>OY744483.1:255966247-256291392 GCA_963556165.1 Tipula helvola | reverse complement strand
TGTAATCACTGTAGGCTATACATGATAATAAATAAATAAATAATACTTGTGTCAATGAGGGACTTTCCCAATATCGATTTTAGTTCATTTGTCCCCACGCTTGGGCAGCGCTGATTACTTTTTTCTTTTACATGCAAAAACAAGTAAAATCATGTTTACAAATACAAGTTTCTTGTCTAAATTAGTGGATGTCCCCATATGTAGATATTTTTTATGATTAATAAAATTCAATATGTTGCAATTAATAATAAATATGAAATTTTAAAATTACCGTAGTCGAAATTAATAATTGAATGAACCATTCAAGACACATTTTGACCATATAAAACTACAAACGAAATATTTTAGCCGCCAGTCAGCAAGCGTTGGAATTATATTTGGGAAAATCACTAATATATTCAATTCCGTATTCATACAGCCAATGAAGACCGTATATTCATTCGTCATACCAATCGCAAAGGCCTGGTTCTTGCTGCCTTATGGAATAAAAAAAATCCACATCGCGATGATCGTCAATGGCATAATATTGATGAGATCGAATTCGACGCATTCTTGGCTATATTGCTGGGGGCCTATTATGAACTTGATGCGAAGCGGATCGCATTTCGCATTTTTTGCGATTCAACGAAAAAGCTTATTTTCAATTCAATTTTATTTTTGAAAAATTCGCCTTCTTTTTCCGTAATTTGGCGCATCATTCGACACTGAGCGGTTTAAATGCGAAAAGGTTGTTTTATAATACAAAAATGCGTAATCGCATGAAAATGCGAAATGCGATCCGCTTCGCATCAAGTTCATAATAGGCCCCCTGGTCATGGGTGTACACAAATCAAATTGTGAACTTCTAAGTGAGCTTTAGACACGCCAGGCGAACTGCATTTGTGGTGCCTCAATGAGACGAGAGCGTTTCAAAGCCATATTGACAACAATTCGATTTGATGATGCGAATACACGAGAAGCGAGAAAGGCGACTGATAAGGCGGCATCTATATCAGAATTATGGTTGATGATGAACGACAATCTCAAAAAAAATTATAAACCACATGCCTGGATTACAATCGATGAACAACTGTTTCCGTTTCGTGGACGCGCATCGTTCAAGTCAAAATATGATCCTTTTATCTACGATGCACTATGAATCCGAGATCGATGCTGCAAGCGGCAAGATCAGATGGTAAGCATTTCTCTTACACATTTCAACAGAATCTAACTTTCTATTTTATTTCATTTGGCAAGTGTCATCATATTCCTGCAAGAGAAAGAATGTTATAATCGCATCATACTTCAGTTTTTCGGGGTTGTCTGTCTATGTGGAGAATATGTGTATATATTGTTCATCTCACAAAAAACTTTTTAGACAATATCGTTGTCGATAAAAAAACTCAATATGGTCATGATTGCGTTGTTTTAGTTTTCATTCGCGTTCAATTTTATTTGTAATTTTTTGGAAACTATTTTTTCCAAGTCGTTAACCATTTTTTTTGTAAGAATATTTGTTCTAATTTATGGAGCTTTGTTTTAATTTTTTATCTGCAATAGGTATGTTTTTTGTGGGATATTTTGTTGAAGTTGTGTATCGTTATATATTTTTTTATATTTTTATTATTATTAGACATTGAAGATGACTAAAAGGTCGAAACGTATGTCATAAAAATAAAAAATGAATTATAATTAATACTGTCTATAAGAAGCTGTGTTTTGAATTTAAAAAATTAGAAAGAATAATCGATGGCCGCTGGCTATGCAGCGTATCTCATTTTTAGTGAAACCCATCTTGATACGACATCTCACACAACGCGCCGAGTATTTATCAATAGATTAGCTGCCGATTTGGCGCAAACACACACCTCGCGTCGCGCTTTAGATCCCATGGTTACACGCATACCTGGCGTCCGTTCTGCTATTGCGGATATGTTAGATTGCAAATTAACTGATTCCTTGCCCAGGTTCAATCGCAAGGAAAATGCCATATTTGCTCATGGCAGCGCAACACACGTAAGCGATGTATGGTATGCAACAAACCAGTATACGATGAGCACACCCAACGCATAGTGCAATGCATATCTTGCCAATACTCTCATTTTTTGCCATATTTTTAATGGTTTTAGAACAAAATCATTATAATTAAACATAAATACAAGAAATGTAAAAAACAAAAGATTTTTATTCACTCATTTCTACATATGGATACATTTTGAATGAAAATATATACTAGGCACCCCGGGGACTCTGCCGTTATAAGGAGGTAGTTGCGAAAAATCAAGTCCGCACCTTTACAGGTAAATCTTGCAAAATCTGAAAATATCTTGAAATAATCGAAAAAGAATTTGTAGAGATGTCAGGGAGATTCAAGTTTCTAGCTCTACGTATTCTATTAAAATTTTGCGTTTTAATACTGAAAAACAACCCGGGGGACTGTTGGGTAAAAGGGGTCAAGTATTAAGGGTTAATACGAGGGTCTCATTCTGGAATGATAATGTTTATGTTGTGTTATTTGTTATTTGATTTCCCTGCTTCCTAAATGAGTTTCTATTAAAAAAAATTAAGCCACACGCTTACTGAAAATTCAAGGTTTAAGTAAACGGGTTCTGTACAAAATAACGACGAAGGTAGTTAAGCGATTTATCCCGGTTTTTTTAGGAATGCTGAAATTAGTCAGTAGAAGAATAATAAGAAATTTTAGAAGTCAGAATCGGGTCAATAATGAATCAAGAACGATGAAGCAGTCGGGCCAAGATAAATTTGATCAATCTTGATAAACGGTTCTAATAACAAAACCTTTGACTAAAAAAGATTTACAAGACACATTATCAACATTTCTTTGGAACTATGGCTTAAAACAACCACGAATTTAGCGTAATGGCTACCAAATGGTAAGAAGAAATGATCTTTCGGCGGATCAAGATATTGATAATATCAGCAACTTGGTAAGACGATGCGTAGCTTTGGAGGACACGTGGAAGCGTAATCATAAAATTTGTGATTTAATGAAATGAAATTTCCACGGGTGTTGAATCACAAATTAATTATAATATAGGTTCGGATCCACCAAATTCCCAATTTCAGGCTATGTCAAATAAAGTTCGTAATGAAAATCATTGGAATCAACGGCATCAAAATTCAGTTTTTGAACCACATCCCAACGCTTTTCAAAATCCTCAAAATTCACATTACCAAATTGATGCATATAATGCTAATTTAGAGACAAATAAAAATTCGAATTATCAAGTTTGTTATGGAATTGTTTGGATAAAGGGCATACATTTGATCGATGCAACAAACCGCGTCGTCTGTTCTGTTATGGGTGTGGTGAACCAGGACCAGCAACCAAATCCATCAACAAATATGAACAAGAGGATGAATTACCAACAGTAGAATCAAAATCACAACAATCACATTTAAATAAAATACAAAACAAAATTAACTTTACCAAATATTCAAATTTGCCGAATGCTGCTATTCTTTTCATATGAGAATATTTTGACGAAAATAATCAAGTATTCATAAAAAACAATTTCGAATTATGGTTTTTTCCACTGAGAAATCTTTTCACGTTGTTTTTCATGGAAACAGAATCGGCCTACAGTGTTGTGAAAATTATATAATTTTGTTTTTTGCATTCAAAAAATAAAAATGGTTAACTAGATGTAAATGAAAAGATTCTTTTTCATTGGATTTTTTCATAGAACGAGAATTGACCCCCTGTACTGGTTCATCCAGATTTCAATAAAACCTTTGTGATCCAGTGCGATGCTAGTACCACTGGAGTCAGGAGCGTGCTACTTCAAAAAGGAGATCATGGCGAGGATCACCCAATAGCATATATGTCGCAGAAGCTAAACGCCGCACTGCGGAACTATACAGTCACAGAATTAGAATGCTTCGCTGCTGTGTTAAGTGTTAAAAAGTTTCGGGCATATATTGAAGGGTATCCGTTCGTAATCGTGACTGATCACGCCAGCCTTAAATGGCTTATGGGTCAAAAGGAACTTACAGGCAGGTTGGCGCGATGGAGTTTGAAGTTGCAAGCTTTTGATTGCGTGACATAGCATCGTAGTGGATCACAAATGGTAGTACCTGATGAGTTGTCGCGAATGTTTATGGAAGAAATGGTGCTTCACAAGAGTGGTTTCGATGTGAATCTTGATTCCATTTCGTTCAAATCTCAGGAATATCTGGATTTAATTATGAAAATTCAAAATAATATGTTACAATTTTCTAAATTTTGTGTTTCGGACGGTAAAATTCTGGTTAACACCACCAATGAAAAATTATCCTTTTCACCTACGGATCTACCTAAATTTAAATTATACGTTCCTTGTAACCGACGTTATGGATTTCAAAATTTAACAGATAAGTGAAAAATTTAAGAAGAGGAGAATACACCAGAATAATTTAAAAGTTTGAACATGAGTGAAAAATAATCATATATATTTTATTCTTATATAATACGCCTGAATGTCGCTTAAAGTAAAACAATTTACATTTTAAGTTGAAACAATTGGGTGATTTTGTACACGGCCAGTAAAGAAAAAAGGGGAAACCGAATGATCCCATTTGAATTTTATTTCCCCAAGTTTTGTTTTGTTGTTTGTGATTTGTCCTGTTTGGCATACACCATTTCATTTCATACTTTGTCCAGTGGCACTATTCTGGTTTTTCCGAGGTGCGAATTGGGAATTGTTTTATTGTCAGTTTTTAGTGGATTTTGGTTTTCTTTTTTCCAAAGCATACTAAATTTTGGGGAAACATAGTTCGATTTCATAGCAATTTTGTTGTTTATTTTTCCTTAAAAATTTGGCTGGGAATTATTTTTCCCCAAAACATGAAACCAATATACACTAAAAACTGACAATAAAACAATTTCCAATTCGCAATTCCCCAGGAAAACCAGAATAGTGCCACAGGACGGAACATTATTTGTGGTTACGTGAACATTAACATTACTTGTGGTTAGTGCAAATAAAAATAAAAAAAGGAAGAAAATAGATCGCATCTGCTACTACCTGATTATTTCACGGCGATTTGGAAATTATACAAGATTAATTTAAAAGTAAGGTAATGACTTAGTTTTCAATTATGTATTATCATTTACAAAAAAAAAAAAAATTTGTATATATCGGGATAATATCGGAATATTTGGCGCTCCTTCAAAAATTAACTTACCAAAGAAAGAAACATTGTAACATAGTAACGTTTTATTTTTTTTTATCAAAAAAAAATAAAAATAAAACAAAAATTGAAAAAAATTGTTTACGTGAAATTTCGTTCTCTTTTCTTTAATTTGTTTTTTAGTTTTTTTTTTTTTTTTGATTTAGATTTTTGTTTGGTTTGAGCGTCGTCACTCACATCACTAAATGTTTATTCGTGTTAGTAACTTATTTCTGATACACTATTTATTATAATAAATTCACATTAATTCACTATTTTTATAATCTTTTCACTTTTGTTGTATATACAGCCTTGCTCCGATATGTATGGAGCACCCTATTAATACCGTTAAAATTTTGTTTGTATGAATCAAGTCATATTTTTTCGGCTTGCTTGTGTTGCTGTTTTTGGTTTTACAAAATATTTCAATTGTTTTATAACGAGGATTCCAGTTTCTCCAATATAAATGGATTTTGTTTATAAATTTGCATTAGAAGGATATAATTCATTTTCTAGTGTTGACGTGTTTAAGTGGCTTCTGATAATTTCAATTATTCCAACTTATTTGTTTCTCATAATCATTCAATTATGAGTCTTAAAAAACGTAATATTAGCTTAGACGACCGGCAAAAAATTATGTTATTGCATAGAAAAGGGACCAGTCAAGCAAAAATTGCGCAATCAAGTTAAGTTATTATAAACATTAACATTCAATTATGAGTGGTAGACCACTTACTTATTGCTAAGATATTAAAAACAAATAAAAAAATAAAAATACCTAATTTGTTTATAAAAACTTAGATGTTTGGGAGCTCTGGAACCACGTATGTGCGGAGGAGACAGAATGAAGCATATCACCCAGACTGCGTGGTCCCAACCATGAAATTTAGTGGTGGAAGTGTGATGATTTGGGGCTGCATGTCAACTGCAGGGGTCGGGGAAGTATTTAACTGCGATGGAAGAATGAATTCTTCCACGTATACGACAATGTTGTCGGAAATTTTAATGCCATCTGCCCGCAAGGTTTTTGGTACAAATGACCAGGCGACGTTTTGGTTCCAACAGGATAACGCTCCCTGCCACACCATATGCCAAAAAGGGTGGCAGCGGTTATTAAAGCAAAGGGGGGCGTAACCAAGTATTAAATCATACTTAATCAGAAAGAAAGTTCCCCGACGGATTTCCAGAAACAGCCAAAAATTGTTTAGCCGCCATTACAAGGAAGGTTGTATCGTACTTCCAGTGGAACAATTGGACCAATATGCTGCGATCTTTTTTTTTTTTTTTTCGTTATAATTTATTTAATTCCATTTAAAAAGTTACAAAAACTATAACAAATAGAAAAGTACATAAGTATACATATGTATGAAACGAAAAAGGGAGAAAAGTATACAAAAATAAAATAAAAAACAAACACAAAAAATACTTAAATTAATTCAAGTCTCAAGTTCTTATTCTTATAGTAATCAAATTTAGCCATTTGTTGTAAATAAAAGTCTTAACAGATGATTTAAAGTGGCCAATGCGCGTTTCCTGTTTAACTTCATCAGGCAATTCATTGAACAAAATCAAGCCTCTATAAAAAACATTATTCGAGTCTCTATTGGTTCGAAGAGATGACATGTAGTAGTTTTGATTTGACCGTGTATTATAATTATGGATGTCACTAGCCCTTTGGAAATTGTATGATAATTACATTTAGTTAAGTTGTTAATTGCCTTAAAAATGAAAATCAGTAAATCTAAATCACCTAAAACAGCAATAGGTAAGATCTTTTCGCTGTATAGTAAATATGAGGTGGTAAGTCTGGGTAGGTGTTTAATAATTTTTATAATCCTATTCTGGAGAATTGATAAAGGTCGCAACAAATAAGCAGGTGCAGCACTCCAGATCATGGACATATAATTAAGATGCGATTTGACGTATGCAAAATAAATTAACCACGCAGATTCAGTATTAATATAGTTGCAAATGCGTCGCGACACAAATAACATTGGGGAAATAATTTTGAATAGTTTGTTAATATGCATCGACCAATTTAGTTTTGAATCAATTACCAATCCCAGATACTTGAAAAAAGATACTTCTTGAATGTTAAAATTGCCGAAACTAAAATATAATGGGAAGTTGTTCTTTGGTTTGTTTTCAAAAATAATGTAGTTGGTTTTGCTGAGGTTCAAGGACAAACGATTAGCCAATAGATAATTGTTGATCAAGTGTAAATCATGTTGCATATGTTTTGTGACATCATTTAAATCGCTACTGCTATACACTAAAGATGCATCATCAGCGTAAAGCTGCAATTTACCAACCAAGTTCAAATTAAAAATATCGTTAATATAAAAAATGAATAATAATGGACCCAGAATTGATCCTTGTGGTACACCAGCAAAAATTGATGCATAATCACTGTAAACGTTGTTAACAATTGTGCGTTTACTGCGATCACTTAGGTAGTCTTTTAGAACTGATAGAAATTGTTCAGTGGGTTTGAGTAGCTTGAGTTTTTCTATTAATATAAAATGATCAACACAGTCAAATGCCTTTCGAATATCAATGAATAAGACACCAACATGAAGTTTCGCATGAGTCCCTAAATAAACATTGTGCAGGAGATTGGCCACAGCTGCTTGGGTATTCGAGTTTTTAATAAATCCAAACTGATTCTCATTAATAACCTTATGCTTAAGGAAAAAACCGTTAATATTGTCATAGATGATTTTCTCAAAAATCTTAGACATAGAATTAAGGACTGAAAAAGGCCTGTAATTAGAACACATTTTCCTGCTTCCAGATTTGTGAATAGGTTTAACCACTGCTTTTTTTAATGAACTAGGGAAAATTCCATTATCTATACAATCGTTAGTGACTTGCATAATAACATATATGAGATTCTCTTTATGGATTTGCAAAAACTTTGCTGATATTAAATCATATCCGTTAGCAGATTTAGTATTAAGAGAACTAATAATTTTGTCAATTTTATATAAACATACCTTTGATAATGAAATGGGTTCAGAGCAGTTATATATAGCATAATGTCTGAAACTATGGATAATTTCAAGATTTGTGGTCGAGCGTTGGTCAAAGCAATTAAAAGACACTTCAATGAAGTGTCTATTGAAAATGTTAGCTACCGCAAAAGGTTCCAATAAATTACCAAAGTGATCAGATATTACAATAGGGTAATCGTCTTGGTACGATTAAAAATAATACGATTTTTTTTTTTTTTTTTTTTTTTTTTTATCAATTTTTTTAATTGGGTGCAGAGCGGACTTATTAACGGTCCTAGCTCCTTGTAACTGTCAGAGCTTCTGCACCCAATGCGCGATCCTGCAAGTAAAGATTAATAGCTACCTTAAATTTATTCATTTTATATTCCTTCGGAAATTTGAAATTAGCGAATTCCACTTTTTTGATGTTCGGTATATAAATTCGCGCTTGATTTCTTCAGTTCGAGGTTTCGGGAGCTTCACCGTAAACCTATGTGCATTGGTTGTTCCTCTTGTTACTCTTGTTGTTGTAACGAATGGTGGTATTTTCTCCGACAGTTCTGCAGAACATTTACCATGTAAGCATCTGTAGAAGACGCAGAGTTCTGCAACATCTCTGCGATGCTGTAAGCTGTCTAGTTCTTGAGTAAGTCTGGGATTCCGTATTATTCTGTCCAATAAGTGGAGGGTGGTACCAGACGCACCTCCCCAAACTTGACAGCAATACTCTATACATGGTCGGATGAAGGTTTTATATATCTGGAGAACTTGATGCGATTTGAAAAACCTTCTGCATCGATTCAGGAACCCGAGTTTTTTTGAAGCTGATTTAGCCAATGCAACAATGTGTTCATTCCATTTGAGTTTGTTACTTATTTGAACACCAAGCAGTCGAATTGAGTCGCAACCCATAAGGATATGGTTTTTTACCACAAATGGGTAGTCGTTGCGACTTTTTTTACGTGAGAATGTGCATATTTGTGTCTTTTTCTCGTTAAATTGTACTAAGTTGTTGTTACCCCACTCAAATATTGTACTTAAATCGGAATTAAGAGAAGTTACGACTTCTGACCGTTTATTATTTAGATCTGTAATGCTAGGCTCCGCCTCGAATGAAATAGAAGAATGCAATGTGGCATCATCCGCAAAGCTATGGATAGGGTTTACAGTGCTATCCAGCAAATCGTTGATGTATAGCAAAAACAGGGTCGGTGACAAAGGTGACCCCTGAGGGACTCCGGCATTTGGGGAGTGCGTCGATGATGATCTCCCATTAAGCACGACGCTGGTTTTTCGGTCATTGAGATAGCTTTTAATCCACCTGGTGGTCATCGAGTCCAGCCCGTATGCCACAAGTTTACAAATAAAATTCTCATGCCACACCTTATCAAAAGCCTTGGATATATCCAAGGCGATTGCAAAGGCCTCTCCGTGGTGTTCTAGGGCGAGATTCCATTTGTTCGTGACATACGTCAGGAGATCGGTCGTGGATCGGCTTTCACGAAAGCCGTATTGTCTATCCGAAATTAGTTTGCTAATTTCAAGATATTTAACTATATGTTGATTGACGCATTTCTCAAAGACCTTAGCGACGGCTGACACAATTGATATTGGCCGGTAGCTTGAAGGGTCAGTTTTGTCACAACTCCGTTTCAGCACGGGTTGCACCATTGCATTCTTCCAGGCGTTCGGGTAGTGACCTTGCTTATATGAAAGTAGGAAAATTTTAGATAATATTGGAGCCAAGTCACTGGCAAACTCCTTCAATATTCGAACTGGAATTCCATCAGGTCCGGTGGCCTTGTTTGCATTCATTGACTTCAGATTAGTAAATACAATTTCCTCCGAGATGACGACGGGGCTCATTTTAGAACCACAATATGGAATTAATGGAGGTCTAATTCCATCTGGGACAACTAATGTCGAGTTCGATTTGAAGACGCTCGCCAATAAGTCAGCTTGTAAATATGGATCCACCACCAATGCGCCGTCAGCACGTTTCAATGCTGAAACAGATGTTTTCGAAATATTTGCAACCGATGCGACCATGTGGTAAAAGTTGCGATCGGAGATTTTCAACTCGGAAGCCACATTGGCTTTCTTGCTGTCGGCTCTTTTTGCTTCTCTACCACAGATTTTTTTGCAGGTGTTCCGTATCGTTTTGTATTCCTCATAAGAAATTTCGTTGCGTTTATATTTTTTGTGTGCCGCTTTATTTTGTTTGGCAGCTTTGGCAGCTTCTTTTGAAAATATTTTAAAATTTTGATTGGGATCGGAAAATGATGAGGGTATAAATTTATTCATTCCATGTAAGACCGTGTCAGTAAAACTGGAAACGGCGTCGTCGATGTTGTTGTTATGTAGGCAATGGCGTTCCCAAGGGAAATGTTGAAAAAATGACCGTAAACCATCAAAATCAGCTTTATTAAAATGCCAAAGACGCCTTGGCTGTTGTCTAGATTCTAGTGGTGTTTCGACAGATATTTTTGTGGTTATTAAGTTATGGTCAGAATTTCCAATTCCAGTTTCGACATGGGCCTTCATGGAATGAGGGATTGACAGAGATCCAGAATATGAACTCCTCTAGAATTTTGGCATTCAAATGTGGACTCACTAACAATCTGTGTGAGGTCATGCGAAACGGCAAGCCATTCCGCATGGCGCCCAGCGACATTTGTATCTTTGTGATTCAACCATTGTTTATGGTGGGCATTAAAGTCACCGACCATAATTAATTCGCATTCGGGATGTTGATTGCGAATATCGTCACATTTGTCTGATAAGCCCTCGAAAAAGCTAATCGTTTCTGAATCCGTCTGATTAGGAGATCTGTACAAGCTAATTAAAAAAATGAGTTTATTAGGAAGAGAAATTTTAAGCACAATAGTTTGAGCGGTTTTTGAAAATATTTCGTACTTTTTGTGTCTTGAGTACGGTATGTGGTTTTTAACGAAGATGTACACTCCACGTTGCAACTCAAAAGCTTGTTCGAACTGGTAGCGCTTGAAGTAGAATTCGTTTTCGTAGATGTTCGACGATACTTTTGTTTCCGTTAGAACTAATATGTCGGGTTTACGTGATTCGAGATGTTGATGTGCGCAATTTTTGTTAGTCACGAGACCTCTGACATTGGTATAATGGATGTTAAGGCTATTAATTGTGTCTTTACGAGGATTATGCCTCGCCCCGCGATCCGAAGAGACATGTTTCGGGGATTTTCTTTTATTATTATTCTTATCAAAAATAAATCATTTTTGTACGGAAAAATGTTGAAAAACCGACCCAACAAAAAATATAAAATAAAATAATAAAATTTCAAAAAATAAATTATATTAAAAAATGAACGCGGGCAAAATTATATATGAACTAAAATAATTGTTAAAATAAAAAAATAAAAAAATTTTACCGATGCTGGGTATTAACCCAGCGATCCAACCATTTTAGTCGCCTCCTACGACAAGCAGTGGATGCTGTGGTGGTATTCTAAGGATATCATCATGATCGTTCGGTGCACTTTACGAATCATGAGAGTGCCCCCCGACCACAGGGGCACAAATCCCAATTTTTCCGAGAGTCAAAATTATTCTGCCTAAACTGATCACCATAGTATTGCTTCTTCAAGAATTTGTTTTTATTGGAAACCAAATTTCTGAAAGATAGAAACTGCTCTTTGAAATAAGAGTTATCAGGGAATTTTTTATGCAAACGATAAAATTTGTCCCTACGAGAAATTAATTGAAGTAATTCACTGTTGATCCAATGTTTATTTTTCTTTTTTATTCGAACAGTGATTGTATGTCTACGTATTAAATCGGTTAGATAAGCAATCAGACTGGAAAAGTCGACGGTAGTCGGAAAACCAAACTCACTTAAAATTTTCGAAATATTTTGATGATCAATTATCGTTTTAGTCGCTTCTCGCAAATTCAAATTCCGCTGAGAATGAAAATAGAAATCTAACACAATAGCTTTATGGTCCGAATAAGTTACGTCAAAGGTGTCAAAATTATACCTGTGTGAAATTAAATCTGTGATCACATAATCTAAAATAGAAGGGGAATTGGACATTCTTGTATAAAATTCAGAAAGTCGGAAATTAGAAACACTACTTTCAAGCTTTTGTGTTGATAAATCATTAGCCAATAAATAATTAATATTCAAATCACCCATTACAATAGAATTTTTGTAAGTATTAAATATGTATATCATCTAATTTATGAAAGAAAGTATCCAGATTCGATTTTTGAGACCTATATATTCCACAAATTTTGATTCTAGACGGCAATAATTCAACGATTAAGTAGCTAGCATAACCTATGGTGTGAGAGAAAATTACAGTTGAACAAATGCTGTCATGAACAAAGATAGAAACACCACCGCCACGATCATCATCCCTAACGCAGTTATAGGATGTAAAATTTGGTAAATTGAAATACTGGGTTTCATTGCTGTACATCCAAGTTTCAGAAATGACCAAAATTTTAGGTTTCTTTTGAAATGAAGAAACAGTCATTTCTATTTCATCCAATTTATTACGCAAACTTCTTGCATTTAAGCAGAGAATTCTTTCATAGATCGTGATCAAAACTACTATATTTATCAAACGAAACGTTGATTTCATTGGCCAGATTATATTCATCATTAACAGTATTCATCACTAACAAAAATACTAAAGAAAAAACTACAATCACAAGAAAAAAGAAAAAACACAAAATGTACTAGTGTACTTGATATTAATGAGAAAAAAAAAGAGACAAAAATAAAATAAAATATAGCTAATTAAGAAGACAAAATTAGTTATTGAATAACTCCTACGCTTTGAGATTATGAATATCCTCCATGCTGCTGATAATTGTTGACGTAGTGTCATCTTTTTTAATTTTAACATAATAAGTGCCGTTACGATACCAGTAATTGCTAACCACTTGTTGTTTTTGCAATTGCCGCAGCTGATGTAATAAATCCAGGTTGTACTTCGTTAGGCGATCATTAACAAACAATTTACGGTTACCATGCTCAGCCGTAATAATGGATTGTGGTAGTAACTGACGTAGAAATAGCGGACCGCTAGTGCGAAACAATTTAATGAATTTATACTTACAACCCAAATCTTTAAATTTAATGATGAATTGGAAATGTTGCTGAATACCAATCTGCCGAAGAAAATATGAAATAACATCTTGTTGTTCAAACATATAAATCTTCTTAATAGAGTCAAATAACACCTCAGCAGTAGTGTTAGCTAGATATGGAATACCAGAAATCATCACGATGATGATTAAATTCTTTTTGTTTTAGATATTCAAGTTCACACTTCAATTTCGTCATCTCAGATTGGACAGAATTTAATCCAATTGTATTTTGTTGAATTAGACCTTGGTTAGCATCATTATCACGAATAAGACATTTAATGTCATCCACGACTGAATCAAGTTTTTTATTTGTTTCTGCATGACTTTTATGAATTGATGAAATAGCGATTAGCAGATCCTTATTGCTAGGATTCTCTAAATTAAATAAGCTTTCAGTAGACGAAATAGGCCCCCGTGAAGACTGCTTGCGTGTAGTGGGTCCTGCTGCTTTAGCAGTATCCGTATTGTTGGGCATTATTGATAATTATAACACCGACTGACACAGTAACTGGCTGAGCCAAATAGTATAGTATTTAAATGGTTCAAACTGTATTTTATGTTAATAATTTTAGTGATTATTATGTTAACTTTTATTAAAATAATTATTAATTATACACAAAGTCTCGAAAATGTATTATAATATTTTTGCTTTTAAATTTTTAATCACCAACACCAAATGTACACTTTACTCCTCCGCCATCGTTTCACTCAATACTTATGTATTTATATATTTAAATATTTAATTCGAATTTGAATTTTTTTTTTTTTTTTTTGGTTGAAAAATTATTTTCTCCACGAAAAAACAACCGTTCGCGAATACCCTTCTATGATATCTTACTTTATATGCTGAAAATGTTTTTCTTTGTAGACCCATACTTATTTCTTGAACATTGACACTTTATTGTAAATGAGCTTATGCTCAAAATAAAGTGTCGGAAAATTTATATTGTAAATAAATAAATAAATAAATTCATTAATAATTAAAAATTTGAATTTAAATAACTTTTTTGTTTTATTTATCCTTTGTGTAAATGCATAAAATGGAAATATGTGGTGCTCCATACATATGAGCAAGGCTGTATTTTTAATTTAATTTCATTTTTATGTTACATATATGTATAGCTATTTTCCTTTTTATTTATTTTATTTTTAATTTTAAATATCTACTTTTATTTCTTTTAAAAATTCATTCACCTCCATGTATTGTTCTTTGTTACCTTCCTTTAATATATCTTGAGGTTTTTTGCCTGCTATGTTTTTGTATTTGTTTCTTATTAGGTCAAATTTTTTACAATTTTCGATAATATGTGTTGCGCCATCTTTTACACTACAGATTTCACAAATGTCATCATATATTTTTTTTATTAATTTTAAATATTTCTTATCATAAGAGTGATTGGTCCTGATTCTTGTCATCCTTTTAATCATTCCTGAATCCAGATCTTTTTTATAAAACCAAGGTTTTTTAACTATTTTTCCATTTATATTATTTCTGTGTTGGATTCCTTTCGTGATGGTTTTCACTAAAAATTCCTCATTCCATTTTGAATATAGCTCGTTTTTATTAATCTTTAATACTATCTTTCATTGGTAATTTTGTTTCAATTTTGTTGATTGCATTAATGCCTTGTTTTGCGGCTCTATTGCTGTTTCATTTCCTTTAATTCCTATGTGACTAGGAATCCAAACTATTTTTATTTTAATGTTGTTATTCTTTAAGGCATTTAAAATAAGTTCTTCAAAATATTTATTTTTATCACTATTGTAATTTTTAAGAGATGTATATGTCGATAATGAGTCTGTCAAAATTGTCAATTCATTTATATTATTATTGATGGCTATTTTTATTGTTTTTAATATCGCTATTGTTTCTGTTGATTTAATGCTTAAATGTTCTTCTATTTTAAAGCTATATGTTTCATTATTATATTGATTATAAATTCCTAATCCACTTCCTTCTTTTTTGTATGAACCGTCTGTGTAACTTATTGCCTTTCCTTCAAAAATCTTTAACTATTCTGGTACTATTTTTTTTAATTCCGTATTATTATTGTTGTTTTTTGTTTTAATTTTTATTGTGAGATTTAAGTCTACTTCCATTTTATTCTGAATATTTTTATCTTTATCTTCATTTAACGTAATTGGTAAGTTATCAAATCGAACTTTATTTTTCGAAATATGAGTCTTTTAATGTATTGTCGATGTTTCCGTTTTTATTTGTTGACCTAGTGCAGTATTATTATAAAGTTGTTTTGCTATGTAAATGAATCTATATAAATCTAACTTTAAGTCTATGGGTAATTCTCCTGCTTCTGTGATGACTGCGGTGATAGGAGTACTATTTGTTAATCCAAGACATGTTCTTAAACCCGAGTTCATAACTTTTTGAATTATTTCTTTATTTTTGTTGTGTGTGTTAATAATGAAACTGTACCTTAATCTGCTCTCTATTAAACTTTTATATAAATTAAGCAAAGTTGATGGATGCGCCCTCCTTTTTTTTCGCAAAAATTTAGTTATATTAACTGCCTTAATACAATTATTTTTAAATTCATTGTGATGTAGTTTGAAGTTAAGTTTATCGTCTATTATGAAGCCTAAAGTTTTAATCTGATTTGTTTGTTTTATCATTGTGTTATTAATTTTTATTTTTAATTTATTATTATTTCTTTTATTATTAATCATTAAAAAGGTCGTTTTGTTAGGATTTATATTAAGATGTAATTCTTTTAGTTGTTCATTAAATATTTTGAGTGTTTCGTTATTAGTTAGTGTTTCTGCTTCTCTTAGATCTTTAGCTGCTGCTAATAGAACAAAATCATCTGCATATTGTAGTATACTACAATTTTCGTCCGATATTTCATTTAATTTGTGTGTGTAGATGTTAAATAAGTCTGGACTCAATGGATCGCCTTGTGGAATACTGTTGCTTGAAATAATTTCTATTTTATGATCTCCTATTTTGAAAATTATTTTTCTATTAATTAAAGATTTGTAAATCCAATTAGTGTATTTATCTGGTATCTTAATTTCTTGTAAAATTTCTATTAGTTTGTTGATATTCACTCTATCGAATGCACTTTCGATATCTGTGGATATTATTGTAATTATTTTATTATTTGTTTTATGTTTCTCTATTATATTTAACAAATGATTTATATAGTCTGTGGTAGATTTTCCTTTTCTAAATCCAAATGTTGTTTCCGAAAGAATGTTATTTTTGGTTATAAAGTTATTAATTCTATTTTTAATTAATTTGCTGGTTATTTTAGCTATGGTTGAATATAAATGAATGCCTCTATAGTTTGTAACACAATCCCCCAAAAGGGATTGTGTTAAACAGAACATAGAAATAGCGGTATAGTGCTGGCTTTAGCTGGCCGCTAGGCGTGGGGGTTACCAGACATATTTCTATGCTTGATAAACCGCATAGATATAAAACGAAAGGGTCCAGAAAATTATCCTACCTTTGCCACGACCACAGTGGTAGATAATAATAAATTTGGAGTGCGCTCGACAAGGACGCCGGTGCCACTCCGGCGACCTTCGTCAAGGCCTAGGTCAGCATAAGGCCGCCCATTCCCCACGTGATCACAACGAAATATTTAACAACACATGACACTATAGAAAATCACCTTGAAAAATAATTAAAACGGTAATTGCTTATGAAAAAAAAACTGATTCGAAAAACGGAAAAATGAAATGGAGGAAAAATTTGGAACAAAAAAAACCCGTTAGCAAAAAAAAAAAATTTCGGAAAGAAAAACACACGTGTGAATCGAATTTGTGGGGTGCGCCGTATGCGACGCCACCCGAAACCTGAAAACCGTAAAAATTTTATAGATTTAATAAAAACAGAAATATAATAGTAAAACAAAGATTCAAGGTGCGCACAATGATTAAAAATAGAAAAAAAAAATACCACACGGTGTGGGCGGCGTTCTTTATATAATTTGGCCGTCACACCTTACCTGATTATATAAAAATTTGGCCCGTTCGACCTGAAACAGCTATCCGCAATCAGCGTCGTCGCAGGATACCTTCCCAGCAGCCCCCTCGCACCGTCCTCAACCCACCGCAAGGTTAGCTGCCACAAAAGAATTCTTATACGGCTCGGTATTGAATATCACCCCGAGTCCCGCAACGATAACAATTCACTTACGATTCGCTAAATATACCCACGAATCGACACAACTTTGGATTAAGTGCTACCAATCACCATGCGATTACCAATCACGGGTTCACCCTTATTTATCGACTTATCTGTAGGGTACTACTGCTCATATAAAAATCTCATTGAGCATTGAACACAGAGCCATCAACACCAGCACTTTCTTAGCGGAAAAATAGACATAAATAAATTGTTTCGATATTTATTTTTAGTTCACCACAGCAAAGAAAAATAATCACAACAACTGCAATGGCCGACACCTCAATAAAACAGAAATTTCGTCGTAAACAGATGTTTTTTTTTTCGATCACAAACTTTATTAACTTTTTATGTAATATAATTATTGGACTTTATTTATAATATACAATATTTTTAGTTCATAAATTATTAATTTTTTTTTTTTTTTGTTTTTTTTTATTATCATTAATCAAATTTGCCACATGGCACTTAACTTAAAAAAATTACATGGTTTTTCGCCAAAGAAAAAACACATTTTTATTTTCTTTTATTTTAACAAAAACTGTACTTAAAACTTGCGCACTGACACGCTCAAAACGCTGACACGCTCTTTTTTTTTCCAAGAAAAACTTGCCTTGAGTCTTACAAAATTCCAAAACTAAACTTAGTTATTAATAAAATAAAAAAAAATCACAACGAGACTTATTTATTTCATCCCAAAACTAGATTTTTTTTTCAATCTTTAAAACTAGACTCCATTTTTTTACATCACTAGACTATTCATCCGCTTAAAATTCAAAACTAGACTAAACAAACTTAATAAAAATATCCGACACGTACAAAAAAATTTTTTATCCCCCCCAAAAAAAATATTAACCATAGAAAAAAAACCCGACCGATAGATTTCGGATGACGTACACATACGACATCACCCAAAATCGACTCACACGCACCCATACTATTTAATTCAATCTCCAGAATATTCCATTCGCGTGGAAAATCCACGCGCTAACAAAAATAAAACAAACGAAGCAACACACCAATCCACTACACGTCATTCCATACATTCAAACAAAATAATAAACCGAACCGACAAAATTGACAAAATTGCGGAGAAGTGTATAATGATTACTGGTACACTCTACAGTCTACACACAAAAAAAAATATTTTCTATTACAAATTAAGTTAAAAGAAAGAATGACGTATAGTGGAAGAGATTTTTATAAAGCAATGGACACAAATGCATCGTTGTTTGGATTTTCAACCGCAATTACAGATTTGAATTAATTACACCATAACAACCACAAGCGGTTGTTACAAGTTTTCTATTAGATTATTGTCTTTATTAGGTTTAGGAACCGTGATTAAATTTATTGATTTCCAGATCTCAGGGTATTCTTGTTTTTCCCATGTTTTGTTGATATGTTCAGTTAATTTATTTATATGGTTGATTGGAAGTTCTTTAAGTAATTTGTAAGAAATTTTGTTAACCCCTGGAGTTGTGTTTTTGCTATTTTTAATTATTTGTTATATTTCATTTATTTTAAATTCAAATCTATCTGTTGATATTTTTGGTAAAATTAATTGTTCATTTATATCTATCCTTGATTCCATAATGTTATATTTTAAGAAGTTTAACATATTTTCTCTATTATTAAAAATATTGTTACTGTTTCTTTTTTTATTATTAAAAATTCTAATTTTAGTCCATAGTTCTTTCGTATTCAAGTTAGGATTGATTCCTTCAATGAAGTCGTTCCATGTTGCTTTTTTGATTTCTAATTTTAATTTGCTGGTAGCTTTTTTAAGTTCTATTTCTATATATTTATTATTTTTATGTTGGTTGCATAATTTTAATTTTTGCCTTTTGATTTCCCACAAGTTTTTAATTTTTTCCGACCACCATATTTTCGGTATATATTTATTTTCCTTAACAATTGTTTTCGTGTTTTTTTCTAATATATTTTGCAGTTCAGATTCGGAATCAGTTATGTCAAAAGTATGATTTGGGTTAAGTTCCAAAATTTCTTCTAAAGCTTTTTTATAGTTTGTTTTATATTTAGCTGATGTAAAAAATTGATTGTTCTTTTCTAAAGTTATTTTAATTGGTGAATGATCTGTGCAACCTAGTTTTGTTAAATCTACCATCCATTCTAATTTACTTGCTATGTCCTGAGAAGATAGTGAAACGTCAATAGCCGAACTTTTGTTATTAAGCCTATCCAACAGTGTTCTCCGTTGTTTAATACAATGAAATTTGATTTGTTTATAGTGTTAGCTAGTATTTTACCTCTTCTGTCTTCTTTACTATTATTTTCCCATAACATGTGATGAGCATTAACGTCTCCCAGAATAATGGTCTTGTTTTCCAAGTTGTGATCGTTAATTAACTTATTAAATTTGTTATTTACTACTGCAATATTAATATCTGGTGGAATATAAATCCCGATTAATTTAAATTTATTAATGTGAATATCTATTATTTGTATTTTTATTATTTCTAAAGGTTCATAATTTGTATTATCTTGAATTTTTGAACAGTTTATTGACTTATTAACCATAAAACCAACTCCTCCATAACCGTCTGATCTATTTTTTAAAAATAAATTATTGTTTTTTAAATTTGACTATTTGTTGTATTTGATCCAAGTTTCGCATATGAAGGTTATATCTATATTTTCTTTATTGATGTAATTTTCTAATTCCTCTATATTTGATGTTAAACTTCTAATATTAATTTGTAATATATTAATTTTGTTATTCAAATTGTTGTTTTTGTGATTTTTGAATAGTTTTATCTAACTCTAGAATTTGTTGAAGAATTTCCGTCAAAACTAGGTCCGATGAAGCGTCTTTTAATGAATCTGATGTATTAAGGAAATTTTGTGTGGTTGTTTGAATTTTCTGATTAATTGTTTTGATTTCATTCATAGAATCTTTGATTACATATTTCAATTTCTTCATGTAATTTTTTATTCTCTTCTTTTATTTTGTTTGTAACTTCTTTTAATTCATTTTTAATTTGCTCAATCTGAATATTTTGATCAATTTGTTGATTTTTATTAATTAGACTTGGAAAATTTTCATTGAGTAAATTAAATTCTTTTGTTTTTTGAGATTTCAATTCCACGCTGTGCTGTATGGAATTCTTTTGGAAATCATGAGATATTTTTTTTTTTTTTGATTCTTGAATTCTTCACAAATTACACTATTCGTTAAGTGCTCTTCACCACACTAGTAGCATTTTGTTTCGTTTTTTCATTCCGATTTAACATGATTAGGGTCTGCGCATTTAGCGCATTTCTGTTTTCCTCTGCAAAATTTTGCATAACAATGGTTTAGGAATATAGTATGTTACTCTTCTATTGATTTCATATATCGAAATATTTTCGGGTAAAACTGTCGATCTAAAAGTAATTTTGATTGCTGTGGTAGGTTCTGTTTTCATCTCGGATGAATTCCATCTGAGGATTCTTTCTACTTTTGTCACTTTAGTATCATTTAGAATGAATGTTGTTTTTTATTTGATCTACGTCCGCGAATTCTGGAATTTTATTAACGTAACCAATAGTTTCTAACATGTAATTGTTAACATAAGCTTTACAGTGGTGTAATTTTTCAAGATCGACATTCTTTAAAATTTTATTGGCTGTTTCTAGTTCTCTTGTTTGAATTTTGAGTCTATTTTTTCCATATTGTGAAATTAAAATATTTTTTCCCAAATTCAAAGAATTTAATGTTTGTGCTGCCATAAAATCATTTATTTACTTTTTCTCCAAAATTATGATACAAAAAAAAAAAAAACCGTTATCGCCTGGCATATATTTATTGTTTTTATATAAATCTACCATTTTTTTATCGATATTGTTGTTTTTGTTAATATTTTGCGTTACAATTTTATCATTTGTTACCTTTGTTGGTAAATCCAATTGGAATCATTTAGAAGCTTCACCATCAGTGGGAATTTCCATTGAATTATCATTTTCAGTAGTGTCCGCCATTTTTTTGTTTTTATGTATACATATTTCTTTTCCCTTTTTCAATTTTATAAACACCTTTGATATCTTTTAATATATCATTTCTTTCTTTTTTAACACTATTTAAAATGTTTGATTTTATTTTAAAATTGTTTTTGGACGCTGACGCGCCTTCCATTTGTGTACACTATCCTATCGGACAAATAAACTGTTCATTTTCACTCACAAAATAAAATTATAAATTTATTATTATTATTAATTAAAAATATTATACTTTAAAAAAGTAAAACAACACTTTTTATCTAATTAAAAATTAAACACTAATGCAGTAAAAACCTAAAACTTATCGAATCAACACAGAACGCTAGTAACTCGCACAAAGGATTTATCTAGACTGTCCTCATTTATTTTGTTTTTTAGTTTTGTTTTTGTCAAAATTTCTCTATTTTGTTTTGTTTCTTAGCACGTCAAACGGTGCTGCGCAGAAAAAGACGATTTTGAAACAGCTGTCGATCATACCTATAGTATCAGTTTCTCGTACCATATATCTATATTTAGTGTTATTCATTTTAGTTTATGGATCACTATCACTACACATATGTATGTGCTCCAATTTTTCTGAAAAAAAAAAATCGACAAATTACTGGAAACAAAAATCCAGAAAAAATATTTATTTAAAATAAATAAAAAAAATCAATTTTATTTTATAGGCATATTTAGATCTTTGTCACAACTTAATACATTTGTGGAAAACTATCAGCAGAAGACGATAACATTTCTTTGATCTGTGCCTGCGAGGTTGACGAAGCATTTTTCAATTTAATAACCAATTCGCTTCAATATATTCGTCGATGCTATACTAACCCAACGAATTAAGTTAACCAAAACACAAGTTGGAAGCGATAAGTGCGATATAATTCTTTTAAAATAATTCATTAAAAAAATTTTACCTTTACTTCAAAATTTGACTTACCGAATGAAAAAATGAGCAAAAAAGATGAGCGGTAAGTTAATTTTTGAAGTAGCCCCGAATATTTAATCTATAGAGTCAGCCATGATTAACTCATATTTTTGGAGCCGTTGTATTTGTTTATCATTTTGGATCAGTATTCAAAATTTGTTTTCCTGAAACCATTTAGGAAAGCGGTTGCTACGGAGGTAGTTACATTTTTGGAGAACGAAGTATTCCTATCTCACTCGATACCCGAATATGTGGTATCTGACAATGTGGCCCAATTTACGTCCAAAGTGTTCCAAAGACTATTGACGAAATACAACGTAAAATAGTCATTGGTGCCACGGTACTGTCTTCAGGCTAATGCGTCGGAACGTGTCAAACGTTCAATTCTGTCGGTCTTGAGAGCATATACAGTGGGTTCACAGTCGAACTGGGATCAATATATACCTGAGATAACCTCAGCGTTAAGGAATGTGGTGCATAGTGCTACCAAATATTCTCCCCATTTCCTAATGTTTGGGCAGCATCTAATCACCAACGGCAAGGAGTACAGGTTGTTGAGGTTGTTAAATTTGGAAGGGGAAGCGAATATGTCGGCGGAAGTCAAAAATAATAACTTGAGCATTTGTCAACAGAATGTCCTTAGACATCTTACCGAAGCACATCAACGGGGTGCTCATAACTATAACCTCAGAAGCAAATGTCGGAATTTAACAGTTGGTCAAACAGTCTTCCACGCAAATTCGTAGAGTGTACGGTTTTGGTGGTGTGAGAAGCGATGGGAAACACTTACGGATTTACCATATCAAAGATATTCGGACGTGAGATTATAGATATTTACCATACCATATTTTGATGATATTAAACCTAAATATTAGAAGTAAGGCCCGGCGTTGATGAGACCTCAGGGTGTGCGGTACGTCCCCACGGCTGTTGCAAATGTATATTGCACTGTGAAGTTTAGTTTTGGTTAGTTTTTAACTTTTTATAGACACAATTTATTTTATTGTAGATTAGTAACACCAAATAATGCACAACATAATTTAATTTTTGATATGTATGCCGAATTTTCGATTGTTCCAGTCATTTTCTAGGCTTTATTTATTTACAACTAAAAAATATTTTATCAAATATTATAAACATAGAATATTATGTATACATATAATAAAACTTACATACACTATTAAATAAAAACCTTTTTTAAGATTTTTCAGTTTAAAAAAATTATTTTCGTTTTTCCAAACAACAAAAACTTCACAAAACAAGAAAATTTTCTATTTTTTAATTTAACGAAAAAGTGAAACAATTTTTCCATAGTGCCTTAGACCTTATATCAAACTACTTGACAAATTTATTTTTTATTTATATAGTTCTAAATTAATTAAATCAAGCCTAAATTTTAATTATGTTGATGTAATTAGCCTGCAACCTATTACTATCTAATCTTGTAATTAACAGGATTTCTTGACAACCAAATGTGACACGCCTATTTGAAAAGTCTTTTTCTTTTTTTCGGTTAAAACTCTAAAATTTTTGCATTTTCAAAAAAGTGTGAGTTTTAAGTATAACGATAGTTAGAAAGTACATTAGGCTTGGAGTAGGAAATTCGAATAAAATTAAGTTGCGTATGAAGAGGAAAAATTTTGGAATCGAAATAGCTAGGGGAAAAATTCAGCTGTTTAGGAAAAAATAAAAAAAAATAAAAATCAGAGGAAGAATTAAAAATTGGGAGAAAAAGGACCCATCACGATTGACGAAGAAGTGTATTGTGTAGTGAGACGGGTCTTCCTATAGTGAAAGTGAGGGTCGATAATATTTGAGAGCGATAGGGTATAGAATAGGTACCCAAACGAATCGCTGTTTAGTGAGGCTAAAGACATAGGAAAAAAAAACTAAAGATTGTGAGTAGTGTGTGTAGATAGTGTCCAAGGTAAGGACTGATTCCCAATAAAAAGAGGGAATATAAATAAAAAAAAATAAAAAAACACTAGAAAACCCCATAAAATTGAACAGTGTGTGCGCATAAGTACATGTATACGCATGCATAGACATATTTATGGTTAGGGTCTCATATAAAAATATGGCTGGCAATAAACCGGCACACAAAAAATTAATATTTGAGATACAAAAAAATAATAAAACGGCACAAATTAATGAGCAACAAACAAAAATTTCTTGGCATCATAAAATTAATTTTTTGGAACAAAATATAATAATTTGGGAACATTTATAATTTTTTGGCACTATTGGAAGTGTTAAGGCAAGCTCAACAGGTCAAAGAGCCGTGTTGTCAACAAGTATATCAATTATCCAACTTGTACAACAATTATATTGATACCTCAGAATAATAAAAATAAATTAATAAATACCGGTTAACAGCCTTTACCTTCAGAACAAAATTAAAATTCCAACTATATAGTTTTACTGTTTCTCACTATAACTTGCTTGGCCTCACCCGTAGTAACCAAGCTAATTATTCAAAATAAGCAATTCCAGTCTGTGATTGGAATTATACAGGAAGGGTACACAAAAAATTATTTTTTGGCATCGATATAAACATTTTGGGCGACAAAAATAATTAACTCGCAACAAATTTATAAATAAATAAATTAAAAAACTGAAATTAGTTTTAAAATATTCTGGAAAATGGAGATCCCTAATTTAACTTAGAATTGTAGAGGCTAACGGCTTCGGTAACTCTCACGGGCTCGAGGTCGCTTCGCTCCCCCCGCTTAGCCATCCGAGGGGCTTTAGATTTAAACTTTGAGGTACGTAGGAGCCGGGATAAGCAAACATGTCGCACTGCGTGCCGCATGTAGGAGCGGATTATATAGAATCTATTAATGACACTGCAATATTTTATATCGATCCCCCATCAAATATTAAATAATTTGTTTCTGTTCCAAAATATCATATTTGTCGCCAATTTATTAATTTTGATGCCAATGTTTGTCGCCATAGTATTTAATAATGTTCTTCAAAAATATTTGTTTGTATACTCATATCGACCTATCCAAAGACCATGAAAACATCAGTTATCATAGTTTTACGGGAATACAATTTTTGAACTCTACGATGTCGAATTCTTAATATGACAAAATCTTAAAGTATTATCTCTAAAATTGATAAAGTTCGATTGAAAGGACGGTTATCATATTTTTTGTGGGAATATTTTTATTTTGTTCATTCGATAAGTTCGGTTATATTTTGTTCCATGGAGAATTTGATCTTTGAACATTTTTAATGAAATGCTTTGAATTTGTGTTTATAAGACTTGCACAGTTTTATTCCAAATGCTTACTTTTATAATACAAAGAAAAATCGTAGAACAAAAAGTGATCCGTTTATTCTTAGCAGGGAAAAGAACTAATCTGTGGCAATTCAACAAAACCACTTATCTCATTCTCACTCACTTTTCAGGAGACAATAAAACAGTAAAGTAATAATCACTTATCTCGAGATAAATTATTATGTTGAAAGGCCCAGACTGTGGCCCAGACTGTGGAATCATTTATCTCGAGAAAAGTGTTTATTACTTTACTGTTTTACTGTTAATTTATTGTCTCCTGAAAAGTGAGTGAGAATGAGATAAGTGGTTTTGTTGAATTGCCACAGTAATTAAACCTTTATACTGCTCTCCTGAAAAAACAGTATTTTTCACTTATCATATTCTTACTTGGATAGGTCGATATGTGGTTCCAAAATAGTATTTGTGATGCCAATTTATTATTTTTGATGCTAATGTTTGTTGGCAAAATTTTTTTCTTGTATGCGGCTACATAGCTTTCTAAAGCAATTAAACGAGACGTTACAATAGGTATGTAAAGTAGCATACTACAAATAAAATTTTGTAATTTTTAAATTGTGGATAACTGGAATACAGATATACTCCTAAAATAAAACTGTTGGGTTTGGTGTAGTGTATAAAAATAAAAAATAAAAAAAAATCTGTAACTAGTATCCTAAAATACAATTGGATGGATGTAAATAATAAATATGTGTAAATATTAATAAAAATAAAAGAAGAAAACAAAACCAAATTCCGAGTGATTGTACATTATTGAAAAGGGCAGACGGGGCAACTACTACGGGGAACCGGAACCGTGCTTTTTTTTTGGAGGTAAGGTGATATCCTAATCAGGGTGTCGAGCGGTATACCTGGAGACGGACCAGGGTCTCTGGTTAAATGAGGAATTCGATCGAAGGTGGAATTCATATGATTGGTAGATATATTTTATAAAATTTTTATTATTGTTCATAATTTTGTTTTAAATTGTAAATATTTATTGTATATACGTACGTTTAA
The DNA here is from genome assembly GCA_963556165.1 of Tipula helvola. Taxonomy (NCBI): domain Eukaryota; kingdom Metazoa; phylum Arthropoda; class Insecta; order Diptera; family Tipulidae; genus Tipula; species Tipula helvola. The sequence continues at coordinate 256,264,745 of OY744483.1, read as the reverse complement.
TTGTTGCGGGTTTGTCGGGAAAGTTTTTTTGGAAAATTTTTGGTTTGTTTTGAGTTCATTGACATAAGTTTTTTTGAACAGTGTGTTACATAAAATGAGGGAGTAAATTTTTAAATTTGTGTTGCGAATCACAAGAATGACGAACTCCGAAACTATTATTGATACCGTGCAAAGAACCGAATCCGGGACCCAAACCTAAAACAAACCCTGAGCCAGTCGAGAGGAACGGCATTAAGCACGTGTAGCAACATCTAAAATATAACCGAGGTACTTCTCAATGCAATAATAAATATTTAGCTTATCGACCACACACGCACCAATCGCAAAAACACCTTCAACATCATTGTTTGTGCAAAATAATGTACGTCCCATATATCAATGCAAGTGACATCTACAATTAAATATCACATAAATTAACTCCGAATTAGTTACTTTACATCGAGCTACGCTAATTCCGAATTATTTATCGTACATCATACAATACCAAAAGAACCGAGATGACAGCGATGTTACGCATCATCATCATTTATTCACTCACTTTTGCTCACCATATTTTGAGAAAGCAACATCAATTTACACGACGCATAAAATTACACATTTAAATAAAGAAAAGAAAATTGTGTTAGAAATCGCCATATTCTGATCGTGTGTTATCATTTATTTTGTTTTCAACATTTTGGACTGTCGCTGAATTATCATCACATTTGTTGCCGCATTGCCCTCAACTCATCATTTTTGGTCCTTCGAGCCAGATGGATACAAAGATCAGTATATCCGTTATAGAATCGAGTACCTTCTCAGAGAAAATCTCAACAATTCGGCTTATCGGTTTGTATCCATTTTGTGTGTTTTACGGATACAGTACGCTGCTTGAAGGTATTAGCTGTTCCAGTTACGACATGAGATATTATCTTGTTGAATTTGATTACGGAGAAACTCGACACGGAAATATATCGACAGTGGGAACTATCCCTCAACAGAGCTCAATATCCAACGCATCATGAACTCGTGCAATTTTTAGACAGCCGTTGGCAATCATTAGAAATGATTTCCTCGCTTAAGCCAAAGTCATCGCAGCCACTCTCTTCACCAATATCAAACATTGCAGCCACTCTCTTCATCAATATCAACTCGCTCGGTGATAGCCATCCCAGAATTCCACAGCGTGTCCAGTTTGTGATAAAAACCACAATGTGTTCCAATTCAATAATTTCAAGCCACTCACTATCGAACCTGCAACAGAAAGCATCACACCTTGCTGCACATCACCAACACTACACATAACTCGAACTTGAATTTTGCAGGCAAGGAATCACCGACCGTTCAAGACGTTTCAGCTCTAGTAGCCTAAACATTAGACGATGTTCTACTCGCAACGGCAATAGCCATAGTTAGAAAGGAGAACCAGGACTTCCCTATTAGAATGCTGCTCGATTCTGCATCGCAGACAAGTTGTATGACAGAGAGCGCTGCTCATCGTTTCGGATTAAGAAGAAAACCTGTACCAGTGTCAACAAGCGGAATATGTGCCAGCGACGCCGCAATTTTTCATTCACCTGTCAATTTATTGGGGTCACGCGTTGATCCATCGTGGTCAACAGCAATCATTGCACTTGTCATCGAGAATATCACCGGTATTTTACCCGCACGAATCATTGATGTGCTAAGATGGCCACATTTGAACGAATTGCAGCTCGCTAATCCATATTATCCTTACCCAAATAGAATCGACATTTTGCTCAGAGCCGATGTAATTGGCATGCTCCAGTTGGAGGGACTCATACAAAATATTGATGGGCCTCCTATTGCCCAGGAAACAAGATTGGGATACGTCTTGTACGGAAAGGTGGGTCGCCCAGCAACCAGTCAACTTTCAAGTCTGATGACGATCATCGAGAATCGTACCACGGTCGATAATTTACTCAAATCATTTTGTGAAATCGAGAATGTTCCGTCACCACGAACTCTAACCGCCGACGAAATTAAATGTGAACATCATTTCCAGACAACACATTTCCGCAATACAGAAGGAAGATATACTGTGTACCTCATACTATTCATAGGATACGCAGCATCACTGGGATCATCACGCGAGAGCGCCATCATACGTTTAAAAAACCAAGAACATCGTTGCATGAGAAATCCACAACTAGTTCTTGAATACTTTAAATTCATGACAAACTACCGCAATTTAAATCCTATGGAAGAAGTTCGGCCAGATGACCACGCCTGCCGAGCAAATCTGTTATTTACCCCATCACGGCGTGCTACAAATGTCTCGCGCTATACCGAAGTTACGAGTCTTGTTCGATGCATCGCACAAGACAACAACGGCTGTTTCATTGAACCAGATCGTCCACGTCGGTCCAAGATTGCAACTATGTTCAGTATTCTTTCTCGCTTCCGTAAATATGTATTTGTTTTCATTGCAGATATCAAACAAATGTATCGCCAGATCCTGGTGGCAGCTGAACATCGGGACTTTCAACGAATCGTATGGAGCAATTCACCCGACGAACCAATCAGAGATTACTGACTGCGTACGGTGATATATAGCACTGGCTGCACTCCGTATTTGGCAATTCGCACATTCCAACAATTAGTACAAGATAAATGTCAATCATTTCCGATAGCTGCCAAGATCACGCTCATCGACTTCTATGTACCTATACGATGTAATGACCGGCGCAGATGATATCTTTACACTGATCGAAATTCAATTCATTAAAAAGAATTTCGTGAGCCGCATGCATCATTGGAGCTAAACTAGGACGAATCAATTAAAGCACTCGGGTTGAATTGGTCCCCTCGACCGATACTTTCAACTTCAAAATCACCTTAGCAGCCGATACTCAAGTCCAAATCAAACGAAAAATTTTAGCAGAATCATCGAGAATCTTCGATCCACTTGGTTGGTTAGCACTGGGAGTGTTTTAATCGCCAAAAATTATGTTTCAGGAGCTGTGGGTGCTTAGACTTTCATGGGATGACACTGTTCCGAGTTCAATATCTCAGCGACGGTCAACATATCGTAAAAACATGAAACAATTGAAGAAAATCAAAATCGAGCGTTGGCTCCACTGCTCATCACCTACCAAAATTCTTCAAATACACGGCTTCACCGACGCATCTACGAAGGCTTGGACGATCAATGTATCAATTTTGGCAGCCAAGACGAAGGTAGCACCTTTAAAGACCATCAGACTACCCCGTTTAGAACTCTGCGGCAGCGTGTTACTCGCTAAACTGATGCACACCACTATCAAATCACTCAACCTAACAGACGTTGAAGAATTCGTATGGACTGATTCCCAAGTTGTCCCTGGATGGCTCCGGAGTCCACCCAGTCGCTGGAAAACATTCGTTGCCAACCGGGTCTCACAAGTACTCGATTATTTGAAACCTACGAGTTGAAATTTCGTAGCATCATAGTACAACGCCACTGAGTGCGCATCACTAGGTATCGACCCGTCGTTTTTAGGCGATCATCCGTCGTGGTGGAAGGGCCCTTCCTGGCTTCAAAAAACACCCGATAAATGGCCACGCCAGCAAATTAACAATTACATCCCAAGTTTAGAAGAACGCAAAGTAAAATCAATGACAGTCACTCAAGCCAAAGTACCGTCGAATGACAACGAAATTCATCTGCTGCTCACACGATATTCAATACCCGGCAAACTACTTCGCATCACCTATTGTGCAGACGATTTATCCAAAACACAAGACTTAGTCAGCCACAACGACATACCAGGATTTTGGGACAGGTTAATCCAAGGGGTTCACTTCGCCGATCAGATTTCACTATGTCAATCTGCGTAAGATCTTAATAAGAGTCCACTTCGTCACTCAATCCGTTCATCAACGAAGATGGAATTCTACGTCTAGGAGGACGCTTAAAAAATTCAAATCTACCGTACAGAGGGAAGCATCCTACCAAATAATGATCAACTCACCAACTCACGCTTTTAATAATCGCACAGGCTCATCTCACAACACTTCATGGTGATCCTCAGCTCATGATGGCTTATCTCCGAAAACGTTATTGGATCCTCAATCTCAAGAACATGGTCCGCGCTTACGTACATCGATGTGTCGTTTGCGTCCGTTTCCGTGCAACGACCAGTCAACAACTAATGGCCGACCTCCCATCACCTCGGGTGACGCCATCTAGACCGTTCCTGCACAGTGGAGTGGACTACGCCGGCCCCATTTCAATCAAGCTATTCCCGGGGTGCGGCGGACGATCAACGAAAGGTTACATCTGCCTATTCGTATCCTTATCCACGAAAGCACTACATTTGGAGTTGGCATCCGATCTTGCACCAACGCATTCATCACCGCCTTTAAAAGTTTCACTGCCCGGAGAGGAAAGACACAAAACTTGTACAGCGACTGTGCCACGAATATCGTCGGTTCAAGTCGTCAATTGGTATTTCTTCATCAACACAGCGCAAAAAAGGTCAACCCGGAGATCACCGCCCTGTTGGCAGACGATGGCACCACTTGGAGCTTCATCCCTCCTGCTTTGCCACACTTCGGTGGTCTGTGGGAAGCGGGAGTAAAATCGGCCAAACATCATCTTCGTCGCATTATGGGAGAATCCTTGCTAACTTTTGACGAGCTAGCCCCTCTATTCTGTCAAATTGAATCATGCTTGAATTCAAGACCACTGTGCCCGATGTCGGATGGCCCTGATAACCACATGGTGCTCACACTGCAAGGATTTTGTTAAAAAAATGAGACTTGACAGTTGCGATTTTCGTGTACGTACTAGATATACATCAGTAAATATTATTGTTGTTTGGTTTAATTTTAATATTATCGTACATCTAATAAGCCGATAAAAATTGCAACTCTCAAGTCTCATTTTTTGAACAAAATCCTTGCACAGGATACTTTCTCATAGGAGAATCTCTAATCACGACACCAGAGCCATCATTGCTCGAGATGAACTAAAACCGCCTCACCCGTTTCCGTTATCAAAAAACTGAGCGTATGTACCAACATTTTTAGAGAATCTGGTCTAATAAGTACCTGTCACGCCTTCAACAACGTCCCAAATGGTTAAAGATGGAAACGAACTTGGTTGTCGGACAATTGGTGCTGCTAAAAGACGAGAAGTGCCCTCCATCAAAATGGTTGATGGAGAGAATCACCGAAACTCACCCAGGTTCTGATGGTCTAGTTCGAGCTGCTACTGTGAAACTCCAAAACAACACGGTGAGACGTCCGATTGTAAAATTATGTCTGCTCCCTATCAACGATAACTTCGAGAGGATAGTAATCCTTTAGGTGGGCCGGTAATGTTTGTGCAAAATAGTGTACGTCCCATATATCAATGCAAGTGACATCTACAATTAAATATCACATATATTAACTCCGAATTAATTACTTTACATCGAGCTACACTAACTCCGCATCAATTATAGTACATCATACAACACCAAAAGAACCGAGATGACAGCGATGTTACGCATCATCATCGTTTATTCACTCTCTTTTACTCACCATATTTCGAGAAAGCAACATCAATTTACACGACGCATAAAATTAATTGTTTAAATAAAGAAAAGAAAATTGTGTTAGAAATCGCCATATTCTGATCGTGTGTTATCATTTATTTTGTTTTCAACATTTTGGATTATCGCTGAATTATCATCACATTTTTTGCCGCATTGCCCTCAACTCATCAATCATTATGAGATTTATTATTTGTATTTAGTATAATGAAATTCACAATAACTATAGTCAAAACCAACCTTAATGTAATACAAGCCTGACTGTCAATATTTATTTTTCGCTTATACATGAAAGTATTGGTGATCGGATACACTATATAAATTGTAGACAAAACAAAACATATGAATTTTCGCACCAATTCTTCCAAGTATAAGCGATTTAATGTAAGAAGGTATCTGTGTACCTCATCACGGAATCAGGCTTGTTGTACATTAGTGTTGGTTTTGCTATAGTACTTAATCGTAGAACACTAACACTAACATACCCCAATGTAAACTAGTTAAAATAATATCTCGTTGAAAATTCTAATTCTTTCATTCTCGAATAAGCGAAATACAACAACAAATTAATATTTTGTTGTTGTTTTACTTGAGAATGAAAGAATACGCATTTTCAGCGAGGTATTATTTTAACCCTTAAATGACACACTTAAGAAAAATCACACAAACGCCACACTGGGTCTTTTAGACCCCAGCATGAAAATTGCCTAGTATTCCTTGAATTTTTCTATATCTAGCTTTAACAATTTTTTCCAATATAGTTTAAAGCTTACTAAAGGAGATCAAATTATTACATTAATGAAATTTTAATTTTATGATACCAAAAAAAAAAAAGTTTGTCAAAAAAATAAGAAAATAGCTTGTTTTACATAAATTAACCGTATCTTTCAATTTTCAATATTTTTAGCTAAAAATTTAGCGGTTTACCCTTGAGATAGTATCTCTTTAGATAAAAATAAGTCCGATACTGAATCTTTAAAAAAAGGTATTTATTTTGCAATATCAAAAATGAATCATAGTCTTTACTGTTCTCAAACACGTTTTCTTGTCCTCCTGAAGGTGCTTCGTCGATAATACGTCAAAATCAAAAGAAATATGATGAACTAAATAAATTTTAACAACGAGCGCAGACTTACCCATGACCAAAAAGCAATAAAACAACACAAAAAACGGCAAAAACAACTTCGAAAAATTATTTCGTATACAATACAAATATTTTGATTCAATTTTGATCAAATCCGATCACCTAGAGATCTTAGTCATATCACATTTTTCTTGTCTGGTCAAGGTCAATTAGTATGCCTCCGTTTCTTGAAAATTGGATGGGTACCTTTCGAATTACTTTGTTTACTGAGTATAATATGTTAATTTAAGTGTTATATGTTAATAATAATTTGTGAGTGTAATCGTGTTCGTGTATAATATAATATAATATAATCTGTAAATGTGTAATAAGAAATAGCTTAATAATGAATATTTGCTGTGTGTGTGATGCTCTAGTATCGGAGAAATTTTTTGTTTGCGCTAACGTGTGTAAATGTATAATACACAATAAATGTGCCGGTGTTGATTCTGAAGAAGTATTTGACGTTATCGCAAATATTCCAAATTTCTCATGGTCATGCAATGTGTGTATTAATCGTTTAGACGCTAATGGCGCTAAAATTGCATCAATTATTGCGGATTTAGAAGAACTAAAAAAGTTGCCGCAGAAGACATTTTATGATTGGAACAATGGTAACCGTAATAGTATAACGGTTACAAGCTTACCCACCCCATTACAAGCTCAACATCCAGTATTATCATCGTCATCATCATCAATACCTCCATCCTTATCGTCACCCAACCGGAATGCGATTCGTGGAAAGAAAAAAAGCAAGGTTAGTAAAAATTTAGCTAAAGAGAAATTACCTGCTGTCACAAATGAAACTGGACCGTCTGCAAATACAAGGTCAAAAGACATGGTTACAAATTCCACCATTACCGATGATGCAAATGCCGTTGAGGATGAGATGTCGAGTGTTCCGGGTTCGGATTGTCCAGGCATGGAGTTGCGTGCAGTACCGGTGGTCCGTAGGAAGTATTTGTATATTTCCCGTCTTCATCCATCTACTACCTCCGAGTCGATCTCCAAGTACATTAAGTGTAAAATCAGCTCTAATCCATCAAACGTGGCCTGCTTCTCACTATTCCCTAGAGACCGGGATCCAGCAGAACTAACGTTTGTATCTTTCAAGGTTGGAGTCGTCGATAACTTGCATGGTACCCTGAAAAATCCTGATGTTTGGCCACCCGGGGTTCTAGTTCGCGATTTTCAAGAAAGACGCCAATCAAAAAACGAGGAAGGAGCTCGCAGCAAAGTATCAATTTAATTTCATTCAATACTTTAAATTGCAATATTTTAAATACTAATTTGCCAAGTGCTCACAATAATCTTATCACAGTTCATCCTAATATTCTAAATTCATATTTATCTAATTCTAACAATATCATCAATGGATCTAAAAATGTCTTCAACAATAGCTTGTCAATTTTTTATTTTAATTGTAGTGGCATGCGTTCAAAATCAAAAAATTTCTATCTTGGAATATTGGAATCTAATTACGACGTAATAATTCTAACCGAAACATGGCTTACAGTGGATTTCAATGATGCGGAGTTTTCCCATCGGACTTTTGCGTTTTCCGTCGCGATCGGTATAACATTAGTACAAAACGGAAAGGTGGTGGTGTGCTTATTGCAGTTCGGAAAATTTATTCTTGTGAATTTTTATTTTCCGATCCAGTCATTGAGTTCATGGCTGTTAAACTCAAACTAGGTACATTTTACATAATAATTAGCACAGTCTACTTTCCTCTAGAGCCATCCGCGCCTTTTTGTCATGATTTTATTGACAAGATCTCATGTAATTTATTACCTTTTATTTCGGATAACACTGACTTTGTTATTTTCGGCGATTTCAATTTTCCAGATCTAATTTGGATGATGGTTGACAATATGTTCATTCCTGCTAATACGAATGATTCTTCAGCCTTAATCTGTGATTTTATGGCAAACATGGGTACTTCACAAATAAACAGTGTACCAAACAGCCACGGCATTTATCTAGATTTGGTTTTCTACACTAATAATAGGTCTTTTAAACTAGAATCATGCAACGACTTTGCCGGATCTTCGAGTGTTTATCATACCCCGGTTTCATTTCAGTTGTTCTACAAAACTTCTAATAATTTGAACTTCACTAAAAATTGTACCGTATTTGATTATTCGCATGCCGACCACAGCTCACTAAATAATTTTTTAGCTGAAGTGGATTGACATCAACAGTGGATTGACATCAACAGTTCATTAGATACCTTCAATGAATTATTGAAGGTTGCTTTTGAAAAATTTGTTCCTAAAAAATTAATGAATAAGTCTCATACGCGGAACGTCCCATGGTTTACTAAGGAACTCAAGCAGCTAGAAGTCCTGCGTAATAAAAGTCACAGGAAGTATAGGCGTACAGGGTTGGCCCATGACTATATCCAGTTTAAGTCTCTGCGCAAACAGTTTTGCTATCTCAACCGATTCCTGTATAACAATTACATAATTGACATTGAAGACGATTTGCGATGTAATCCGAAGAATTTCTGGAGATTTGTCAAAATTAAGAACCATAATAACGGCTTGCCGTCATTTTTAGAATTCCATGGTCAAAAATCAGATAACCCAGAGGCAATCTGCGGTTTCTTCGCTGAATATTTTAGCAGTGTTTTTGTTAAGGATAGCTCGCTCTCTCCTATATTAGCTAACTGCAATAATTCAAAAATTGTTTTTTCAGAACTTGACGTGATGAGCGCTTTGAGGAACTTGGACGTTTCTAAGGGTCCTGGACCAGATGGTTTACCAGTGTCGCTATTGAAGCTGTGTGCAGTCGGTTTTGCCGCTCCCTTATGTCATCTATTTAATCTGAGCCTCAACCAAGGCAAATTTCCTGATCTCTGGAAGATATCAAGTATCATACCGATCCACAAAAGCGGCCCCCGCAGTGAAGTAACAAATTATCGTGGAATTGCAATACTATCTTGCATTCCTAAAGTATTCGAGTCAATGGTTAACAAAGTGATCTACTTCCACTCCAAGCAACATATTAGCACACGTCAGCATGGATTTTTTCCTGGCCGCTCAACGGTCACTAATTTAACGGTTTTTCAAAATAATTTAATTAATTCTGTTGCCTCGAAAGTTCAAGTCGATGTAGTTTATACCGACTTCGCTAAAGCTTTCGATAAACTTAATCACAGGAATAAGCTCAGTGAACTTAATTGCGACATTATTCCCATAAATTGGATTATGTCTTATTTATCGGATCGCAAAATGTTTGTCAAGATTAACGATACGTTCTCAGAATGTTTTATTGCGACATCTGGGGTGCCTCAGGGTAGTCACCTGGGTCCACTATTATTCTTATTGTTCGTTAACAATATTGTGGATTGCTTCAAATTCGCAGAATGTATTCTATTTGCTGACGACATGAAAATATATGCAAACATATCATGTGAATTAGATCGCGATCAATTTCAGCGGGACCTGAACACATTTTGCGGTTGGTGTGTTACTAACCTTATGTTTCTGAATGTAGATAAGTGTCACGTGATCACCTATTCCAGGTCCAAGTCTCCAGTAGTTTTTGACTACTTTCTAAATGACATTAGTTTGACGAGAGTTAATATGATAACTGATTTGGGCGTTATCTTTAGCTCGGATTTAACGTTTAACTCACACATCGATGCGGTTGTTAACAAAGCCTTTTCGATGTTGGGGTTTATTAAAAGACATTCGAAGGAGTTTCACGACACATTAACTTTCAAGTCACTGCACACTTCTTTTGTTCGTTCACAGATTGAGTACGCGACTGTCATATGGTCTCATTCAAACCGAATTGAAAGTGTACAGAAACAGTTTTTGTTATTTGTTCTCAGAAAATTACCGTCTCTCGAACGGGACAATAATTTCAGACTATCACCATATGTAGACCGATGCTGTTTTCTAGATCTCCAATCTTTAAGTGCTAGACGTACATGCGCAAGTGCCACATTTGCACGGGACATCATTTGTGGTAAAATAGACTGCTCCGATATTCTTTCATGCTTTAATATTTATGCTCCTCAGCGCAGCTCACGCCCCCGGGAACTTCTTCATATTCCGACTGCAAGTAGCAACTACAGTTTCCATGGCCCTATAGCGCGTATTCAACGAGACCTCAACGCTGTAGCGGATTGTTTCGATTTCAATATTTCCAGAGATGAGTTTAAAAAACGAATCGCTAGACTTTTGTTTTAAATCTTAGATCTATTGATGTCGTTATAACCTTATCTTGTATTGTATAATTTTGTTTAACTTTTTATAATATTTTTAATAATGTAAGCCATTTTTGCATGTACATGCTGTTGGTTAATAAATAATAATAATAATATTATATCAGCAGCGGGGATATAAGGCATCTCTCTCGCTCTGGTCTGCTAGAATTGAGATGCCTAAAAATTATTCCGATTTTCACACAAATATACGTATATACACTCTGGGGTCCGTTGGATCCCACCGTAATTTTGGACACTTCTACACAGCTGCTAGCAGTCAACCGGCTTGCGTTGAGTACGTAAACAGGTAGTGCAATATGTCAACCCAGCAAGGGGGGACACAAGATGCATTTCCGGAGGAAACATTTAAATATGAACGATTGAAAAATAATCATTTAATAAATATAAACAAAATTTTACGCAATTCGTCATCACACATATGTATGTATGTATGTATTCCAATACGTGTAATGCGAAAATACCTGTCTAACGGTAATTAAGAATACCGTTATTTATTTTTTCAGCACGTTTGATCACGTTTCTCTTGATCAAACGAAAACACTTCATCACTTATTGCACTAACCACTTTTATATTATATAACACAACACATTACACCAAACTATTTGCTACACTATTTCACTAAATAACACAACACAACACATATTAACACTACTTTAATCTACTCTAGTCTAATTTAATTCAAATTAATTTAATTTGGACCTAAACTTAAAAACAAAAATTTAAAAATTTAAATATTTTACTTACGGAGACAAACCAAAACACGTCCATCTCCATCGTGCGTTTATCGCCAACCTCCTGACTTAATACATATTTTATTTAATATTAAGAAAATTTTTATTTTACTGCTACCACTGCCATTTAAGGGAAGGAATTTTGAGTGAACTCCACCTACATATGTATGTAACATCATAAACATAACAAATTTTTGTTATATGGAACCACATATTTCATTTTTGACCAATCGACAATTTCTATAATATGTAATTTTAAATGGCGGTCACAGTACCAAAAATATGATCTATAAGGGACATCGCTTTCAAAAATGTCCAAGGATAGTGAATTTTTGAAGACTGCAACACTAGATATTTAACATATTTTGTTAAACATATCTTTTTTCAGCGAAACAAAAATGTAAACAATACCACGAAATGACAAGTAATTTCTTTTACACGATATTCCAGGTGTTTCCATAGCTAACAAAACCTGTACCAAGCGGTTCTCATTAATTTATATCTTGTATGGCTTTTAGAGACTATATTTACCTTACGGCTATTTCAATTTTCTTTTTTTCAATTTACAATACAAACCTATACCAAGAGGTTGTCGTAGTGTTGTCTCATGTTAAAGATGATTCATTCAGAACAAAAATATGAGGCAAAAATATGGTACCCGATGCATTATATAGGGTTCCTTGAATATATACGTAAATATTTTACATACAAATTCCATGTAAATATTTTAACTTTAATGTGCAGGTTTCTGTTCCACTACGTGTAATGCAAAGGCATCTTACATAAAGAAATGGGGGGGGGGGGGGCGGTTCCTAGTATTTTTTTTTTCTGAATGACTCATCTCTAATATACTATGATCTTTGCTTCTAGGGACTAAATCTGCTTTTCGGTTAATGTAATTTTCTTTTACTTTAGCCGTAGTTAAGCTTATCTATGTTCTACAAAACCTACACCAAGCAGTGTCCGTTAATTAATATCTTGTACATATTAATTCTAGAGATTAGTAATTGATGCTTTGTGCAACTTTAAAGGGGCTTTATCGAATAATTTTAATAATTGAATATTGTAATGTAAATTCAATATGGCATGCTCTACTATAAATTTATGATTCGATGCATTTATGCTTTTCGTTACGATTAAAAAAATGTTCATTTTGCTAGGCAACACTTTCAATCCTAGGCGTGCTGTGTTCAATATTAAAAATAAAGGACACGTCATTACTTGATAAAATACACAAACAAAAAAAGTCAACGCCTCCTTAGCTAAACAACATTTTTCAATAAAATTTCCAATCTTGAAATTTTAATTGCGTCTAATTTGTATTTTGTACTTATAATTGGTGTATGCAATGAATTTTCTTCTTTGGAGAAAAAATAGTATGTTTTATTCGGATGAAAAGCGGGTTTGTTTGACGAGCAATCTTAGCACTAGCTCGGCTTCGTTTTACTTCGCCTCGCATTTAAATGTAATTGCTTGTCAAACAAAGTATCGCTGAGATCACCTTCACAATGCCTACCTTACGATTGCTGTTCAAAACATATTTGCCCCACACAGCTTTTCTTAATAATAAGTATTAAGTACTAATAATAAGTCCCACAAAATCTTATCCTATTATACTTATTATTAGTATTATAGAAAAAAAAAATCACCTTTTAAAAGAAGATAAAATTTACTTACATTTTCAGTGGTGATAAGTTATAAATCCATAGGGTTCGCCTAAATTACAAGCGTCTGAAAAACAGCTATTTTTAAAAATATGTTGATGTCCCTTTAATTTTATTGAGGAGTCTACTTTGTAAAATAAATTACTTTCTTTCCAGATGATCCGTTGAAGAAAAAAAAAATCATAAATTCTGCGTCTCCACCAACCAAATGAAACTTCCATTTAACCATTTATGTATCTCTTGTAAAGGGACATAACCCTCAGAAGAAAAGTAGGGACAACATTCATGGGCGGTATGTCACATTTTGTATTTCAAGTTGACCTTTACATAGCTGTGTCCAACATGTTAAATTACTTAAACACACAACACCTCATCTATTCTTTGAACCTGCAATTATTTGTATTTATAATCCCCAAATATTAAAAGATTTCAATCAAAACAAATTGATCTTCTTAAATACAAGACAAATCTCGTTAACAAAATGACAACAAGAAACTATGTTCAATATACAATAAATTTTACCTGACGGTACACACGATTGTTTTTAGTTCCAACCATGCCGTGTATTTTAGATACACGTAGATGTGCCATATTATAGGAGTTTTATATATTTTGATGAGGAAAATATAATCAATAAATTGGAAAACACAAAAAAATAGACAATTGAAAAACTGTTCAGGCAACGAAACTGAAAATAGAACAAAGGTATGTAAAGAAAACTGTTTGGAAAAATGTTGTAGGAAAACATCGGAAAACTGTGTCAACGTTAATTGTGTTGTTACATTTATACATGTACATGTATGTATATATGGAATATAAACACACAAGAATAACATAAAAATGATAACATAAATTGGTATTGTTCCCTATGTATGTACTGAGTCTCTGGTATAAAAAAACGAGATGTTATAATCTGGATTGTAATTCTTGGCTAGATGTTTGTTACACACTGTATAATGTTTTGTTCGAAAATATGTATCTTATAGAACATTTTTATGTTCTTCTTCTTCTTAGACTTAGTTTTTATTGATTTATCGAGATTGAATGGATAAATAATATTGAAAATGTATTGGTTTGTTAGTATAAAAGGGTGTTAGGGTGATGTACTTCTTTATCGTTCATATAAATAAAACTCTTGTTTTTATACATTTTGCCCAGACTAGAAAAAAATATCGCATATCTCGAAGCATTTTTCTGGTTTGGCATCTTTTTCCTCGTAATCACGTTTAATAATTAAAAATACCCCTACCATACCCATTAAATTTTAACGTGTTTTCATGGAAACTTTTATATCAGAATCAAAATAAACTCAGGTGAACCGTGTGGTACTCGTATGTATGCCCACGATTTTATTTTTAGACGAATTAAAATTACGAAAAATAAATTTTTGAAATAAAACACAAAAAGTTTGTATGAAACCATATACTCCAATCACCATTCATGCAGGCGAGATTATATGTCGCGTTTGTTTTATGATTTGTATAAATATAAAAATATAAAAATTTGAATTCGAACAAAACAAACGAAAATTTGAATTTCATTAGGCTACATTCAAGCACTGTCTGTCATGTTGTTTTTTTTATTGATTGATACAAAAACCTTTATGAAATAATAGCGATAGACATGTAAATAAATCCAAAAATATTTTGTTTATTTTGCATAAATTCATTGATGACTTTAATCTTTGAGGAAGTTTAGTCCGATTAAACAAGAGAATCGTTAAAACTCCTACGGGTTAATTTAATATTTCAAATGCTGGCTTGACCATATAAGGCTCTGTTGCACATTGTTTTATTCAAATTTGGTGATAAAACAAAACATTTTCGCTCATATGTATATGATGCAATTATTGCAATCCAAAGTATCAAAGATTCTGCAAGGCTATAAAGAGTTCTGACGAAATGCTATCGCATTATACAAATAAAACTTTAGATCAAACAAGGCTACTTACTTGTGATAAGGTAACAATAATAAATTAGAGATCTGCCACAACACCGCAATTTAATTAGCTAGATATTCTCATCTAGAAGTAAAAAGCAAGTCAAGACGAACTGAGGTCTTTTTTCTCGCTCTGAAAATTTTATTTTCAGAAAATAATATAAAAATAAAATAAAACCAAATATTGTATGTTAATTATATTATTGAATTTAAAAATTATATAAATTTAAATTTTCTCTTTTAAATATTGGAGATCATTCTTGTTCTGTTCTCGAGTCAGAAAGGATCAAAAAGTTAATAAAGTTAAAATTAAATTGAGAAAGGATGGTTCTGTGTACAACGTGCGACATTTCAAACGGCCCGTAATTTCCGTGCTGATCGGAGGAGTCATTGGATTTTCTCAATTTATGATTAAACAAGTGATAAAAAAGATTCAGAGACATTGACAAATTTAGTCAACCCATAATTTTCGCGCACTAGTGAGATGAGTATACGCCATTTTGTCATTGTGAACACGTTTTTCTAAAACATAAAATCGAACAAACAAATATTTTTTAACATAGAATAACTAATTAATATAAATAAAACACTATTTAACATAGAATAATAAATTATAAAAAAATATATAAAATTAAATAACATGAAATCTAATTAGTGGCTTTTAGAAATAAAAGTTTCATTTAATTGGATATAAACCGGGATTCATCCGGTATACATTATAACATTCATAGCTCCAGCCCTTCCCGTGAGAAGTGTCTGTGAGATATACTATGGAAAATACAACAACTAGGCCTTATGACCGGAAACGGCTGGCCATAACAAATTAATAGACGAAAAAAAAAAAATATTGGAGATTCCGATTCGTGCTCAGTTTGAAAGTGGACATGGGAAATAATAAACTAAATAATAAGCAAAATAAAAATTCCAATTCAATTAGTGAAAAAATGATAAAAAAGAAGTGCAATATTTATAAGGAAACAATTAAATGTGATGAGAATATGGTTGAGTGTAAAAGCTGTAAAAAAACATTCCACATTGAGTGCAAACCAAACGCATAACATGTTTAGTAATGAGAACTCTAAAGAATGATAACTGGATATGTGGTAAGTCGTGCACAGAAAACATTATAGTTAAAGAATTACAAAATGGTTAAAGTGATGAAGAAAGCTGTGATGTCGATTTTGATCATTCGATCAACGAAAGTACTGCCATAGCAAAACTAGTTCGGTCACAACAATTTATCTCTGATCAAATGGATCAACTACTCTCAACCAACTTTGAAATCAAAGAAATTTTGTTAAACCAGAAACGACTTGAAAAACGTGTTGAATATTTGGAGCAAAAGGTAGAATTTTTGAAGCAGCAACGTAACGATAATATTATTTTAATCAACGGGATCCAAGAAAAATCTGATGAAAACTTGACAGAAATTACGCAAAAAAATTTCCGAACAATTAAAAATTACAATCATACCAAGTGGTATAACTGAAATACATCGACTTAAAAATGCCAGCTCCAATTATGGTAACGTTCATTAACTTTAAAGAAGCAAAACATCTGATGAAAGCAAAAAAAAATCTTGGACCTCTCTTAGCAAGAGGTATTATATCCTACGCTATATAGCAACTGTTTCTAACGAAATACAATGTCGATCTCCTAACTAATGCAAAGGAGTTAAAAAACCACGGATTTAAATTTATTTGGCTTTCCAATAATTATTTTCATGCAAGAGTATCATCAACATCACCAATTCATGACATAAAAACTCAAAGTTATATTGAAAATCTATTTAAAAAAAATAATAATTTTTAAAAAATACTTATTGCCGAATTTTTCAAAACTGATGCTACACGATACCCGTTTTGTAAAATCTCAGAGATGTTACCAGGTGTGGGCTTATATTTCCATAAAGTGGACAGGTCAAGCTATCCGAAACAACTTTTGTTATCAAGATAAAATAGGTTGGGCCTGTGCGGCGCTATTTTGAAAATTATGAAAATCACTTAAAATGTTCAAACCTGATGCTACACTATAGCATCAGGTTTAAACATTTTAAGTGATTTTTACAATTTTCAAAATAGCGTCGCACATGCCCAACCCTTTTTATATTAATAACAGAAATTGATTTAAATGATTTTCGAAATAGCGCCGCACAGGCCCTACCCTTTTTATCTTATTAGCAAAAGTTGTTTCGGATAGCTTAACCTGTCCACTAGTTTATTTAAATATAAGCCCACACCTAGTAACATCTCTGAGATTTTACAAAACGGCTATAGTGTAGCATCAAGTTTGAACATTTTAAATGATTTTCACAATTTTCAAAATAGCGTCGCAACAGGCCCAACCCTTTTTATCTTAATAACAAAAATTTTTTCGGATAGCTTGAAATATGAGCCCACGATCAACAATCAACACGACTCTGTGTGGCTTTTCTTTTTTCGTATTGTTTTTATCCATTATAAAACGAACACGCGTTCACATATAGAGTGAAGGTTGATTTACATATGCGACGTGTGACGTGTGGAAATAAACGTGACGCTTTTTTGACAACAATTTACATTTGCGACGAGTTCCGCCACGCACACTTTATAATATTTTTTATATTTTAATTTTTGTTTTTCAAAAAAAATTTGTCAAAGCCTACTATTTCGTTTTATACATACAAAAAATTTGTATGTGTTTGTGCGACCGTGACGGGAAAGATAAAATTAAGCCATCTCGCGACGTGTGGCGTGTGCCGTGTGACGAATGTCAAAATATTCGTCTCTGATTGGCTAGAAGCTCCCGTCACACGTCGCATATGTAAATCAACCTTGAGAGTCGTGTCGATTGTCGGTCGACTCGACAACCATAATAGGGCGATTATTTTAGTTGCGCATATGCCTAAAAAGTATAAAATTGTTCTGGTAACCTCATCATTCATACATTCGTCACAAGTAGACACGAACGACAAACCAGCAATAATTACTCATTACAACAAAACCAAGGGCGATACAGATACACCAAAACAACCCTCCCTAGACTGCGCGATAGCCAAAGCAAAAGCTGCAGTTAATTTGCAAATGTACAATTAAATAATTTAAAAATATTGGTACCCAAATACAATGGCTGAGAAAACTTTTAAACATATTTTGTGTTCAACCCCAATAACTTTAATTTTAATCATGACGTAACCGATAATTTGTTTCTTAGCTCATTTGCTGTAGCTACAAAAGAAACCAACATTGATATTCGGACCAGTATATAAGAAACCACTTTTCACTACATATATCATGAACGTAAATTTCAGTATAAGGTCTACCATCAGTATCCGAAATAATTATATCTAGCGCACATATCAGACGAAGTATTTTTCTGTTGGTTTGGGAAAATTTCCAAAACTGACTTAATTTTGGTAGTTTTATTGGAGGTTCTGCCAACTCGGGGTCCATTGTCTGTCGATGAAATGAATCACGATTGGTTCGTTCCTTATGCTTTAAGTGCTATCGACGACTTTTTACGACAGGATACACACATAATCTAGATGATAAACGTCATCTTGACCATATCTAAAATACAGGTTGGTTGAAAAGTATTGAAAGCGACACTATTAACCAGTAGAGGAATCAAAATTTATACGCCATTTTAATATTTCATCTTTCATTTGAACGTATGAAAATCTTTATTTTACTTTGGCAATTCATTCTTAGTTTACAACCAGCCATTAGAAGTTGACATGTCAGTGTATTAGTTTACAATGGAAAAAACCGAAAATCATGCAGTGATAACATTCTGAAGTTTTAGTGTGTTAAAGTGACTTAAAAGTTTATCGTAGAGTGCTAAGTTTACAAGATAAAAAAATTTAGTTCTACGATTTTTGATACATTTTCTCTAAAACTGCAATAACTCGACAAGGAGTGGCCGCACAGAAATTTTCCTAGTATCATTTTGCAAGATTTCTAAATTCTCTATAAAATGGCGTGTCTGGATTTTTTAATGAAATATAGAGCAAGTTCGTTTACAGTTTTAAACAGCAGCAATTTTTTATTTTATTTAAACATCTTTTGTTTTACTCAAAAAGTCATAAAAAACAAAATAAAATAATATATCGAATTTAATTATAAATGATTTTTTGAATTTTATTGAGAAAATCCTAGGAAGCGAGCATAAAAATCCTACACCAGAAATTGTCACTAGACCAAAAATCCAGTTGTGGAAAAAGTAGGGGAACAGGGGGTTTTGGGATTGCAACCCCGTGCCTTTTATAAATCCCGGGATTTCAGGATTTAAACATTTCAAATCTGGAGATTTGAGATATGAATAATAATAACAAATAATAAAGAAAAAACATTTTTTGGTGTCATCGCATGCGGTATTACCTGGACGGAGACGGTAAATGCCTGTAGGCCAAAGTGTAGCATCAGATTTGAACATTTTAAGTGATTTTCACAATTTTCAAAATAGCGTCGCACAGGCCCAACCCTTTTTATCTTAATAACAAAAATTGTTTCGGATAGCTTGACCTGTTCACTTTTTCGGAAATATAAGCCCACGCACCTGGTAACATCTCTGAGATTTTAGTAACTTGCCATAGTATAGCATCAGATTTGAATATTTTAAGGGATTTTCACAATTTTCAAAATAACGTCGCAACGGGCCCAATCCTTTTTATCTTAATAAGAAAAATTGTTTCGGATAGCTCGACCTGTCCACTTTATAGAAATATAAGCCCACACCTGGTAGCATCTCTTAAATTTTACAAAACGGCCATAGTGTAGCATCAGGTTTGAACATTTTAAGTGATTTTCACAATAGCGTCGCAACGGGCCCAACCGTTGTTATCTTAATAATAAAAGTTGTTTCGGATAGCTTAACCTGTCCACTTTATGGAAATATAAGCCCACACCTAGTAACATCTCCGAGATTTTACAAAACGACTATAGTGTAGCATCAGGTTTGAACATTTTAAGTGATTTTCACAATAGCGTCGCAACGGGCCCAACCCTTGTTATCTTAATAACAAAAGTTGTTTCGAATAGCTTAACCTGTCCACTTTAGGGAAATATAAGCTAACACCTGGTAACATCTCCGAGATTTTACAAAACGGCCATACTGTAGCATCAGGTTTGAACATTTTAAATGATTTTCACAATTTTCAAAATAGCGTCGCACATGACCAACCCTTTTAATCTTAGCAGCTAAAATTGTTTCGGATAGCTTAACCTGTCCACTTTATGGAAATATAAGCTCACACCTGGTAACATCTCTGAGATTTTACAAAACGGCCATACTGTAGCATCAGGTTTGAACATTTTAAATGATTTTCACAATTTTCAAAATAGCGTCGCACATGACCAACCCTTTTTATCTTTTCACTTCAACCTAACCTAACCAGAATTTGTGTTGAAAAATATTCAAGTAGCAAAAAAATTACAGGAAACTTTGTAAACTCTCCCACAAATACCAATTAAAACCATCACTAGTAGTAGTAGTAGACGTGACTTTAATTCCTTCACGGTTTAATAGATAAAATCAAATTGAAATTATTTACCAGGTGTGGGCTTATAGTTCCGAAAAGTGGACAGGTTAAGCTATCCGAAACAATTTCTGTTATTAAGATAAAAAGGGTTGGGCATGTGCGACGCTATTTTGAAAATTGTGAAAATCACTTAAAATGTTCAAACCTGATGCTACACTATAGCCGTTTTGTAAAACCTTAGAGATGTTACCAGGTGTGGGCTTATAGTTCCGAAAAGTGAATAGGTCAAGCTATCCGAAACAATTTTTGTTATTAAGATAAAAAGGGTTGGGCATGTGGGACGCTATTTTGAAAATTGTGAAAATCACTTAAAATGTTCAAACCTGATGCTACACTATGGCCGTTTTGTAAAATCTAAGAGATGTTACCAGGTGTGGGCTTATAGTTCCGAAAAGTGAACAGGTTAAGCTATCCGAAACAATTTCTGTTATTAAGATAAATAGGGTTGGGCATGTGCGACGCTATTTTGAAAATTGTGAAAATCACTTAAAATTTTCAAACCTGATGCTACACTATAGCCGTTTTGTAAAATCTTAGAGATGTTACCAGGTGTGGGCTTATATTTTCATAGAGTGAACAGGTCAAGCTATCCGAGACACTTTCTGTTATTAAGATAAAAAGGTTTGGGCATGTGCGACGCTATTTTGAAAATTATGAAAATCACTTAAAATGTTCAAACCTGATGCTACACTATAGCCGTTTTGTAAAATCTTAGAGATGTTACCAGGTGTGGGCTTATAGTTCCGAAAAGTGGACAGGTTAAGCTATCCGAAACAATTTCTGTTATTAAGATAAAAAGGGTTGGGCATGTGCGACGCTATTTTGAAAATTATGAAAATCACTTAAAATGTTCAAACCTGATGCAACACATGAGACATGACCAACCCGTTGCACATGACCAATCCTTTTTATCTTATTAACGAAAATTGGTTCGGATAGCTTGATCTGTCCAATTTATAGAAATATAAGCCCACACCTGGTAACATCTATGAGATTTTACAAAACGGCTATAGTGGTGTAGCATCAGGTTTGAACATTTTAAGTGATTTTCACAATTTTCAAAATAGCGTCGCACATGCCCAAACCTTTCTATCTTAGTACCAAAAATTGTTTCGGATAGCTTGACCTGTTCACTTTTACGGAAATATAAGCTCACCTCACACCAATATATAAGCTCACACCTACATAAATGTAACAACACAATTAACGTTGACACAGTTTTCCGATGTTTTTCCTACAACATTTTTAAAAACAGTTTTCTTTACATTCCCTTAAAAAAAGTTAATTAAAACATGGTTTATAGTGATTTTTTTTGTATTAATTTGCTTCATAATGGAGCAATTTGTCACTCATGACTTAATTAATTTAACCATTTTGAATATTTCATTGATAATAACTTTGAACTTTATTTCTATGTTAAATACGCAACACAAAACATGAAATTAAAAAAAAAAAATTTTTGACAGATGTGCGTTTAACGACTTTCTTATTCTCTTTTCATACATTATAAATTTTACACTCTCTCTATATATCTATATGCTCGAAGGTCTCAATGAATTTGAACAGGTGGGCTGCGATCCTGACTACCAAAATAAACGAGCCTTTTTATTATTACAGTTTTGGTGTATTCTGTTATGTATGAACAAAAGTTCAAAATGGTGTGTGCCAAAAGTTTTATATATTTTTGAGTATAACTAAATTATGTTTTACCAAACATCTGCGGTTCAGGTGGAGCTTGAACCCCGTTCGTTTTTTATTATACAGTTTTGTATTTTTTTTTTTTGTTTTCAAAATCAAGCGTATGAACTTGATTTCCCAATTTAGTGAACAAATTTAAAATATAAAATTTCGATGTTTTGTTTATTTTTCGCTTCTCTCCTTTGTTTAGTTGCTTATAAATAAATTTTTGTTTCCTCTCTTTAGAAAAGAAATAAATCGATCGCTAGGGAGAGATATTTTATTTTTTTGAATTTCGTTCCCGGTGAAAGAAATAAAAAAAAAATTTTTTTTGTTTCATTTCGCAGAGAGAGATTAAAGAAGGGAACGAAAAATGAATTTAAACACTATTCGTTTTTTTTTCAATTTGAAAAAAATGACTTTTTTTAAAAGAAAAAACAGGTAGTTAATTTTTGAATTTGGAGGATATACATAGATTGAATTTTTGCTCACCGCGGAGCAGATTCAACAGTGGTAAAAGTTTTGTGTTTTTTTTTGTGTTATTAAGAATTGAAAAAAAAAAAAATTTAAAGAAAAGGAAACAAATTATTATTGTAAGAAAATACAAAAACTGTTAGTATTATTAAGTTTATAAAAAAAAAACAGTCTAAAAGAGAAGAAGTTTTTTTTTAAATATAAATATTAGGAGTGTTGTTTAATTTTAAGTGCGATGTTCTAAAAAAATAGAAATAAATAAATAAATAAAAAACAATTATTTTAACTAAAAATTTACAAAAAAAGGTGTTTTAAAATTGTATAAGTGTTGTCAACTTTTTGTGATTTTGTTTTTTTTTGTGACATTTTTGAACACTAGTTGTGCAGCTGGATTTTGGAATTGCAACTGCTATCGTGGACTATCATCAAGTAACAGGTAGGTGGAAACATTTTTCTTTTTCTATATACATACATATTTCAAATTTTTTTTTTTGCGCAATTTTATTTATATTCATGTATGATTATTTTCTGCGTTTCGGTTTAGCAGATCACATAATGACTGACTAAACCTCCATATAGTCTCTCACTTCGTGTACGGGTGTTCAAACTCAAGAATATTTTTTTTTTTGCTCCGTTAGTGGTGGCGTAGTCCACCAAATGATTTTTTTTCGCTATTTCCTATGGTTTTTCTATTGGTTCATCTTAGGATGAATCACCACCCCAACTCAAAAAGTGAATCAATGCGGTTGATCTAGATCAACAATCACGTCATCCCAAAACCCATGATCAACAGACATTTACCGTCTCCGTCTAGGTAATACCGCATGCAATGGCACCAAAAAATGTTTTTTCTTAATTATTTGTTATTATTATTCATATCTCAATCTCTGGATTTGAAATTTATAAATCCCGTAATCCCGGGATTTATAAAACGGCACGGGATTGCAATCCCTAAATACCCTGTTCCCCTACTTTTTCCACAACTGGATTTTTTTCGAATAGCTCTCTACGACATAATTTGTCGCACGGTACGAAAAATACGATTTACTCTATACTAAACTGGTTTAAATCAGAAACACATGTACTTAAATAAAAAAAACTAAAATATAGTAGCAATAATTGTAAACAATTTTATTGCTTTTGTTTTTTTACAATAGAAAAAAAAACAATTTGTTTGTCTAGACAGAATTTATCGTACGACACATTATTTTACTTATTTACCGTTACAGTCAGTGTATATAATAGGTCCGAAATTTTGTCTATAACTCAGTAGAACAGAAGAGTGATCAGGGCCCCTATTCCTGAATACGAATACGAACAAAAATGGTACGAATTCGTGTCATTGGTATTTTTGAATACGAATACGTTTATTTCTTGTACGAATTCGTGTAAGCATGATTCGTGACAAAATTTCGCAATTCGAATTCGTGCAGTTTTTGTACGTTCACGAACGGATTTTGGTTCGATCACATAATAGTTAACGACACCAAAAATAAACAAGCAATAAATGCAAGATGTACATAAGAAATTTATATTTTTAATTTTAAAAGAATTACATATTGTTAAAAACTAAAAACCAATTTTTTTTAACTGAAAATATTTTTTAATTTGCAAAATTTCACATAATTTATGTATATAGCCCAATTTGTTGCATTAAATACCGGCCCTCAACGCCACAATCACAATAAACAAAATAAAACTAAAATTTTACGAAATGTGTATTTTCTAGGTACAGATTTGTATTTGGTTTTATTTAATAAAATTATTTTAGTTTGATGTAAAATAATATTTATCAAACATGGCGCGGCGGATTCCATTTTATTCACGTAGCCAATTAAAAACTAAATTGATTTCAAAATTTTGACATATTTACGTTTATTTTCCGTTTTACACTGTCAACAAAATTTCCCTTTGCCTACACAACACTACAAAAATTAAAATATACTGTACGTTTGTATTCAGGAATACCAAAGCATTTACGGATCGAATTGCACTTTCGTTTCGTACACAGATTCGTATAGTATTTAATAGAAACCAATAGAATATTTTGCATGTTAGTGGAAAGTAATTTAAAACGCTACCAACAAAAAAAAAATAGGTTTTTAATGATTTAAGCGACAAAATTATATTAATTATTAAATATTAAATGTGATTATGAATTTATCTGGGATAATAAAAAAAACTATTTTTTAAGAATTTATGAATATGGACAAATAATGATAATGAATTTTTATATGTACATATGTATGTAGCTATTAGAATAAAATGAAATACAAAGAATTACTTTACATAAGAAATTAACTATGAAAAAAAATTACGTTATGGAATTTAAAATATTTAGTCTAATCCTTCTTGCTGCCGTATTTTCTTGTTCATGTGATACATTTTATTCACCATCTTGATGTTCAGTTATAGCCTCATTTTCTAAATCGAACGAGACATTGTAGTGGAGGCAAATGTTGTGAAGTGCGGAGCAGACGTTAATTATCTGCGAAGCTTTCTTTGGCATATAATGAAGCTCGCGGGCTCCCAGAGGACATCTGAACATCGTCTTGAGCAACCCAATGGTTCGCTCAACAACGTTCCTTGTTCGGGAATGAATAGAATTAAATATAGCTTCTCTGCTGGCTTCGGTAGCCGCTCGAAAAGGCGTTATAAGCCACGGTTCCAGAGGATAACCAGAATCACCTATTAACCAAAATAAAGGTAGACAATTATTTTAACATATGGTATATGTACACAAACATGTTCTAACATTATGTATTGTATATAAACATAATGATTCATGCAACAATGTTATATTTACCAAGTAGCCAATAATTAGAATTCTCAAAATTAAAATTGGATTGCAAATATTGACGAATGTACTCAAACTCCATACAAAAGAGTCATGGGATGAACCGCCATATCTTGAGTCAACAGCCATAATCCTCATATTATTATCGCATGCCTAGGTGGGAATAACACAAATATTAAATACTTGAAATTTTTAATATAATTACATTTATATTAATGCTGTGTTTGCCCTTCCGGTTGAAATAAATGTGCTCATTTTCTATTGGGCGTACTATGTTCACGTGGGTTCCGTCTACGCAGCCTATAACGCCGGGAAATCCACTTTTATTAAAAAAAACACTTGCTGCCAAATTTTTATCTGTGTTGGATTGACGAAACGATATCCACTTTGAGCACAATTTGAATTCAAAAACATTTAGCACTTCGCTGATTACACTGGGTACCGTTGATTGTGCCATTCCAACAAAAAAGTCCTGCCCTACGCTTTGTTGGTAACTTCCTTGAGCGCAAAATCTAAGCATTGCGGCTAATTTTAAAATATTTGGGATAGATGTTGCTCTTCCCCAGTTTGGTAAATCGGCATTTAGCTCATCAAATATATATTTCACTGCACTTTTTGAGAGTCTAAATAATCTCAGAAACCTATATAGAATAATAAACAATAATTTGAAACATTCAGAAGCTACAGATGATATAAGTATGTATATCAATTTGCTTGAACTAAATAAATTGAAATACTCACATTGTATCTGAGAGTTTAAAAATGTTCGAATTATCCCGCATTTGCCTGTATCTAATAGGGTGAGAAAGGGTTGCCTCATCATCGCTCTCTTCACTGGAAAAATAAATCGCTATGGATTCCATTTATTAAATACTATTTTATTTATTAATTTATAGCGTATAATATTTTTTTTTTTCAAATTGGACGTCAAAAATTTGACAAATATTTCGCTTACTCTGTGATTAGGCTATTCTACGAAAAAAAATTCCCTGTAATACACTGCAAAAATTAAACTACTTGATACGTTCGTATTCAAAAATACCAATTCATATTCGTATCGTATATCATTTTCGTATCGTACAACGATACGAATCGTATTCAGAAATAGGGGCCCAGGTCACATATTATCAATAAATAAATTATTCAAAATGGTAAAAAATCAAACAAGTCCTGATTTGCGCGAAGTGGTTGTTAAACTGCACTTAGAGCGCCGTTCGCTGGGCGAAATTGCAAGAACCATTAATAAACCAAAGTCGACCGTGCAGCACATTGTGAACACTTTTAAAAACACAGGCAGTATCAATTATAAAATAAGATCCGGGCGAAAAAGGATTCTGAACGAAAGCGATGAACGCGCCATGCTACAAATTATTCGTAAGAATCCACGAACTTCCAGTACCAATATACAAAAAATGATTGCCAGCAGTTGCAGGAAAGAAGTGAGCTGTTGTACGGTACAACGAACGCTAAATCGGAAAGGGTATTTCTCAAGACTCCCAGGAGGAAGCCATTAATTAGCGGCGTAAACAAAACAAAGAGGCTTCAATTTGCCAAAACTCATTTCAACAAAGACAGTTCTTTGGTGGACTGTTATATTTACAGATGAGTGCAAATTTAACGTTTTTGGTTACGATGGGCCCGCAAAAGTTTGGCGCACAAAAGGCCAAGCAATGAAAATTCAAAACCTTAGATGTACAGTGAAACATGGTGGTGGAAGTGTAATGGTCTGTGGGTATTCCAACAAGATAACGACCGCAAGCATACGGCTCAGACAGTGAGAGAATGGCTGTTGTACAATACACCAACACAACTGCATTCTCCTCCGCAAAGCCCTGACTTAAATCCCATAGAGCATCTATGGGACTATTTGGGGAAGCAGCTGCATAAGCACGAGATTACCTCCATAAAAACTTTGGAAAAAGCATTAAAGGAAGAATGGAGCAAGGTTTCAGTTGAGTTTACTCAAAAATTGGTTGAAGCCAAAGGTGGCCCAACAAGATATTAAAGCTGCGCTACATTAAAATTTTGAATAACGTACGATGAAATATGGCTAATGGTGATGGGAAAAAATTAAAACTTTTATTTTTTTAAATTTACTGGGTTAATAAATAGTCTTTGTTTTTAATCGCTTTTCATACTTATGAACGTTGAAATTATTAGCTGCAGAGTTTTCGAGTTTCGCCAGTTTAGGAGACTGTACGATGAATTTGTCGTAGAGTGTAGGTCTAGTGACAATTTCTGGTGTAGGTTTTTTATGCTCGCTTCCTAGGATTTTCTCAAGAAAATTCAAAAAATCATTATAATTAAATTCGAAATATTATTTTATTTTGTTTTTTTATGACTTTTTGAGTAAAACAAAAGTTGTCTAAAAAAAAAAATATGCTGCTGTTTCAAACTGTAAACGAACTTGCTCGATATTTCATTCTAAAATCCAAACAGGCCATTTATAGAGAATTTAGAAATCTTGAAAATGATACTATGGAAATTTCTGTGCGGCCACTCCTTGTCGAGTTATTGCAGTTTTAGAGAAATGTATCAAAAAGCGTAGAAGTAAATTTTTTTATCTTGTAAACTTAGCACTCTACGATAAAATTTTAAGTCACTTTAACCCTAAAATTTCAGAATGTTATCACTTCACGATATTCGGTTTTTTCCATTGTAAACTAATACACTGACACGTTAACTTCTAATGGCTTGTAAACAAAGAATGAATTGTCAGATCAAAATAAAGATTTTCATGTGTTCAAATGAAAGATGAAATGTTAAAATGGCGTATAAATTTCGATTCCTCTAATGGTTAATATGTGTCGCTTTCAATACTTTTCAACCAACCTGTATTTTAGATATGGTCAAGATGACGTTTATCATCTAGATTATGTGTGTATCCTGTCGTAAAAAGTCAACGAAAGCACTTAAAGCATAAGGAACGAACCAATCATGATTCATTTCCTCGACAGACAACGGACCCCGAGTTGGCAAAACCTTCAATAAAACTACCAAAATTTAGTCAGTTTTGGAAATTTTTCCAAACCAACAGAAAAATACGTCGTCTCATATGTGCTAGATATAATTATTTCGGATACTGATGGTAGACCTTATACTGAAATTTGCGTTTATGATATACTGGAAAGTGGTTTCTTATTTACTGGTCCGAACATCCGCGCCGCCACACAATTACTGTAAACAATAACACGCTTCCACCTTCCTTATCGAGTTTTAAGTTTTAATATTGTATACTTGTTTTGTAAAAATCACACAAATCATTTAAATCCACTGCATAAAGAAAAAAACAATTCCATAACAATCACCGTATTAATTTAAACCTTCGAAATTTTGTTCCGTTCTAAAACCAAAACTTTTCAATTTATATTTAAAATCACCAATCATCATCATCACTTTGAAACGAAAACGACACAAAATTTAAATTATTTAAAAATTTATATTAAAATACAGAAACAATTCAAACTTTTTACTTCAATTTAAAAACTTTTCACTTTTAATTTTGTGATTGAACACGGAATACATTGAAATACACGTAGCTCACAAAAAAAAAAAAAAAAACTGGAATCGGTAAACCAAAAAAAGAAAAAGGAAAAACCATCAAAAAGAAAACGGAAAAATTGAAAAATAAATCACTGAAACCACTTTTTAATTTTTTTTTTTTTTTTTTTGGTTCAATTTTTCTCGTCTAATAAAAACATAATAAATTTAACAAACGTCGAAAATCGCACAGAGCATAAAATAATCGATAGTAAATCAATTAACCGAAAAGTCAATCATATCTCGGTCTCTGTAAAATACAGGACTACATAGTCACATTATATAATTCATTTGAGGAATCAACTTCAATACAGTTTTTGGTTATATGAAATGTACTGTAACTAGTAAGCTTTAAACATCAGTTTACGATTCATCTTGTTGTTGATGAAACTAATGTAAAGTATTTATCAATCGAATTTATTGATGGTTTTGTCTATGATATATACAGGGTGTAGCAATACAGTTTCATAAATAAAAACTGAAATGTATTTTGCTGGTTTCATAGAAAAAATATTTATGAAGGAGTGACTCTGTTTTGTTGTATAAATATCTAGAAAAATGATTTTTGTATTTAAATGTAAAGTGAATTAATTTTGAGATAAATAAGGTCGTGGTTACAAATAAATTTGTTTAAAACTTCAAAATGTCCTTATTAATATTGAAAGAGAGAATTGTTTATTTAATTTGTTTACTAACTAAAACTAGGATTTTTCATAAAATTATCGTTAACAAAGCAAAACAAACGCTTGTGGAATTTCATAACTCTTGGATTAGATCTAATTTTTAATTTTAATTATTATTTCACCTCTTGCTGTACATTTTATTGTAAATGAGATACTGCCCAAAATATAATCACGTCGATTGCGGTTGCCGATCTATCGCGGATCGTAAACTACATATAAAAAAAATTGGAAACAATTGGTGTAAATCAAAGTATCCTGGAAAACTTCTATTGATTTACATGTGATTTATATTTTTTGATTCCCCGTACAAACGCAATATTTTTATTGCGGATCTAAAACAATTTTTTTTTGACGAATTGTAAAAATATCCTAAGGAATTTCAATGAAACTAGATAAAAAATTATTGTTTCCAATTTTTTTTATATGTAGTTTACGATCCGCGATAGATCCGCAACCGCGAATTCTATAATTGACGTGAATGTGTAGGAATGAGGTGGAAATTTTTTGAAAAAATTTAAGAGGTTTTTATGCCTAATGGAGCAACTTTATTATTTTTTTGTTCCGTTTACTTTGTATCCATGTGTGTTTCCCTTTTAATACTAATACCACGTTTACACCAGTAGTATAAAAGTATGTAGCAAAAAAATATCATGATGTAACCGCAAAGTATAATACTTATTAAATACTTTAATACTATATCGCATATTTTTTTGATATTTCATTATAATAGGTATCAAAAAAGTATGCCACGTAAAACAAAACAAAAAAAGAATAAAAACCTGAAGTGTCATTTCTTTGTTAATTTTTATCGAGATTTTTCGTGTAAACAGAACAAACAAATGTATAGCTATATGTAAATCTAAATAATTTCAGCGCACAATAAAATAAATGTCTTAATTTTTTTTTTTTTTGCTTTACCACATGCATAAAATATTCCTTTTTCCACTTCACGAACCAAACGCCATAGCTTTAACCAATGTGCCGTTTGGTTGGTGTTTACATTATTCAATTGTTAATATGATGCAGAAAATCATTAAATGTTACCTTAAAACTTTAAAATAAAACATTAATTTTCCAAATAAAATCGAGTTTGCTAAATATTTTGCAAGCAAATTTTTCGGAAAACATTTACCAGCAAGCGGTAGCAAAAACAAAATAAAACGAGTAAATTTAAAAACGAATAAAATCAAACAAAATGTTTTCAATTTCTGAAAAATCAAACAGAAACAAAAAACTTAATTTGGTTTTTCGATTAGACTCGATTTCGCTTGTTCCGTTCTCTGGTAGGTAACTTACTTTTTCTACGATAGTGCAGTAACCTATACTTTCGATGATGATTTTTGAATTTAAATTATATAAGAAAAGGAGCCTTTGCGTCGTATACTAAAATCGTGTGGAAATATTCTCATTCAACAACGATTTCTTAATATTGCTACACGATTTGTGAAAACCCAAATGTTTTAATGGTTTAATAATTTTGTGTTGATCCATACAAGTTTGTAATTTTTGCTGTTTCTACTTATTTATAAATGTTACAGGATTATTGTGTCGTAGAAAAAATAGCATGTGTAACTCGTGTGAAAATGAGTCATTGCAATACTCAAGTGATTGCAGCCCTCGCTATCGCTCAGGCTGCAAATAGCACTCTCGTATTGCAGTGACTCGTTTTCTTCACTTGTTATACAATATACTATTTTGTAGTTTTTCCATTTCTATTTTAACATGTGCGATTTCAACTTCTTCCATTCCAATCTAAAAAAACACCACAAAAGCAAAGATACAAATTGTTGAACATACAAATTCTAGACCTATGTTTGAGCTGCTTTCCTCGGTGTTATTTACGTTTGCAGGAAATGTCAGCTGGTCGTAGCACCATAATTTTGGTATCTATTTAGTTCATCCGGCCGAATTTGAATTCCGGCTTCGTTTGAAATTATTAATCTTTGTATTCTCCCGAGATATAAGTAGCTTTGCAGCGATCTTATTTTTTTTTAATGTTTAAGATTGATACAGTTCCCCTTTATGAAAAATTTCTTGGAATTTCAGATATTTTTCGTCCCGTTTTGATTCATTTATAAAATCATAGTTTAGGGGATTCCATAAACACAGAAACTGACGTAGTGATTCTGTAAAAATTGAAGTGTCTTGTTTGCTCCAACAGTCATTCATTTTTTTTCTAGAAGAAAATAGTAATATTAAATTATTAGTTATATGGGCTCGTGGTTCGTGGTCGTCTTTTGTGGAAGCCTATAATATTTCGGGTGTTATATTGGCTTATCCAACGTTCCGCCAATTACCCGCAGTTATGCCGCAACCATGCCGTAAAGAACACGGCTGTAACTTTGATAGGAGGGGTATACCGCCCAATCCACCGATCCGCCAATTACCCGTGGTTGAGCCGCAACAAGGCCATCAAGAACACGGCTATTGCCACACTTGTACGCTTCACTATCACACCATCCGGTAATACACAAACGTTATTTTATTTTTTAAGAATTTATTTATTAGTTAATATTATACAATGATTCAATCGGATGGTGTAAACGCGGTGCGTTCTTATTTGGTAGCTTGCGTTCGAGAGGCTGCACTGAATACAAATCAATAATGGGGTTGGTTGAAACCGAGCAATACGTTGTTGCTCGTTGACTTGTTGCGATCTAACTTATATTTTATGTTCCTCTTTTGTTCTTATATACAAAACGCATTGTTTGGCGTCGCCTGGTTTGATTCTCTACAATTTTCCTAATTTACCACACCACATATGAACGAGTGTATTTCTGGTAATTTCGAGAATCGAAAGTAGAGGTCACCCGGCATAAGGAAAGTGAACTCGTATTTGACAATTGTCATTACGATTCATTATTTTGACAGATTAGAGGAAGCAATTCATTTAGCCGACGGTAAAATAAAATAACTATTTATTTAAATTGTAGTTGATTATTATTTTTATTAATCGACCATTTATTATTTGCAACAAAAAATGATACATACAAATCGGCGCCGATTATTGGCATCGTGACTATCTATGATAGAGATCTATGGTGATTCTGTGGTTTCCGTAGGTTTTAAATTTTGCAGCGTTTGCTGCATACAAAAAAAATTCCGTGTGTTGGGAGCTCGATCGTTGTTGGGATACCATTACGCCGGATACATCAGCCCCGGTATCGATGAGATAACTCGTATTGGTCGATCTGTCGTAGATTTGGAGGCGACTACTTTGACTTTGGCTGGAGTACATCGCCGTGTCCACCGGTGCTTTGACAGAATGTCTTTCTTAAAAGATTTTGTTCAACGTTTTAAAACGAGGTTTCCAAATATCCCTCAAGAAGTGGAATTTGACTTCTTCGAGATTGACTTGGAATCAACAAGTAATTCTTTAATTAGTGAAACCTCTTTAACCTAAAATAAGAAAAAGCGAAAGATGCTGGACCTCTATTTCTGAATACGATACGTTTAAAAATGACACGAATTCGTACAGCTTATATTTTTGAATACGAATACGTACAAATCTAATACGAATTTATTTCTTCACTGTACATTACCAAATCTCCCTTATTTTCCAATACGAATTCATACAGTTTTTGTACGTTCAAGAACGAAGTTATGTTCGATGTAAAATTATGTATCGAGTTCAAATCCTGATTTGGCAAAGGGGTACAATGCTACTTCTGATTCTGATGCCCGAATTTCATCGAAGTTGTTATGGTTAGAAATTTCAAACCAATTATATAGTCACGGACCTCAAAAATCTTGAGGGTTTGAAAAAAGTCTGGTCCGACTATAAATATCATAAAAAAAAAAAAATTAAAAATGAACAAAATTAGTATTACCGGTACTGGAGGAGGCCCATTACAACTAAACACCTTTTCTCCTCTCGAAGAATCTGTGTTCTAGTTTATTTTAAATATTTTTACTACCCATATTATTAAAGATTATGATATGAATTAAAAGTAAAATTATTGTTATGCTATTACTAAGTAGGACTAAAATTTACTATTATTTGGATTACAACTTAATTTTTAAATTTTTTTTTTTTTAAATTTTTAATAAAAATTAAATTTATTTGGTTTTAAACTTATTTTTTTCATTTTCTAATTCTCCGACGTTTCGGTGGTATTTTCCATCATTCTCAAGGAGCAATCGAAACCAATAATAAAAATTCTTTTCAAAAATTTGAAAACTATTTTACAAAAATCTCCAGTGTAGCTTGATTTGAAAGCTATTTTTTCAAAAATTATGTATAGCTTGATTCAAAAAAATATTTTTTATATAAAATAAAGTGAAGAACTTTTTAATAATTATATAAAATAAAATGAATTTAAAAAAAAAAAAAAACTTATAATTGACTTTAATTAAATAATAGGCCGTATTCTGAGGTTTAAAATTTTATGTTATGTTATGTAATTTTTGTTTTTTCAATACAAATTCAAATAGGAAGCGGGGAAATAAAATAACATAACATGGATTTTATGATGCCGGAATACGGGGCAATATATGATCATAATAATTTAACAAAAATTTGGAAACTTCCTGGACGTTTATTAAATTTTGAGAGTTTTGTTGAATTTGTTTTATGTGGATACTTTCCAAAATTAACCTTTTTGTGAGATTTGGTTCCCTATCTAGTATATCAATATCGTCAGACAATAAGTGTCTACTTTCACGTAAGTGATTCGATATTGCACTGTGTGATAATTTAAAAGAACTTGTCGAATCGTAAACATGTTGGTAAACCCTCTTTTTTAAATTTTGTTTGGTTTGCCCAACATATTCCTTTCCACAAGAGCATTTCAATTTATAAACTAAATTGGATTGTTGTAACACTTTTGGAATTTGGTCTTTTAATTTTGTAAACAAATAATTATCTAAACTTCGAAATGCTCTACCTACAACTTGTATATTGTAACTTTTTAACACCAATTTTATTTTTTCGAAAAGAATTTTCACGTAAGGTATGGTTAAAAAAATTTTACGGGTATTTTCAACAATTAAATTTGAGGTTCACGGAAATTTTCTAAACAATTGTTATTTTTGTCTATAGCCTTTTTAATGTTCTTCATAATAATATTTTTTGGATATCCGTTTTTTCCTCATCATCTGATAATTTCAAAATTTTGTCTGCTAACAAGAATACCGTATTATTTTTGTATTAAGATGGAAGCCAAGAATCATAATTTAGATAACGATCTGACCATGAATTTTTATGATACCAATCTGTTTTTAAGGTTCCATCTTCACCTCGCATTATTATGACATCCAAAAAGGCTAAACGACCTTGGTTTTCAATTTCACAAGTAAAATTTAATCGCGGAGTAAAACTATTAAAAATATTTAGAAAATTATCCACTTTTGAATTTGGAATAGCCGCAATAATATCATCTACATACCTATAAAAGAAAATAGGTTTAATGGAAGATGCTTTCAAAACCTCAGTTTCAACATACTCCATTAATAAATTGGCTACTGTTGGACTAACTGGTGAACCCATTGGGGAACCGAATACTTGCTTAAAACATCTCCCATTAAAACTAAATTCCGTATGATTTAGAACACGTCGGAGAATAAAAAAATAAAAAAAATAAGTTTAAAACCAAATAAATATAATTTTTATTAAATAATAAAACTTAAAAAAGTTAACAAAAAATTATTTTTTAAAAAATTAAGCTATAGAGCGTTTTTTATTAAAAAATAAATAAAATATTTTTTAAAAAATTAAGCTGTAATCCAAATAATAGTTTTGTTATAAAATAAGCTTACAAAATAATTTAAACTAAAATTTACCTTAACTTAAATTTATATTATGAGCTATATTTTCTAAAAAAGCTAATTTATCGAAACTGTTTCTCAATTTGATTACATTAAACATTTTTTGTTTCTTTCGACGTATCGCTTGTTATTTGGGATACGTTCCCCAGCTTTTCATTTTTCGATCCTAAGCTTTGCAATTAACATCTCTTTGAACGTTCCAAAAATCTGGAGAATACTGCGGCTTTGACTGGTTTATTTGATTTGTGGTTTGGCTTGGCAAATAACTTGTTTCGAACCATTTGCCGATGCGATTGGCATCCCGGTCAAAAGTTTTTTTTAAAACATGGAAATATTCAAAAGTTTGTTCAGGCGGCACGAAAGCTAAGCTTTTCAACATGCGTATTTGCTTGCTAAACTTTTCGCCACTTCCATATTATGCCGCACAACCTTCAGCTTGCACCTTTCGCCAGATAATTTTTCCTAAGTGAAACAGAGATCCTTTAAACTGAGCTTTTGGGAAAAACGTTTTGGCTGCCGATACGCTGGCCTTTTCAAAATCGGAGACAATTCGAACTGGGTTTAGTGAAATATCCCAATCGCAACATTTCTTCATATGCCTGTTTAGATTTTGAACTCATCACACAAAATATGAGCGGTACTATTTGATCTTCGATTTTACCGTGGATGGAAAAAAGTTGTCGCATAATACTCGGAACAACCTCAAAAGATCCGTCCATTAGCCAGCATCTTGTTTCGGAGAGCAAATTTAAGCTTGAACGGGTGCCTAATAATATAATTTTATTCGTTCCAAAATTT
Source organism: Tipula helvola (assembly GCA_963556165.1). Taxonomy (NCBI): domain Eukaryota; kingdom Metazoa; phylum Arthropoda; class Insecta; order Diptera; family Tipulidae; genus Tipula; species Tipula helvola. Next base: position 256,228,276 of record OY744483.1, on the reverse strand, counting down.
TTAACTGATAGCACAGAAAGTTCTCCATCAATATATTTTATGCTTTCTGGAATCGAAATTTCCTCCAGGATAGCCGGCTCCTTAAACTCACTCACTCTGATTCGATTGATTTTCTGCTTCTGAGCTTGCGTTTTTGGTAGGTACACACGGCACTCTTGATCGCACTCTACCACACTTTGCCTTATTACCAAAGATGTACGCAGCTCGGAAAGTTTTGCAAGATTTTTAACTTTTACGTTAGCCTCGAAAACATGTTTTTCGAAGGCTAGTGGATCATGGCTATGTATAGAAGGACCTTTTTTTATTTTATGTTTGCCTTGTTCAAATATGGTAAGATCTCTTCCTTTACATATTCTATTTCTGCGTTCAGCACAACACCACTGAAACTTATTATTTTGGCACTTTTTCTCCAAATGGTAGGCGAAACCATCAATAACTAATTTGTCATTGTTTTTATTAGATTTCACTAATGCTATCTTCATTTTAACACTATTTAAAAACTAAAACTATTGAGCCCGATTCAATGTTAATCTTCTTTTTGTCTTTTCTTCTATTCTGCTATTATTTGTAAGATAACTAGATGCAATTTTAAAACAACACAAAAATTTGCGTGGCTTTTTTTTTTTTGAAATCATATCGAGTATTCCATGAAATAATAGAAAAATAGAAGATTTGCATTGATTCGGGTCCATAATTTCTAACTTCTCACTATTATTTATTTGTGAAATATTATTAACTAAACACACTATTTTATTTATATGTAAATTCAAAAGGCACTTTAAAACATAAATATTTTTTTAAGCATGTATTCGCAGTAATTGACAGTATAATACTAATTTTTAGTTTCACCGAAATAAAAAAGAGAACTTAAATCTCTTAATTAAGGGGTAAAGTTGACCACTATGTATCTATATGTATCTATATAATATTGAAGGATAGGGAAATATGTATTATAAAATACAGAAAAAGTAGGTGGTACTACGGATTTTCCTAATTTTATATACATAATTGGTTTTTTTAAGTGTTCAGCGCTGGATTGTTTGTTCCTGCGAACGAATGATCATTCGTTTTTTAGAGTACATATTTATGATCCCTTTTGGTTTATTGCAGTTTATTTATTGGTTGCTGAAAGTACTTGTACTCGTACCTCAAAATTCATCTATAAAAATTTTATCGTACCAATAAAACAATATAAATTATAAACATTCCGAGAATTGGAGGAGTCAACGCTGTTTTTATGTTTTCACAATAATACCTTTTTTAAATAAAAAAAATTTAAATATAGTTAGAGCTACCTTAAAATATCCACCAATAAAAATTTTATGTTTGCTTTAAAACAAAACAAATTTTGAAAATTCTAAAAATACAGTTGTCGGACAGTGAAAATATTATAACTAAGGGTTTTCCTAATTGTATTTATAATGAAGTAAGTTTGTTTTTGAGGTTCAGCATTGGATTGTTACTACTGAACAAATGATACATTCTTTTTCTTGGAGTACATGTTTATGAGTCGTTTTGTTTTGTTGCTGTTTATTTATTGTTTGTTGGAAGTACTTGTTTTCATACTCGTAGCAATAAAATGTTTTATTAATGAAGTACAAAATTAAAATATGTTATTTTGTTTCCCCGCTTGCTATAAAAATTTGTATTGAAAAAACAAAAATAACATAACATACAATATTTGACCTCAGAGTCGGGCCCAATCGCGACGGTGTTTTTTAAAATATTATAGTGTTTAATAATTTTTTAATATAAAATGTCCTTAAAGAATGACTAACCAGCCGAAATATTAGGAAAATTATAATAAAATCAATATAATAGGCTCGATTCTGCCTTTCAAAATTTTATGTTATGTTATGTTATTTTTGTTTTTTCAACACAAATTCATATAGGAAGCGGGGAAATAAAATAACATAACATGAATTTTAACGCTGCAGAATCGGGCCCAATAAATGTATATATTGTAAATAATGTGCCCGATTCTGAGTTGAAAAATTTTATGTTATGTTAGCTTATTTTTTCTATAAAAAATCATATAGGAAGCGAGGAAATAAAGTAACTTAACATGACTTTCATCGTTCTAAAATCGGGCAGAATAATAATAATAAACAAAAATTATGTGTTTGTCTATGAAAGCTAAAGAACGTATTTTTAATAACCAAAACGAACAAATTGATTCTGTTCAAATTTCATTTTGAAGCAATAAAACAATAGAAACCATATATAAACATTCCGAAAAATGTAGGTGATTTCTGTCGAGCAGTATAAATATAAAAGTAAGAATTATAAAAATTAGTGTTTTGTATGTTTATGAAAAAATGTTTGTGTATGTAAATATAAATGTTTTGTTTCATTTTAAAAAAAATGGTCAAATAAAAAAAAATTAAAAAGAATTAGAGCTACCTTAAAATCTTTATCAATAACAGTTGTATTATTGCTTGAAAACAGTTATGTTCAAATGAGTATTTTGATATTATTAACGAAAAAACAACCCGAAAAATGTAATAAAATACCAATCAGCCAAGCCTATTTAAATACATACTACAAAGGCATTTGAACATACAGGAATTGACGTTTTTGATAAACGCTTCTTAAAATTTCAATTTTCATAATGCTGTTTTTCAAAATCCCGGTTCTGCAAAACCAAAAATCCCGGTTTTCAGAAAATTGTGGTTTCGACTTTTATTTTACTTTAAATTAAAATTCTCTCTCACTAGAAGAGGTGGCCCGCATTTAAAAAAATATGTCTTTCGAAACCTATATTTTGAAACCAGAATTTTTTAAGCCGGGATTTTGAATCCGGTACTTTGAAGGGAGGATTAGGTAATGTTTAGGTGCAAAATCTGATGTTTAATAAATTCGGTTTAGTGATTTTTTCATGATTAGACCTATGTCCACATCAGTTTTAGCTAAATGGGTTTTTTTTGCACAGGGAACTTGAACACGCAGTCTGGCTAGGGTATAAGAAACAATTTTGTAAAAAAAAGCATAAAATATGTGTAATACGTATTTGCCGGTATTTTTAGTAATACCTTTACAATAAATATATGAACAATACAAATCATAAATTAATTTGCAAATTCCTTAGAACTAATTGATAACAAACCGTTGCGTTCTGTGAATGAAATATTACAAAAAAAATATCGAAAACCCAAAACACGATCTGCTCAACCCCTACAAATGTCGGCGAATCCCTACCTAACTAAAGGTGCGTTTTTCTAAACAATATTTTTCGAGTTCGCAATAAATATAGGGAAAAATACTGGGAAACATTTTTAGTACAATAATTGTATCCAACTTCAACTCAATAATTTGACAATCAACTGTTGTTTTGCTTTGAATTTGAATTGTTTTCTTATATGTGAAAAGTGTTTGTGTAAATTGACCGAAATTAATTTTAGTAATATAAGTATCGAATGCATCGAATGCAATATTATGTACTTATATGCACAGGGTTGACCATCTTTCAATATTCTTAAATTGTCTACCATAATCTTATCATTCCGTTCATTGGGAATAAATCTTCTAAAACGTTGTGATAAGCAAATTTTTTTTTCGTACATCATCAAATTCCTCTTTTCGATTTTTCAAACAATATAAGAGAGCCAGCGTTTCCTTATCTTCCCATGTTTTTTCTTAAACTAAAACATAAAATAAGTAATAAGCCCCACCAAGTAATGGGCCATATGACCAACTTTCAGACCCAAAAACTGGTCTGATTAGAATGTAGTTCGAATATAAAGGTTTATAAATTATTATACAATAACAATGTAATGTTCAAAATATTAAACTAGAATATATTATCTCAAGAGACATTATGTTGATAATGTAATAAATAGCTGTATTTGATGGATATGAAATGGAAACTACCAAATTAACGGAAATAAAATGTTGAACTTTAAAAACTTCCTCAGCCACTATGCGTTTGGAGAAGATATGCAATTGAAAGTGGCGCAGATTATTTTCTTAAATTTATTTTCAAGTTAATACCTCATCTTACAATTAATGAAATAAGAACAAAACAAGCCTATAGCGATGCGGATAGATTAATCGTTACTACAGCACTCCATTCTTCGTCCTTAAATGTTGTTATGGTAGCTGATGATTTGTCGTGTTGGTCAAATTGCTTTAACACCAGAAGATAAAGAAATTTATTTTTTTTAAACCACCAAAAGTAAAACGCCACAAAAAGTCAATTCGTCAGCCAGTCTCAACAAAATGCCAAATCTCGGTAATTAAAAATTTTATAATTTAAAAATTTATGCTCTAAATTAATGTAAATATAAAGGTTAAAATATTTTGAATTACCGACATTTAAAAAAAAACATTAAAATTGGAGTAGTTTTGACCGGTTCCGAGATAACGTATTTTTTTTTCCCTAATGGTCCTCTACTATTACTGTGTGTTTTACTCTACACTTTTTTTAAAAATATTAAACTATGGTGTGGTTTCCAAATGTTTGCACTTTTGCAGAATACTTGGTATATTTTTTAGCCGATTGAATTTAAAAATTGGGGTTGGTAAAAGTAACAGGAAAACAAATTTTATATTTACAAATTATTTGTCAAAAATAATAACTTGAATACTTGATATTTGTTCTAAAATATTTCCTTTTGAAATTTCCCTATAGATTGTGTTTTAGTACATCAGTTCAACCTTTATTCCACAAGACGTCGCGACGTTACTGGGTCAAAATTTTTGTTTACATTTTTTTTATATGGATTTTCGCCCAAAACAGCTCTAACAAAAATTTAAAAAAATGAATGAAATTTACCACGACGCGAAGAATAATCAAATGATATTTGTTAACAAAAGAAGGATTTGTCTATTTTTAACATAAAATAAACGGATCGCCGTTACAATTGTTAGAAAAACGGAATACAAAATCATCAATTATTTAAGTTGTGTATGGTAAATTTTTATGTTAAAAGAACCATTTGAACTGCCTGGAATAACAAATTTCACAAGAACAATGATCAGCAAGGAGCTCCTAATAGAAATGTTGAAGAAAAATTTAAATTCTTGAACAAAAACAAACATAAAGCATCTGACATAACCTCACAAAACACAAATAATGTTCGATGTTTAAACATCAAATTCTTGTAAACCAAAAGATTTTCTAATTATTTTATGTTAAAAATATAATAATTATTCTTTTGTTAATCAATTATTTTAGCTTTCACTTCGTATTATAGTAATTTTCTTTAATTATTTTTCAATTTTAATAGAGCTGTTTTTGATCAAACTCCATATAAAAAAAATGTAAACAAAACGCATTGACCCAACGTTCATATACTCTGGTGGTAAGTAGACATACTAATCACACAATCTATATTTTTCGAGTTCCAATTCTATGGTTTTATCGAGAATAACCTAAAATATGATTTTATCGAGAACTAGCTAAAATAAAGTTGAATTATATATTTTTTTTATAATAATGAATTAAAATTTGTAGTTAATTCTTTAGTTTATCATATTTATTGATAAAATATTAAATTTAATTGAATTTTATTTAAAAATATTGAATTACTGCGTACAGAACTTATCGCGAACTCGAAAAGTACTGTTTAGAAAAACGCACATTAAGTAGAAGGTAGATATTGCAAAATAGAGTATTTTCAATTTTGCAGATTTTTTTCTAATACATTTAACCCTATGAAAACGCTGTTGCCGAATGTACCTCACTGACGAATGTATTTTAGTTTACCCCGCATAAAGTTTGAGAAAAAAAAATACTTTATTATATAACTTGTTTATATTAAAATTGAAAAATAATGCTTTTAACCGAAAATCTTTTTATTAATTCGGGCGCGCGCCCAAAAATAGTTTCGGTTAAAAGCGGGATTTTCAAAGCGGGGCAAACTTACCTTCCCCAGAAGGAACTTCTGTACAGGGATTTTGGTCGCAAAATGAGGATTGAGGATTGAGAATTTTGTATATGTACACGGTGTATAATATACATTTTGCTATTGTGTGCCGTCAAATATTTGTATTGTATTAGTGTATTTTCTCATGCGTTTTCTCATGGGGTAAGTATCAAAAACAAGCCAAGCGGGTGAATCGGTTAAAATTGTTGGTGCTTACGCTCGCCTTGAGTTATTTTTCCCTTTCTTCTTACTAGTGGAATTCATTCGTTAATAAAAAACCAAAACAAAATACATAAACGTAACCAAAACAATTTCTCGCAAATAAAAAAAAACGGAAAGCAACATAAATGAATGGTTTTTAATTTATGCATTCTTCGTTGGCTCCATTCGTAATATTTTAAATTTTTAAATTTTGAACAAAGGAACCAAAACAGAAAGTAAGAAAATAAAATGATTTTGTTTATTTTTTTAGTATTGTGTTGCCTTGCAACTCGTGAGGGTTGTTCCTTTGCGATGTTATGTCAAAGTGTGCGGACATTTTATTCTAAACAAAAAAAAATTGTATATAAAAAAAGGTTACGCAAGTTAAAAAGGAAAGTAATAAAATAAATCATATTGCTTTTTTATTTGCTGTGTATATGCTAGAATAAAATTTCTCCAACCTCGGACATAACATCGTATAGGAGCAACCGACCATCATGAGTTGCAACACAATACTAAACAAAATAAACAAAATCGTTTTGTTTTCTAGCTTTTTTGATTTTTTTTGGTTAATATTTTTTATTTTGACTCTCTCTTGCTTCGTAAATCGTAAATATATTTTTAATTTTTTTTTGTTCGGAATTTGTTGTTCTGTCTCAGTCTCTCTTAATACTTCCGCTCAATCGTTCTCTTCTGAGCTTATTCCTCATATTTGTATCATGTTATCCTTATTACTCGCGTCATTTTATCTTTTTTATTTGCACCATATTAAACGAAAAGCTGAAAGAAAAAATGCAGATTCAACACCAATACAATTTACCAATACTATTGCCTTCCGGTAATCCTCAAATCAATCCTCATTTTGCGACCAAAATCGCTGTCCTGGTACCAAAACATTTGGCGACTCCAATTTGGATCTTCCTAATTTGACCGATGAATTAGACAGTGAAACGGAAATTATAGAAACCGTTGATTTTATTTATAATGATAATAATGGCGAAACCACACCAAGAGCATCCAATCAGGCGAACAAAAATATGTAAAAGAAATTTATTCGGCGACGAATTCTTAAGAGAAACAACGTTCTGCGGATCACCAACTAAAATTACTAGACCTCGAAATTAAAAAACAAAAACTAGAAATTCAAAAAGCAAGGTTATATGTATGAAAGTTCATGTTCAATAACAACTCCAGCGAATAATATAATTAATATTTAATAATATAAGTAACTATGTATTTATAAACAACTATTTACAAAATTAAATGTCATAAAATTGTGATGATGAAATAATATTTAATAAACTAAATTATATTTAAAAATTAAATTTACTATGAATTAATAGATGACTTTTAATTTTGCTAAATAAGTGTGGGGTGCGCGGCGAGTGCCGACGTTTCCCACAATATATACTGCTGCTAGAGGCAAAATGTTCGTTGGCCTTCCGCAGTATATTTTCGATAGAAATAAAAAAAAAACGTTACACCATTTTTTTATACACTATTTACAAAGAGGTATTTATTTCCTGTGTTATTTTTTTTATTTACAATCTAATTTTAATGCTTGATAGATATATTATGATGGGTTCGTATTGGACTGAACCTTATGAAAATTCTCAAGCGACTGGTTAAATATTTTTACCGTTTTCTTTATTTTGACTCGTATTGTTTTTTTCTTTGGTTGCCGCGATATCTACTTTTTAGACTTATCCGTTCCTCAAACCACAGGAACAGTGTCTGCTGATTTGCGGGTTCGGCCGAGTAGATGGCCTTGCTACTAGTGTGGAGTTAACGACTCAAGGTACAGTGGAAAATCAAGTGATTTCAAAGTGTGTTTCAAATGGTTAGATTCTGCGCGGCTGGGATCACCACATAAGAATACAAAAATTTATGTTATGGAATTTAAAATATGTATTATTATTTGCTTGGCTAAATAATTGTCAAAATTATTGGACGGGGTTTCACCAAAATCAAGAATTTGTTGTCCCAAAGTACGTTAAAATGATTGCACTTGTTATGGAGGGGAACACACGCATTTGTAACGCTTTCTTGGGAGCATAATGCAATTCTCGGGCCCCCAACAGACATCGAGACCTTCCTTTCAGCAACACAAGTATCCTCTACGATATTTCGTGTTTTGGTGTGTACTGAGTTAAACACGGCTTCCCTACTACCTTCTGTTGCAGCTCGGAATGGGGTTAAAACCCACGGCTTTAAAGGATATCCCGAGTTATCTCATAACGATACAGAACATATTATTATTTTATTAGTAATTATAATACCTAGCTAGTAGCCTATTGTGTTGAGGATGTTGTAGGGAGGCTCCGTCCGACGTACAATTAAAACTCACAATTTTAATTAAATTTCAAGATCTTTATATACATATATTAATAACAAACTTTACAATTATTATTATTATTAATTTACACCACTTGTAATTTTAAGTTTATTTGCAAGTAAAATATTACAACGCGTAATGGCGGAAAAAAAAATATATTTATTTTTTTTTGTATTTATTTTTCTATTTTTAAGAATTGCGAAGATGTCGCGTCTACCAAAATATGAACGAGAGAGTTGTTTTTTTTTCTTCGCGCGAGATTTTTTTTTTTTTTGACAGATGTACCATTTTTTGAATGAAATGAAGTGGGTCGCGTTAGTGTGGACAATGTGCCGAGTTTATGTACATCTGCTTGAAGACGAATGCGCGTGACGTTGGTACGCGTGAATGTTTTGGATCGATGAGTTTGAATGAACGTTGTGTAAGTGTGCGTGCCAATATACGCGATTGGTATATTGTGGCGATGAATGAGTGACGGCTAATTCTGCATAATTGGATTGTATGAGTGAGTCGCCACAAGCCAATAATTGTGATTTCTAGAATAATATTGATGTTGCAAATACTCGCGATATTTGCCTAAACTCCAAACTAAGGAATCATGTGATACCCCTCCGTACCTTGAATCCACTGCCAAAATTTTCATTTTGTGATCACAAAATGTTTAAATGGAAATAAGTAATTATTATTTGTAGTCAAATTACTATCTAACTTATTATCATCATATTCAAAAACTATGTTTTCCTTTCCTGTTGAAATATAAGTGTTCGTTTTGAACTGGACGAACTATATTGACGTGTATTCCATCAATGCAGCCAATAACTCCTGAGAATCTGGTGCGAATAAACAAATAATTTGCTGCCGATTATTAATCTCCTTCGGATTGACGGAAGGAGATCCACTTTGGACATAAGTTTTCCTCGATTGCAACAAACACTTCGCTCAAAATTATTGACACTGTTGAGTCCTACCCTACGCTTTCTTGGTAGCTGCCTTGTACAACAAATCTGAGCATTGCAACTATTTTTATGATATTTGTGATGAACGTCGATCTGCTACAATTTGATAGCTCGTCCAATAAATATTTTACTGCAACTGTTGTTAGTCTAAATAGACTTACAAATCTCAGAGAAAAAAAAAATGGTTTAATTAATAATTTATCCATAAAGTATAAGTAATAAAAATAATAAAACGTTCACTTACTCTTTGTCGGGAAGATTAAAAATATTTGATTTACCGCGGATTTGCCTCAATCGAACTGTTGTAGCGTTAGTATTCTCATTATCAGAATCAGATAAGTAAACCTCGATAGAATCCATTACTTGAAGCACAAAAACGTCAAAAGTTTCCAATATTAATAATAATTTTATTACAGGTACAATAACTAAATTTCCCTTTTACAAACTTTATAAAAATAAATATTATTGTACGTTCATATTCACAAATACCAATTTATTTTCGTATCGAATTGAATTTTCCTTCCGCATGAAGAAACGTATCGGTGCAGAAATAGGTACCCTGGTTACAACAATTCATGTGCAGCAGTAAAATCAGCGGCAGAAGCAGACTGCAAAATGATGCATCCTCCCCAAACAACAGGGAGTGTATGCGTTAATGAAAACTTCATAAAGACCATTTTAGATTTATTAGAACCGTTATTGGAGAACAATAGAACAAATGATACAAGTTATGGTAAATTTACGCCAAGACAAATTGCGGTCAACACCATAAAGCACTCACGTTTCTTGTGATATTACCAAGCAATGTGATAGTGACAAAGAGATAGGCGATACAAAATGGCAATATTATATTATTTTTTATATTTTTATTATTAACATTTTATGTATTATTATTGAAATGAAATAAATTGAAATAATTTTTAAATGAAACCAAATAAACAATATTTTAATTTTTGGAATGCCTGTATACATTTTTAGGTGGTTCCCACGTCATCCACTTTAATCTTCCTTAGTTGTTCATAAATAAACAAAGTTGGTTCATCATTTCTAGAGCTGCTCTATATTTTGAGAAGGGGCTATAGACTCCAAAGATTGATTAATTTCTCGGCGCCACTGTCCCTCATGAATTAGATCAGGGGCGTCCAAGCCAAATGAGTATTTTTGGCAAATTTTCAAAATAACTAGAGCAATAAAACTGCGATTGGAAAAAATAGGCCAACTGGTCCACGCGGTAACTATTTGTGTATCCATAGCGACAGAATTTATTATTCTGGGGTGGGTGTGAAGACAACCGCAATTTTTATTCCATTTTGAGGCATGCGGCCCGCGGGCCGCATGCTGCAATATGTAACAACTATTGCGGTGATCTTCACGTGTATTTCGAAGTGATAAAACACATAAATAATTACCGCGTTGTTCAGTTGGCTTTCTATTCTTATCGCAGTTTTAATGCTCTAGTTATTTTGAAAATCTGTCAAAAATACTCATTTGGCTTGGACGCCCCTGAATTAGATGGTCGGAATCTTCCCAATCCACAAAATTTGATGGCACGTACATTCGTGAGCTTTCTTTATTGAGCCGGAGAAAATTATGGAAAGCAACACATCCAAGCACAACTTTCTCTGCGTTTTGGGGTACCATATATAGAGTGGACAATAAAATTCTCCATCTGAGAAAGCCTTTTATTGAAAATTTATTTATTGCTTGATAAACCGGTACGAGGGTAAACATGTTGCTAGCGGTATGTCCAATTTATTGTTGCAAACAAAATATTAAAGATGCCTATGGGCAAACATTTTTAAAATTATTGTATATGTTACATATAATTAACTAAATGAAAAATTACCTCCATCACTTTGGGATCCATAAGCTCCAACGTGAAAATAAGGTAAATATATAACGGGCGTCGCAGTCAGCCATTAATACTATACTAAAGTATTTTTTATAATTCAAAAACTAGCTGCCTGTTCCAGTTGGGCATTGTATGGCGATATGTTTACCGTCGATGGCTCACAAACAGTTGGGCATGTCCCACATCTCCCAAAAGTCGTTTGAAATTTCCCTGTAACCGGAAATGTTCACAAACGTACAGTGGACCTAAAACCATCCATATCACTTCGCATGTCTGCAATATAATTAAACGGACGGTTTATTTTCCAATTTTCCAAGCCAGGCTATGTATAGACTTACCTTGGGATAGGTATCTGAAAATAATTTAAATCAATACAAGCTACACACCCATTACATTCCCAGCTTATACTAAAATCAATGCCAAATGGCATTCTGTATTTATTTAGACTTTTCCCGACGTTTACATTTTTATCCTTACCGGTTCTACCTCTTTAATTTTCAGGAACGTGACTTTCTAGTTACTGTGGATATTTCTGATTCTATTTATGTCCCGTACGCTACAAGACCTTTTGCAACCTCTCTTTAATTTTAATTCCTTTAGTGTTTTTAAAATGGAAAGGAGGGTACTTAGACTCTCAAGTTGAGCCAACTGCCTTTCTGCATTCATTTTTGATTATAGATACAAAAAACTATTCACTAAAACTACAAATATTGAAATAAACTACTAAATATGATTAAGAAAACTCTACACACTTTCTCTACACACTATATTCTTTATATTAATATTTATTAAAGACTACAAATATTAAAATAAACTACTAAATATGACACTTGACCCAATAAAAAATGAACAAAACTATAAAACTAAATTTAACTTATTAATTTAAAATTCAAAACACTATCACTATATTCCACAAACTAATTGAAAATACATACATATACTCAAAATCTAATGAAACACAAACTATTAAATTTTAAATAATCAAATATGACCACAAAAATCACTGACATTCACCTTAAAGAGCCTTTCGGAAAATATGGCTGAAATTACAAAAAAACTTATAAAACAAGAGCTTCGTTTAAATTCTTAATTTGTTTTTAAGTCTTCTATAGCTGACTCTTAATAAAATGAGAAAAAATGAAGAGAATTCATTTAGTCATGGCTTTCTTCTGTCATATCGTCGATTTTGCAAACAATAATACTAAACAAACATAATGTTTCCACGGTAATCGCTATGTAGATAGGAAAAAAATAAACAATTGTCAGAAAGCAAGGACTACTAAAATTGTTTACTTGGTCAAGTAAATGACAATACTAAGGTATCCATGGAAACGACTAGTTTTATTGTATTAAGAGTATGTTAACATACTCGCGTGCTGACATAACGCACGGTAGATCGATATTGTTTATTTTTCGTGGCTATGTGATTGTATGGAAATCGTCGCTTTTATGTATGGCCATGGAAAAATACACTAAATTGTCTATTAGAAAGATAACTTTCAATAAGTTTAATTTCTTATTTAAAGTACCACGAATGACAGAATCAAATCCATTTCTAAAATCAATTACAACCAAAATAGTAGCTATGTCTGGTTTTCGCCTCATGTCATCTACATCATTGAAAACAACTGAAGAGGTACTAAATATGTAGCTCTTACGGTACAGCGGATTTACAATTATCTAATAAATCAAAATTATTTAAATGTTTAACATTTAACCTATACCTTTAAAAGTATCTCGAATACCTTAGACAAACACGGAAGAGCTTTTAGGATGGAAATCAGATAGTGACAGCGGATTTTAGTTCTTAGGAATGAGAATCAATTTAGCCTATTTCTACGCATCAGGAAAACATGAGGATGTGATGATGTTATTTATAATGAGTAAAATATATAAGTCTATAAATGTGTAGATTCATTTAATAAATTTAATTAAAATTAGACCACTCCAATACTCTCGCTAGTTACAGACATCAGAATTTTACAACAAGTAATATAATTAATTAACACACTTTATACACGGTTCCTTATCACATGGTTCTCATAGTTGCCATGCCATATTCTATGCATTATCATTATTGTCAGCGAATTCTTTTGAGAACTCATCAGCGGTAGATTCTAGGTTAGACTTTTACTGTTCCTCTTTTAATCAAGTTCCAACCCAATTCTGAGGTAGGTTAGGAACAAACAATCTATTCAAATAGATACACACTTAGCTTTTTCCTTATTTTATTGCTGAGGTTGGTAGATAATTTTTTTTTGAAAAAAAAATAGAAAAATTTAAATACTCAAAACTATAAAAAGGCAGATGTGACTTTTTTTCTTAGCACGACACACGACAGAATAGGTGCTCAAGTTTTTTGGCCAAAGATTGTAAGTTGTTACTAGAACTGGAGAGAGTGGTTATAGAACTGATCGCCTATGCAGACGGCGTAGCGATAGATGTTTCAGGATAATGCCTAGGCACGATTGTGGACGTAATGCCGAATATACTCACAATAGTTACGAAATGGGCTGCCAAATGTTTACTGGGAATTAACCCGTCCAAGACAACTATGCTTCACAAAATCCCGGTAATTGTCCTTCCTACTTTAATCTGGACGAGACTTGCTTTTACTGACTGCAAGATATTTTGGACATAATCTCAGGGGGATCGGGGGGAGGGGGCTTCCATTTTGAAAAGAATAAACAAAGCTAATATAGCTATGAACTTCTGCAGGAACACCTTTGGTAATTGATGTGGTCTGAAGCCAGAGCTGGTATAGATACGTGCATTAGAGCTTATGTTTCATCTTTTTCCTGTCAACATTTTTGGCGGACTGGTGGCGACAATTGTAGCTGTGCGACTTGAAGCCGTTTCTCAGTATAAGTGTATAAAGGAAATGCTGGAAGAACGGGCTATTATGGGAAACCGAAGCTTTACAAATCTTCACGGACGGCTGCAGGCTAGACGGCAAAGTGTGAACTGGAGTTCTCCTTAATAAGCTAAATGTAAACTTTTCTATTCGTCTTCCTGACTTATCCTCACGAGATGTCGTAATATATGTAGACAGCAGGTCGTTGGAATCAGTATCCCTGGCGTCACGGGTGGCGTTGAGTCTCTTAACGATATTAGTGAGCATTTCATAAATTAGTTAATCTGGGTCCCTGGTCCTCGGACGTCATAGGTAGCTCTAGGGCAGACGAGCTCGCTAGGCACGGTACGACTCTCTAGCTGCAAAGGGCTACAGCAAGCCTGGGGAAGCCTATAACAGCGCTTAAACTAAACTTAGGAATGAGGCGCCTTAGCGGAGGAAAGGTCGACTAACACACTCACACGCAGGGGGGCTATTTCTGAATACGATACGAATACGAAAGTGTAACATTCTTATTTGAATTGAATTAGAATTGAATCAGATTCGCTCGTTTCTTATTTAAATCAAATACGAATCTTATACATTCGAATTCGTATCGTATTCAGAAATAACCTCCCAGGGTAGACAAGTTTGGCCGAAACTAGACTTGAACCGCAACAGAACATTTATGTTCCTTCGTATGTGTGAATTAAAAATGGTCGTAGAAATGCTCACACGATACTACCTTTTTGGAGAACACGCAAGAAGGTTGGATCTGGAGAAAAATGACTTTCGTAGAAGCTGTTTGGACGAAAAGGACGTAGATACTTTGGTTCGCTTCCGTTGCTTATATCCCGAATTAGCTCGCAGAACGCACAAATACTTGAGTAAGTTCTAGGTGGACAACCTGTCGGATTTCAAAAACAGTATAATGCGGGATGTCCTTAGCTCCATAAACAGTTTTAATTGGTTTCAGTAAGTCTACAGAAGATGTATTCTGTCGTATCACAATGGACCCCCACCAGTCTAAGTGTGCCTAAGCAGCCACTTCAACCTAACCTAACCAGAATTTGTGTTGAAAAATAGTCAAGTAGTAAAAAAATTACAGGAAATTTTGTAAACTCTCCTAAAAATACCAATTAAAACCATCACTAGGAGTAGTAGTAGACGTGACTTTAACTCCTTCACTATTTATTAGTCATAATCCAATTGAAATTAGTTGGATTCTGTTATTCCTTTCTCAATAATTTCTCTCTGTCAAAAACAAATGCTATCTTACAAACTCCCCTTTTCGCTTTTCCCCATAGATCTAGTAAGTGTACAGTGGATATATTCTGTCGTATCACAATGGACCCCCACCAGTCTAAGTGTGCCTAAGCAGCCACTTCAACCTAACCTAACCAGAATTTGTGTTGAAAAATATTCAAGTAGTAAACAAATTACAGTAAAGTTTGTAAACTCTCCTAAAAATACCAATTAAAACCATCACTAAGAGTAGTAGTAGACGTGACTTTAACTCCTTCACTATTTATTAGGTATAATCCAATTGAAATTAGTTGGATTCTGTTATTCCTTTCTCCATAATTTCTCTCTGTCAAAAACAAATGCTATCTTACAAACTCCCCTTTTCGCTTTTCCCCATAGATCTAGTAAGTGTACAGTGGATATATTCTGTCGTATCACAATGGACCCCCACCAGTCTAAGTGTGCCTAAGCAGCCACTTCAACCTAACCTAACCAGAATTTGTGTTGAAAAATATTCAAGTAGTAAACAAATTACAGTAAAGTTTGTAAACTCTCCTAAAAATACCAATTAAAACCATCACTAAGAGTAGTAGTAGACGTGACTTTAACTCCTTCACTATTTATTAGGTATAATCCAATTGAAATTAGTTGGATTCTGTTATTCCTTTCTCCATAATTTCTCTCTGTCAAAAACAAATGCTATCTTACAAACTCCCCTTTTCGCTTTTCCCCATAGATCTAGTAAGTGTACAGTGGATATATTCTGTCGTATCACAATGGACCCCCACCAGTCTAAGTGTGCCTAAGCAGCCACTTCAACCTAACCTAACCAGAATTTGTGTTGAAAAATATTCAAGTAGTAAACAAATTACAGTAAAGTTTGTAAACTCTCCTAAAAATACCAATTAAAACCATCACTAAGAGTAGTAGTAGACGTGACTTTAACTCCTTCACTATTTATTAGGTATAATCCAATTGAAATTAGTTGGATTCTGTTATTCCTTTCTCCATAATTTCTCTCTGTCAAAAACAAATGCTATCTTACAAACTCCCCTTTTCGCTTTTCCCCATAGATCTAGTAAGTGTACAGTGGATATATTCTGTCGTATCACAATGGACCCCCACCAGTCTAAGTGTGCCTAAGCAGCCACTTCAACCTAACCTAACCAGAATTTGTGTTGAAAAATATTCAAGTAGTAAACAAATTACAGTAAAGTTTGTAAACTCTCCTAAAAATACCAATTAAAACCATCACTAAGAGTAGTAGTAGACGTGACTTTAACTCCTTCACTATTTATTAGGTATAATCCAATTGAAATTAGTTGGATTCTGTTATTCCTTTCTCCATAATTTCTCTCTGTCAAAAACAAATGCTATCTTACAAACTCCCCTTTTCGCTTTTCCCCATAGATCTAGTAAGTGTACAGTGGATATATTCTGTCGTATCACAATGGACCCCCACCAGTCTAAGTGTGCCTAAGCAGCCACTTCAACCTAACCTAACCAGAATTTGTGTTGAAAAATATTCAAGTAGTAAACAAATTACAGGAAAGTTTGTAAACTCTCCTAAAAATACCAATTAAAACCATCACTAAGAGTAGTAGTAGACGTGACTTTAACTCCTTCACTATTTATTAGGTATAATCCAATTGAAATTAGTTGGATTCTGTTATTCCTTTCTCAATAATTTCTCTCTGTCAAAAACAAATGCTATCTTACAAACTCCCCTTTTCGCTTTTCCCCATAGATCTAGTAAGTGTACAGTGGATATATTCTGTCGTATCACAATGGACCCCCACCAGTCTAAGTGTGCCTAAGCAGCCACTTCAACCTAACCTAACCAGAATTTGTGTTGAAAAATATTCAAGTAGTAAACAAATTACAGTAAAGTTTGTAAACTCTCCTAAAAATACCAATTAAAACCATCACTAAGAGTAGTAGTAGACGTGACTTTAACTCCTTCACTATTTATTAGGTATAATCCAATTGAAATTAGTTGGATTCTGTTATTCCTTTCTCCATAATTTCTCTCTGTCAAAAACAAATGCTATCTTACAAACTCCCCTTTTCGCTTTTTCCCATAGATCTAGTAAGTGTACAGAGGATATATTCTGTCGTATCACAATGGACCCCCACCAGTCTAAGTGTGCCTAAGCAGCCACTTCAACCTAACCTAACCAGAATTTGTGTTGAAAAATATTCAAGTAGTAAACAAATTACAGGAAAGTTTGTAAACTCTCCTAAAAATACCAATTAAAACCATCACTAAGAGTAGTAGTAGACGTGACTTTAACTCCTTCACTATTTATTAGTCATAATCCAATTGAAATTAGTTGGATTCTGTTATTCCTTTCTCCATAATTTCTCTCTGTCAAAAACAAATGCTATCTTACAAACTCCCTTTTTCGCTTTTTCCCATAGATCTCTTGAAGGCCAAGGTAGACTAAAAAAATAAATCCTTTCAATTTCGGATGCTAATAGTAAGTATCAATATGATATAACAATTATTCATACGCAGAGCATATCAAATTATTTTTTAATCGTTTTGATTGAAATCTTTCGCTTTTTAAATTTTTTTTAATAATACTCAATTTACTTACGGAAGCTAACCATAATCTATTATTTATCTAACAAATGTAATTTTGAAACTAAATATTATTTTGAACGGTAATTTTTAAATTTTCTTTTTTTTTATAACATACAATTAAAGTATCGATATTAATTCGAAGAAAATTAAAGTTATATTTGTACAATGCTGTTATTAAAACAAACAAAATATTATTTATATCTGAATATGCCAACAAAAAATAACTCAAGTTTTCCAAAAAACAAAAATTTATTTTTCTTTTGGGAAAAATCTATTATTTGCCATGAATAGTAAATCAGGTTGATTCAAAATAAGAAAATGTAAGTAGATATTAGGTTGCATGATTACATATTTCGATGCAACCAAATTTTTTATATTTGTATATTATCCATAGAACATACATACATAAAACATAAAATGTTTGAACCAAAACTTTTATTATTACAAATAAATTTAAATAATTTTTATTATTTATATCTCTACATAGAATTTTTTTTTTTTTTTTTTGGAACTGGAATTTTTTTTCCAATTATAAACATTTCGATTGGAATATAGTTGGTTTTTTTGTAATTCATGTTTGCTTATACTACATATAGTAATATTTTGTATGCATATGTGTTCGATCACTATGCATTTATAAATACGAATTTTATTGAAATGTAGTAGAGATAATTCTATCCATATTTACCTACATCGAATTTGTTACCGGTACGGGTATCCAAGTAAAAGCCAATTTATTAAATTAATTTATATTTGATTGATGAAGTCTGATGCATATATACCTTCAAAATAAATACTATTATAGCCAAACAATGTTGAATGTTTTTACAACAATACTATAGAGTATGAGTACATAAATGGTTTGAAATTCGATATCATGTTAAAATTGAATCTAAAGTTATATAAAGTTAATTTAATTATGTCTGCTATTTTGTATTTTACTTTTGAATATAAACAATTTAAAAAAAATTCTAAAGAATATTTTGTTTAAAAATATTTATTTTTAAAATAACACGCCTTAGGATCAGGCTTTAATGAATATAGGTGCATGCGAGCAAGATAAATATTCAATTAAGTGGATTTGTTCAAGCGATATTAACTCATTTTCTTTGCCGAACTACTAGATTCGTCATCAAGGATTTCTGCGGATATCATAAGATAGTTTAAATTTCAGTGGGCGTTCAGCCACTGTGTACTGCGACCTAAAAGGTCTTTTGTGCTAGGACCCTGCTTAATTATCCGTCCAGTTAATATTCAGGCTCTTAATGAACCTGATAATACTGCTGGCCGGCACGCGATACATGCTATCTGGGCTCATTGCCCTCCCTCCTAGATGTTTACTATAGCATGTACTTCTGCTCGAAAGACGATAGAATTGGTACCCAAGGACTTCGAGAGGGTTGTCCCACTCCCGTATATTCCTACCCCTGCGCCGTTTTCCATTTTAATTTTATTTTTACGAGGTGCTGAGAATGGAAAGTCGCCTGTAGGTCACCCAGCTTTACTACAGGAAGGCTAAATAAAACTGGAAGATGCCTGGTATCCAGAGTTCGTTTTCTCTCTTTTTTTTAATTAAGGAGGTACACCCTCCAGAGAACTGGTTTTTCAATATTTTTTTACAAAAATTGAGAGCATTTATTGCAATGAAACAAATTACATAATAATATTGACGTTTAAATGAATACAAGAAAAAATGTTATGACTGAAAAAAAAATGGCGGCGCTAGAGGTCCTCGAACTTGGCTCCTAGAGTTTGCGCCGTGTAACGCCCGGATCTTATAGTTAACTAAAATCAACGAAACACATTTTTTTCATTAAAATAATTTTTTGCATGTAGCTAAATGTAGCAAAAAAAAAAATGCAAAAAAATTAATATCTGTAGGAGGTTCCCCCTTAAAATAATCAGAAATGGGTGTTTTTACTTCACTTTCTGTTTGGAATGATTTATTTTTAAAAAAGTCTTCCATAGAACGAAACAAATGTTAGTCTGAAGGGGCTAAGTCTGGCGAGTGTAAGCAGGATGCAGTAAAGCCGAAAACCCCAAGTCATCCATTTTTTCAGGGACAAATCTGCGACATGGGGACGCGTATTATCGTGGAGAAGGAAGATTTTCTCTTCTCGCGTCAAACCCAGACTTTTTCTTTGTAATGCAGCTTTTAATCGCTCCAATTGTTCACAGTACACTTGCGCTGTTACAGTTTGACCGTATTTTAAAACTTCGTAGTAAATTATTCCTTTAGAATCCCACCAAACGCAAAGCAAAAGTGTTTTCAGGTGCAATCCTGCTCTAGGGGTTGAAATCGGCTGTTGTTTACGTTCAAGAAATTGTTTTTTTTTCTTCATGTTTGTAGTACAACACCCACTTCTCATCTCCGGTGATTAAATTGCGAAAAAATGGTGTTGTAAGCTCTTGCGCTTGCAGATGTTCGCATGTTTTTTTCCTCTGCGATTTGTAACGGGCGGTCCAGTTTTAGATTTTATGGCGGCTTTATTAACTGTACAGGGTCGTCCAGTTCGAGGCTCATCTTTTAAGTCAAAATTTCCGGATTTGAATTTTCTGTTGCGATAGTTGCGTTTTTCTTGGAGTGAAACTGGAAGAGTATGCAGTTTCGCAAATGGAATTCTGAAGGATCAAATTCGTCCATTGCAACTATCGTCAGTTGCAACCAAACGTCATCGATTTTGCATAATTTTTTATCTAGAGTATATGTTCTTCCAAGGAGTTACATTTACCCTTTGAACTTGCGTATTTTTTTCTCGTTATTGGTGTGTTTTTTATACCTAATATCGGTCGTGAACTTAACAGATATTTTCCTTTCCTGTTTTTTGTTCTAAAGTTGTTTCCTCTACCCCTGATAAAAAATAATAATATAGAACTAGAATTTAGGGTAAAAGCGAGTAAAAGATGCGATATAGTGCCGTTCGGTTACGATTAGAAGTTGAACTACATATTTGATTTCACGCCACTCTTACTACCATCAGAAGAAAAAGTTAAATTAATATAAACCGTTTCTTAAAATATAAGAATTTGTCTTACATTTCCTCCATAAATTATGATTATTGTAGGTTTCATGCACACACTCACTCTATAGAGCATGAGTCATGGCTGATTCCCTTCTCAAAATCAGCATGAACCGCACGGCAAACAAAAACATGCATTTCATAACTCCTTTAGCCACTTTGCATATTAAAATTATTAAAAAAAAAATTGAAAACTCAACCGAAAAAAAAAGTCACCAAATCCATCCACAAAAACCAAATTCTCTTCAAATAAAATAAAACACATACAATGTATGTAAAGTACATACACAGACAAACATAACTAAATTAAATGGTAATTTTTTTTTATGTCGATTTTCCCAAATCCCAACAAAACGAAGACGTGCCTGATCAAGCAGTCAAGCACACAATAAAATAACACGTCTTGACTCGTCAAAAGACTAAACACAACTGATTCCAAAACTAACCTTTGAAAATATGACATGACTTTTTACTACACCTAATAGTTAAGGTGCGGCCAGACGATTGCAAATAGTACACGAATATGACATTTGCGATATTGGGAAAATATTGGAGAAATATGAATTTGGCTGTCTACACGATAGTGAAGAATTTTTTTTTTTAAATTTGTCGAATGCAAGTGTTGAAAATCTTCATCTTAATGATTTTGCCGCTAGTTGGCACTGTACAATAAAATATAAGATGGCCGCTAGATAGAAAGTAACATTTCATCATAAGAACATTTTGTTGAAAAATAATAAATTACAAATCAAATTATATTAAAAATTAAAATTAAAATTAAATATTCAGAATAATGACGGATAATGATGATGATGATGATGATTGTTGCCAAAATCATATTAAATAGGCAAAGAAGACTACGAAAACGGAGATGGTGGATGGTGTCATTAAACAAAAGTAGAGAAAGGTGAATTTCAAGCTCAGATTATGTATTTATATTTCGAAATTGTTAAATATGTATTGTTGTTACAAATATAGTGGATCTGATTTAATTATGGATTTGCGGCGTGAGCCTTCCGGTAAATTTGAAAATTTTTGCCGAATGTCATTTTGATTTTGAGGTTTTATTAAATCAAATTGGACCAAAAATCATAAAAATGGATACTAACATGAGAAAATCCATTCCAATACAAGAACGGCTGGCTGTTATTATACGTTTTCTAGCTTCTGGGGAGAGCTACCACAGCTTATCTTATTTATTTAAAATATCGCATCAAGTGATCTCTACAATTATTCCAGAAGTTTATACCCGGCATTGATTGATGAGCTGAAACAGGAAGTGAAGGTATTAATTGGAAGGTTTTAATTTATAATAAAAATTAGGAATGCGTTTGTGTATCATAATTTCCATTCCGTTTATACGTTATGAGACACCAAAAACACCACAAGGCTGGCATGCAATCGCCGAACAATTTAATGAAATGTGGAATTTTCCCAATTTCGTAGGTGCGCTTAACGGAAAACATGGCGTGATCCAGTCTCCAATAAATAGTCACAATGCTTAAACTACAAAACGTCATACTAATGGCATTAGTCGATGCAAATTATTGTTTTATTTACGCAGATGTTGGAACAGAGGGAAGTGTAAACGATGCCGGTGTTTTCCGAAATACAGCATTATATAAAATGCTTGAAATTGAGGAGTTAATGTTACCTACCAATTAAGTACTCCCGGAAGAGAGAAACTCATGCCATTTGGATTTGTGGGTGATGGTGCATTCCCGATCGGAAGCAGAATAATGGAACTATATCCTGTATTCAAACGCAAGGTAGTATAGAACGGATTTTCAACTATAGGCTTTCAAGGGCTCGCAGAGTCGCCAATTCTATTGGGCCAGGAAGTAATAGTAAAACATCTAATACAATATACACACCACCAGAAATATTAGACACTGAGCAATTCGCGGTATTGAGACTGGGGATATGGCGTAACAACGAAAACGACTTAAATTCCTTTCTCCCATTTAAAAAAACCAATGAGCTTGTCAGCTTGTGTCCGAGACACGACCTATTAACGTAGGACTACGTATGGTTGAGAAATCTTTATTTGTACAGTTTAAGTGTAACCAAAATTTAAAAATTACCAATTAAAAAAAATCCTTTTTACATTTTCTGCCGTAGGCACTTGGCGAAACACACTTAATACACACATTTTTAAATTTTTTAAAAACTCTTGTTAAATATTTCGTAAAATTACAAAAAGGTTTAAAAATCACTCGATCGAATTTTTAAAAAATTTAAAAATGTGTGTTACAATTGCTTTTTTTGTATGCCAGATAATTCGGTAAAATAATTTTTTTTATTTGTAATATTAAGGATCAGTCAGAATAGAGCCATGAACGAAATAAAATAAATAGTAAGAGTAAAAAATAAAAAGTAAAAATGATGAGAGTAAAAATAAATTTGGCAAATATAATTTTTCATTTGTTATCATTGGAAGTGTTCCGCAATATTTCTTGAATTTCAGCAAAAATTTAAATAAAAAATCCGACCCCAGATAATGTGGCCGGAGGAATTATCAATAAATAATTCCTAAAGAATCAATTGTACATCTCAAATCTCTGAAGTAAATTTTTATTAAAATCAATCCACAGAAGTGCTACCTAATTCTATTTTGAGCTGGAGACGTAGTAAAAGCGTTGGACTGGTTCGATTGCATTGGTTCATGTAAGAAAAAAACATTTGGTGAAGCAACATTCCTTGGATTTGGCTTTTATTTTATTTAAAAAATCAGACCCCTAATGATATAACCCAAGGAAATTTCAATGTTATATTAGGAACCACTTACAGAATCAGGTGAATAACTTAGTTAGTAAATTTCACTAAAATGTATTGACAAACGTGCGTATTTGATGTGGTGCTGGAACTGTAGAAAATGCCTGGATTGGTCACGTATTGAAAAAACAAATTTCTCTTTGGCAAATCTAATTTTTTGATTTATGGTTTAAATGTACGTATGCGCCAAAATATAATTAGCAGTGTCAGGGAATATTTGTTGAATTCTGATCATGTTGTAAGGTGGCATTTTTTGAAACTTTTCTAAAAGAGGTTTCACTACAAATCAGTTTTTTTAACCAGTGGATCGTAGACAATGAAGATGACGAGCGCGTTGAACGCCCCAGCACACCAGCAACTTACAACATCGTCGAAAAGTCAACAAAATGGTTATTGACACTTTTTTTTAAATGTTTTGGACATAAAACGTTTGGTAACATAATTGGCTTCGATATTCTTAAATTTCGACCAAAAGCAGTACCTAATGGACATTGCTCAGAAGTCGCTTAATGAAGTGAGCGACGATCCAGAACTGCTCGAACGGGTCTTTGCTGGTGATAAAACAGGAGTGTATGAATATGACATCAAAACTAAGGCCTAATGGTCCTAATAGAAGCTTCTTGAAGAGGCAAGACTGCAAAACGCTTGTCATGTTCGAAAGAATATGAAGGTTCTGCTCAACAGTGAGCTTCGATTTCAATGGCACAGTATACCAAGAGTTCTTCGTATCAGGCAGTAACAATAAGGAGAGTATTACCTTGAAGTTACACTTCTCTGCTTGTTCGTAAATTTTTCGCTAAAAACGACACCGTTATGATATCTTCGTCTCTATATTCGCCAGCCATGACATGCGACTTATTCCTGTCCCAAAAACTAAATTGCTGAGAACCTTTTCGACAGCCAATAATAAGCTAAGCATCCAATATAGCTAGAAATGTCATGATACGTCAGGGGCTAGTAGTTTTCTTTCGAGCTTTCCGTATTTATCGAAAATATTTGGTATTTGTAAAGGTAGTTATAATATGACCCAATTGATTTCATGGTTTCCCATTTCCCAGCATTTCATATTTGGACTTTATCAAAACTCTAAAAACGTCTTTTCTAGTTTCTTGTAAGAATAACTGCAAAAAAGGTCGATTTTTGAAAACCCAATTTTTTCTTGGCGTGCCGGGCAAATTTCTAAACGTGCCAAGTTGGGCACGCGTGCCACGTATTTGCGATCACAATCTTTATGCATTAGACTGTATCAGCCTAAATGTTGATTATCGTTATTTATTTTTTATATTTATTAGTTATATAACTTTATGCAATACTAAATTTATATTTCTCAATTCGTTATGCCACAATGAAATGCCGTTTTAAAATAAAAATGAAAAATTTGATCTATCCGGCTCATCTGACGACACCTTTCCCACAAAGCGTCCGTTAAAGATCACTAAACCAACAATTTATATTTTACAAATATTTTCTGTTGATTTGGAGACTCGTCTTTTCATCTTCGACCTTTAACCTATTAGATCCAGTTATACATCTCTAGTATACTGTTGACCATCCACAATTGCCAAATTTCATTTCTGAAAATTTGTGCCGTTTGTTCCACACGATTATGTGAGCAAAGTCAGAATTGACCGATATGATTCTTTACTCAGTGCTTGGCATAACTGTGGATCATTCGACAATACATAATAATAAAACACAAATCATACAAAATCAGAATTAACATTGATTATCTTTTGTCATCGAATCCCACCTCCTCTAGAGCCACCCACTCACCATTTCATTTTATTTCTCCCAGCGCCGTGCCCCTAAACTTGCTCCGCCTTAATGGCGTGATATTATTTTAAGGGCATCCCATAATAATTTGCTATTAAGGTTTATATACGACCTTATACGAGTTCCAAGAGAATTTATTACTCAGAAATAATTCCTTTAAAGCTTAGGACATAACATCGGAAAAAAATACCATAGTATCAGAAAAAAAGACCATAGTAGCATTTTTTAGAATTTTTTCAACTAAAGTATGAAATAGGTAGGCGGGGCTCATATCATTTAAAGTGATTTGGTTGGTAGAGAATTTGGAAAATGATACTATGGTATTTTTTGCCGATGTTATGTCCCATGCATAAACGCGATTTTAATAAAGTAATTCACAAATAACGTATCGATCAATATATCGTTGAAATTTCAATCATTAAAATGTCAATAAAACGTTACAGGAATGCCAATGTCACAGAAATGGGAATGTCTTGCTATTATTAAAAGCTTACTATATATAATTTATTTTTAAATATTGACGATTGAAATGATGTACTCGTATTAAATCAAAGCTGTGTTTCTTATTTCCGATCTAATTGATCTGATCGATCTTAGTACTAAAAATCTGTTTCTTATTTCCGCTCAGATCGATCTGATCAATTTTGTGGCTGTTTTTTATTTTTCTTCAGATCAGTTAGATTGATTTTTTCGATTTGCAAAAATTTCCGATTTCTCAGATTGATTTATGTTTAGCTAACTTCACGTAACTTAAATCGCTGAGATTACTAGGCGGTGTAAGTTCTGTCATTTTAATTATTTGTTTTCCTTTTGTCAAACGAAATAGAAATAGATGGAAATTATAATTATTATGTGGATGAAGGTAAATAATTTTATTAAATAATGAAATAATTATTTTATTCAGCCATATTTTTCATGGAGTTCCAACGAAAAACACGTCGACAAACTCAGAGTCTGGGAGCCAAACTCATATCAGTTATCACTAAAATATTAGGGAATTGTTTAAAGGGAATTTCAATAAAGTTTTATTTTTTCGTTTATTTATAAAGAATTACAAATTATTTACCTTTTATTTAACTCTTTGGCTAGCTCATTTGAACCTCATTTGCACATTTCCATCGTTTTTCGTGTTCAATATCTGCATGGATCTAAAATTCGTTTAGCGGTGTCTCGTTTCCAATGTATGCGTGGGTCAGTAAAAATCACTTTTAAATCAATATTTCATTTTTGCGTTGCTCATAGTAATAAAAATAATGTTTTTGACAGTTCGATGACAGTTGATAATTTTTTTGATCTACCAAATCTGAAACCTGTTTCTTATTTCAGATCGATCAGATTGATCTGATTTCAGATTTCAAAATCTGCTCGATCTACGGATTTAAATAAGAAACACAGCACAAATTAGTTTCCGGTCACTTGGAAACTTTGAAGTTCCATAACTCGCAAACCTAAACATTTTTTGGCCTCATCTTTGTGACTATACATTTTTCTATGATTGCATACGGAATATTTTACATAATGCGAACAAAATTTTTTGAACTTTTTTATTTTTATTTTATAGCTTTAAATCAATATGGCGTGCGGCATGTTTGATTAAGTTCATCACTATTTAATTAAAATTGAAATTGAAATACAAATTAATAATTTGTTGTTTTAATTGTTTTTCAATTCAAAAATTTTTATTTAACTTGGTTTGATTTTTAGAGTTTTTATAACGTTATATTTATATTTATCAAGAGATATTGCTTTAATCAAATAAATTTCGTAAATACGTCAATTCCGTGACGCGCGTCATCACTTTGAAATTTTGGTTTACCCCCATATATAATGAAAACAAAGACGTAGTCCTACGTCAAAAATTGGTAGACGGTCAACTCTTGAAGCCAAACTAATCCATGAAGAATTTGGTGAATATTTCATGGGAGCTGGAAGCGTTGAATAGCAATATAAAATGGCATGACTCTTTAACAAAATATATATAAAAGAAAAAACACAAATTTTATTTCAGAAAATAAAACAATAGTATTGTATTTAAATTTATAAAGTAGAAATTTATGTTTAAATTTCAATTGATTGGGATGATTTTATCCATTTACTGGTTTGGCCTTTGAGAAGTACTCCTTTAATGAAATTGCATGCACCATCAATAATAACATTGGAACTTTCATTTTCAGCTTCGTCCATTATTCCTTTAACATATGGCACAAGCGAACTAAGAGGACTGTAGTTCTCTGAGCTATACGATATGGAATTGGATATGGATGGACTTGAGCTTTTTGAAATGTTTTGAGTATAAGGTGATATTGATAGGGACCGAATGGAATGATTTGATGGATTTATAGTTCTTATATTATCGAGCGGTATTGCGTATACCCCTACCTCTTCGACAAATTATTTTGCATTATGGATAGGATACGTATTGTGTGTGAATGTCCTTGAATGGCTTTTAGTGTGTTTGTTATTAAGGGTAGAATAGGAGTGTGGTATGGATGTCGATGGAGTGTGGTATGAATTGATAGTTCTTATATTATTGGGCGGTATTTTGTCTCTCTCGTCAATAAAGTGGTCTATATTAGGATAATCATTTCTATTTTCATCTCCACCTAGCTCCAGCATCTCTGTTTTGAATACGAGATTATCGATTTTATTTAGCTCCCTCAGTTTATTGGCCAGTAGTTCTCCATATAAAGAACAATCGTCCTTTATGTTGTTTTTTTTTTGCTTATACCATCTAAAGCAGAAGATGCTTTTTTCATATGTTCTTTCAAATCAATGACATTTGCAGTTGTTACCTCTTTCTTCCCACTGACTATACGAATTTATAAATATATTAAAAATTTTAATTAGCTAAATGTTTATTGTGGTTTATATAACATGTAAATGTTTTACCATTCGGCGTATTGTATTCTAAAAAAACAGCATTAAAACAATAGTAGAATAAGCTTACCTCCGTATTTAATGTCTTTCTATTAGAAAAACAGTGTGAACCCAGAAATTTATTCATCGGTTCAAAAGCAAACCATGTAGGTTTATATTATACGTCATGGGGCTATCTCGTGATCAAAATTATAATATACTACATATTTTATTAACAAATCGTGTGGCCAGTATTCGCCTTTAAAGCGCCGCAAGAGGCGCCACGATTTTTTCGAGCCAAAGGTGATAACCGGTTATATGAATTTAAATTTTTAATTGAAAAAAACGATTATTTTGAAACAAATTCACAGAGAAACATGTCTAATTATACATTTATTAACCGGTTGATCACCTTTGGCTAAGTTGTAGAACCGTTCACCAGATGTCAAAATACTCTGCGTGAAAAGGCGAATACAAATATGCAATCGATTTCTTGGACTTCTTTTTTAATACCGCCTGTATAGCGAATAGAGCACAAATATGTATATTTGTATTTGTTTTCTGTCCACACGATTTGTCAGTTCACAAATAGTGTCACAATCATATATGTCTACTATTTGCAATTCTGGCAGCGGCTTTAGAGAATATGAAAAAATAAAAACAGCACTCTTGATTAACGTTTACTCGTTTACACATTATCAGAATTCTTAGAGAATCAGGGCACAGGACTTTAATAGTTATTTACGTCTCAAGGGCAGTAAATGAGTTGTTACAGTACAAGTTCGATGTTTATTTTAGAATGTTGAACGAGTATTGTGACGATCATTTAACGTACGTGTAACGTACAACGTTCTATTTAATACTACATGGAACATTAATTCGATTTTTTCATTTAAAATTAAAATCAATCCAAATGAATTCAAATTATCAAGTTACCCTAGTTATTTTTTTTTGTTTAGGTTTTATATTTTTCAGTATGGTAAAATGGCTTGTTTTCTGAACTGTTTTTTTCTGTACCGTAATGATTCGTTTTCCGGACTGAAATCAATCACGTAAACATTGATTTTCTATGCGTGTGAAGTTTATCCTAAACTTGTCCTAAACTTATCCTAAACCTTACAATTCCGTTACACTGTTAATTTTTTTTTGTTCCTAATAAATAAAATGACTGCCGTATATTTATTGAAACTAATTTCGACATTCTTTTTATTTAAAAAAACGTTGAAATCCATAAATAAATATCGGGGGAATAGGGGGTACACGAAGCCAAATTATTTAAATATATCCATTCAACAGAATTTCACTTTAAATTTATTCCCGTCTCGAAGTAATTCTAGTACTACCATTCGTATGTCAATGAAATTATGATGGCTTATATAACGGAGCATTAATGGCAACAAAAATTTTTGGGGGAATCGAGGGAATAGGGGGTACACGAAGTCAAATTATTTAGGTACAGAAATTAGGTACATTTTCTTTCCAATATGCAGTAATGGAAATCATTGGGTTTTAATTTACATCGACATTTATGAACAGGTAGTTATTACCTACCATCCATTATTTCCTAATAAAATTTTAAAACCTGAAGGGGATCTAGACTATCCGATTTTTTCAATTCATGCAAACGAGGCTTTCCCAAAACAAAAAGAATCTTTTAATTGCGGAGTTCTTGTAATTTACAGCTTGGACCTTTTAGTAAACTCTAATTTTACCATAGAAGTGCATTTGTCTGAAAAAGAAAGTTATCTAACGGCTTTGAACCAATATAGACACAAACTTCAAAAATTGATACTTACAAATTCACTGTCTGTAAAGATAATTGTTTGATCTGTTTTGTTATTGTAACACAAAACGCCAATAATAATAATATTTGTAAACAGTGTCAAAGAAAAATTCACGTGGTCTGTAAGTCCGAAAATTTTTTTGAACATGATATTTGCAAATATTGCCGTTAATTTTCACGTGAGATGAATGTGTTTTTTTTTTTTTTTTTTTTACTGAATTATTATTATTATTTTTTTTTTTTTTTTGGTGGTCAGGTTAACGTGTATGCAAGTGGATAAACAAACGATTCGCTTCTTCTGCAGTAACTGCATGCAACTTCAGCAAGTGCTCACACTGCCTCTTCGTGGCGGCCACTGGTAACTACTCTGTTAAAAGAGTAGGCTAAAGTGTGAGGGATATGGCGGGTTTTGAGTATTTGACGGTGGGTTAACAGCCCAACCTGTAAAGGTTTTTGTTTGGAAAATTCAACAAATGACTCGTATATTTTTGGTTTCACTACAAAGAACTCGATACAAGGATAACGATTTAAATTTCAGTGATCATAATTTCATTGGCATACGAATGGTAGTACTCGAATTACTTCGAGACGGGAATAAATTTAAAGTAAAATTCTGTTGAATGACTATATCTAAATAATTTGGCTTCGTGTGTACCCTCTATTCCCCTGATTTCCCCAAAAAAAATTCTTGCTATTAATGCTCCGTTATGTAAGCCATCATAATTTCATTTACATACGAATGGTAGTACTCGAATTACTTCGAGACGGGAATATTATTATTATTATTACTTGAGGGCTATGTGGGGGCTCAAGCCACCCCGCACTGCGACCTAAAAGATCTTTTGTGCATAAGCCCTTCTTAATTATCCGTCCAGTCAATATTCAGGCTCTTAATGAACCTGATAATACTGCCTAACGGTACGTGATACATACTATCTGGGCTCATTGCTCTCCCTCCTAGATGTCTACTGTAGGAAATACTTCTACACGCGTTACATACTATCTGGGCTCATTGCTCTCCCTCCTAGATGTAATAACATTTACTTCTGCTAGAAGAGCGGTAGCATTGGGACTCAAGGACTTCGAGAGGGCAGACCCACTCCCGTATATTCCTATCCGTGCCTCGTCTACCGATTAGATTTTACTCTTGCGAGTTGCTGGGACATACTATCTGGGCTCACTGCTCTCCCTCCTAGATGTTTACTGTTGGAAGTACTTCTACACGTGATACATACTATCTGGGCTCATTGCTCTCCCTCCTATATGTCTACTGTAGGAAATAATTCTACACGCATTACACACTATCTGGGCTCATTGCTCTCCCTCCTAGATGTAATAACATTTACTTCTGCTAGAAAAGCGGTAGCATTGAGACTCAAGGACTTAGAGAGGGCAGACCCATTCCCGTGTATTCCTTCCCGTGCCTCGTCTACCGGTTTTATTTGACTCTTGCGAGTTGCTGGGAATAAAAAAGTCGCCTGTAGGTCACCCAGGTTTACTACAGGAAGGCTAAATAAAACTGGAGGGTGCCTGGTATCCAGAGTCTGCATATATAGACTGATTAACCTATCAGCCATTCATCCATCGGCATATGCTGTTCCACCTTAGATTAGGGATTTTTTGCCAAGGTTTTCTCCTTTAGCGCCGTACTTTAGCCTGTCACAAAAGTCTATATTCAGCCTAATGGTTACAGTTACCGGTGGTTTCCACGAGGAGGCACTACGTGCACTTGCGCCTACTGGAAGGTTACGGAGCCCCTTCCAATAGACGCCAAACCACCTCGAGGCGGGAATAAATTTATAGTGAAATTCTGTTGAATGACTATATTTAAATAATTTGGCTTCGTGTACCCCCTATTCCCCGATATTTATTTATAGATTTCAACGTTTTTTTAAATAAAAAGAATGTCGAAATTAGTTTCAATAAATATAGGGCAGTCATTTTATTTATTAGGAACAAAAAAAAATTAACAGTGTAACGGAATTGTAAGGTTTAGGATAAGTTTAGGACAAGTTTAGGATAAACTTCGCACGGATGATTTTCTGTATAGTATGAAATAAAAGTAGCTACTCTAGTAAATTTAATTTTTTTGGAAAATTAGTTTGGTTTCCCGTCGAGCATACTGTACCAAATTTTGTAAGAACTTTATACCCTTCGTTACTCTGTCTTGCATTTATGCAATGTATAAATAAACACTAAAAAAAATATTGGAATTATGCAATTTTATTTCGTTTTCTATTCAGTTGATATATTGTGTTAAATTTGTTCATAGGTCCTTTATTCGTATAATGTCAAATTTTGGCGCAAAAAGTTAATTCTTACGTCAGTCAACAGAGAGAAAGCAATAGTTTTGTGCGAGTCTGACGTTTTATAGTAGTATACCTTTAAAATCTGGACAAATATTACAAAGTAAGTATTATTTTTATTTATAAAGAAGTGCTAACCAGTTCTAAAGTGCTATTTTGTTATTATTTGGCATGATATATGAAATATGAGCTTGTGAAAATATATATTACAGATATGCAATACGAAGTTCAGTTTGAACTAAAATTTAGTTATGCACATACACAGGGCCAATCAGAGGGTGGGCCAGCCGGGCCATACGGCACGGGCCCCCGATTTTTAGGGGCCCCTGAATTTTTTGTTACTATAGATTTCTCATTTGCGCTTGATCTTCGATAGTATTTTGTCTTTATAACAAGAACAATATGTGTGACAATTTAAAATTTGACATTGAAGAGCGTTTTATTTGCTTCGATTCATTCTCTGGAAAAACCGGAGAAGAAATTGCTGCCAGAATTCTTGAAATTTTGCGGATATGGAATTAAATTATAATTTATGTATTGCCCGAGCATATGATAATGGTGCAAATTTGGCTGGCAAGCTAAACGGTGTGCAATCCATTCTTACGAAGCGTAATCCTAATTGTATTTTTTCCAGCTGTGGGAACCACACATTAAATCTTGTTGGAGTTGATTTAGCTGAATCGTGTAAAGAAGCTGTACAATTTTTTGGAGTTATACAACAAATGTATAATTTTTTTAGCAGTAGTCCGCGGAGATGGGAGGTTTTAAAGAAACATATCCGTATGTCTCTTCATTCGATTTCCAAAACTAGATGGTTTGCTAGAATTGATGCAGTAAAACCAATAGCCAAAAATCTATTATCTATTCGAGATGCTTTAAATGAAATGCATTCCTTTAATTTACCACCACACGCAATCGTTGAATTACACTCAATTGAGAAATATTTAAATAAATTTGAATGTGTTTTGCTTTCTATCATATGGCTCGAAATTTTGACAGATTTGCATCAGACAAATTTGGAAAATGAAGCTCAAAATGCTACACTTGATATTGAGCAAAATAATATTGAAAGTCTAGTAATGAGATTTCGCAATTTAAGCGGAATGTGAAATGAAATATTTGCGAAAGCAAAAGCTAAAGCACGTGAATATGGAGTTACATGTGATTTTGTCATTATTAGAATGATACGGACACAATCGGATGCTGAAAAATACTACAGGATAAATGTGTTTAACGTAATAGTTAATTCCGTAATAGCTGGCTTACAAAGACAATTTCAATCTTTACAAAATATCTGCAATCTTTTCGGTTTTCTTTGGTCATTTCCAAATTTGACTGATGAAAAAATTGAAGCTGCAGTAAACCGTTTGCATTCAAAATACACGAGTGAGTTATCAAACGAGATACTAGATGAAGTAAAATTCCTTAAAAAAATGTATGCAGCTAATTTCAATGCAGATCCGACACCAATAAATTTATTAGAAAATATTCTCAGTAAAACTTAGCTGGTTTATTTCCGAATCTTATCATTGTCTTAAGAATATTTTTAAGTATTCCTGCACCTGTGTCTTCAGCCGAGAGGAGTTTCAGTGTTCTTAAAAGAATAAAAAAATTTCATCGCTCAACAATGGCAGAACAACGGTTAAATGGATTGGCAATGTTAAACATTAACCACGACATGGCAAGAAAAATTAATTTTGAGCAAATCATTAGAGAATTTTCTAATAATAAAGCGAGAAAAGCTCCAATCTAATAATTTCTAATAAATTCTAATAAATACTAAAATGAATTCATGTGATATAAACTTAAGATTGTTTTATTTTATTTTTATGGGGTCCCATTTTAATAATTTGGCCCAGGCCCCCTGCTAGCTCTGAAAGGCCCTGCACATACATATGTAATACTTACATAAATGCAAGATTACGTTAATATCGACTGAAAGTTTCAAACGTCGTTTTAACGTGATATTGCATATATGTAATAACCGTATTTTATGTTACAATGTTGAATTCTGACAATATGCTCATTCTTTTTGTGTGTTTCAGGATGAGTCGGAGAAAAGCCCTCACCGAAGAAGAAATTTTAAAAATTATTTGGGGTATTTAGACGCATCCATCACTACATCACATCATTCCACACTATTTCGTTCACACGAAAAATATCGAACCGTCATCACAATTGCAATTTACCTATGTATGTGTAGAATTATTTTCATTATTATGACGAAGAAACAGCGAATTCATAAACAAAAAATACGAACCTAAAACATACGTATTGTTTTTTCTATGTATTAGTGTATCATCAAATGTGAGGCAATACAATTTTTTGGTGAAAAAATGCGCACAAAAATCCCCACTTCAAAATCAGTTCGTAGGCAAAGTAAGAAACGAGGAAATGATGCGACATAGTGAGGCATCGTCTAAACTAGCTCATTGAGAGTTGGAGCGATAGTGAAGACGAATTTTACGATGAAGTAGGCAACGATAAAGATGATAGTGACGATTCTGCATTTGAAGTACAAATTACTCGACAGAACGAAATTGACGAGGCAATACCAACAACACCATTGGAGCCATTCGCCATTGAGAATATGCCTATTGATTTTGTCGATGTAATGGAAGTCCCTTCAAACAATGGCCCATCACAAGGAACTTCTTCCTCAAAAAAAGAAAACATTTTATGGCGCTGTCAAGATTTTTGTAAAGATGAGAATGACATAGTCTTTCAAGGGGACGAATCACTTCCCGACGAATATTTAGATTTATCAACACCTTACGCGTGTTTTAATTTTTTTTCGACGATAATTTAATAAATCTAATTGTTAACGAATCCAATTCGTACACATCCAAAAAAAATATTAATAACACAAAATTTACCACCGACCTGGAAATTCGAAAATTTTTGGGAATTTGTGTTTTAATGTCGGTTATTCAATACCTAACTGTCGCCGCTATTGGAATTATTTAGCTGGAAATCAATTTATTCAACAAACTATGTCTTTACCGAATTTTGAACGAGTAAAACAAATGTTGCACTTCAATGACAACGAGAAACCACTGCCCAATAATCATCCAAATTACGATCGCCTCTACAAAATTACTCAAGATACTCCAAAATAATTTTCGAAAAATTCCTTTGGAGTCCTGCCTTGCGGTTGACGAGCAGCTTTGTTCAACTAATGCTAAGAGTGCATTGAAGAAATATCTACCCAACAAACCCCATAAATGGGGATTCAAATTATTTGTGCTGTCGGGTGTTTCAGGATTTTCCTATAACTTCGAGATATATTCAGTCCAGGAGAATGATCCAAGGAAAAGATTGTCTACAGAAAAAAATTTGGGTGCTAGTGCGAACATCGTAATACGTTTGGTAAGACAAGTTCCGAGACATCAAAATTATCGAGTGTTTTTTGACAATTATTTCTCGTCGGTACCACTAGTCGTTGTATTGTCGAAAATGGGAATTTTGTGCCTCGGTACTATACGTCGCAATCGAATCCCAAATACAAAGCTTCCCACTGATAAAGAAGTAAAAGCGCGGAACAGAGGAACATCGGTAGAATTTACCGCAAGAATTGACAATGTGGAACTGACTACTGTTGCATGGAAGGATAATCATATCATAATTTTGATTTCAAACTTCGTGCGCGGAGTTGATCTTCTCGATAGCTATATCGGAAGGTACAAAGTATTGTTACGATCTAAAAAGTGGTATATGCGCTTATTCTACCACCTTTTGGATGTAGCTGTTGTCAATTCTTGGCTCTTATTCAAGCGAAACTAAAAGTAACAATTTTTCGAAAATCAGGTACCAGCAAAAAAAAATCAAATTTGAAAAATGCCATATAGCAAAAAATTTAAATTAAAGTTCCATTTGCGTAGTTTGCGCCCCCATTAATTTTTCATAGTTTTAATTTATTAAAATTAATAAAATAAACCGTCTAAACAACGAAGATAAAAAGGTTTTGTTAGGCCGTGTCCAATAGAGAGAAAAAAAGTTGTTGGGCTACAGTAAGCCTAGAATACAATGCCCAGTGTACTACTGTAGCAAAAAATTGGTGCCAGCTTAGAATTACGTATATGAATATGAAAGGAAAACTTCGAAATACACTTTCCAACAATAAAGGACACATATTAGGACGGGTAGCGGCCCCACACCAGCTTCCTAAATCGAAGCGGCCTTTTATATGGTTTATTGGAGCCCACTCCAATACGGTTATGTACAATTCCATCCCCATGGATGGAATAGTACATAACCGTATCGGAGTGCGTGCGAGGCACTTCATTTGCAGGAAAACGATGATCATTGAATAAGACAATTGAAGATTCATCCGCCATTTCTAGTCCATTTAAAATATATTTTATCTACATGTTTCCCGTCACAACCAGTACATTTATGGGAGAAATACAAAGACTATGCATGGCCGAAGATATTCTGCATAGAATGCGTCAACAAACACAAAATATGGCTTTGATTTCACAAGAAATATACAATGAACCGCTAATCTTCATTGAGGATTTTTGTCTTGAAATGTGCAGCAAGTCATTGGCACAATTGAGAATGACACACCAAATCAGAAAGGATTTACAGCTGTTCGTCCAAGAAAATACACCGAAACTCCTTCCAAACCAAAAGATAGTATTTGATACCATCATACTTAAACGGTCACTAAACCTGAAAATCCAACATGTAACATTTCAAAAACATCAGGAATGGGAAAGGTTATTCTGGTGGGATGAGTGTACAATGGCTCACAAGAAGTCATTGGAAGCATTAAAGCATTAGTCATTGGAAGCATTATCAGGTTTCATTTGGTGGATCATTGGTGCTACTATCCGGTGGCTTCAGGCAATCGCTTCCAGTTATACCTCGCTCGACACCAGCTGATGAATTGCACGCCTGCTTGAAATATTCAACTTTTTCTAGCACAGTAAAAAAAAAATGCATTTAACAACAAATGTGAGAGTCCAGCTCCAATTCGATCCAACAGCTGACATATTTCCAAGACAATGTCTCGAGGTCGGTAACTGTACCTACAAATCTAGAAACAGAAAAAGTCACCTTCCCAACTAATTTCTGCAACATCGTGAATTCAAAAAAAGAATTGGTAGACAAGGGTTTCCAAAGCATCGAAATAAATTATAGAAATCACACATGGTTGAGCGGAAGAACCATTCTAGCAGCTAAAATCGTCGACGTACACGATATGAACAACAACATTCTAAACAGAATCGCAGATGAAACAGTGACCTACAAATCCATTGACTCCGTGACGAACCAAAGTGAACTAGTAAATTTTCCAACGGAATTTCTCAATTCTCTCGATGTTTCCGGAATACCGTCACACATTCTGAATTTTAAAATTGGAGTGCCAATTGCATTACTCCGAAACTTCAATCCAATCTAATTGAAGCAACAATTCTGATTAAACCTCATAATGGTGAAGCCATACTAATATAGCATTCAAGTTCAAACGAATTCAATTTGCAATACTCATTGCGTTCGCTATGACTCTCAATAAAGTGCAAGGGCAATCTTTGCAAGTATCCGATTTGAATTTAGAAAACGTTTCTTTTATGGGCAATTATACGTCGCATTCTCCGGAATCGGTAAACCGTCTGATCTTTATGTTAATGCTAGCCTGTAAATAAAAATTATTTTCTATGAAAAAAATATGTATTTTTGCTTCCTTTCCTTTCACTCCACAGCATAACCACAGCAACGCAAGGCAGGGTGTTAAATTTAATGATGTGTTTTCTAGATGAATCTATGCGCTAGAATACTTTAATTACTTTCCGATTCATTTCATGTCAGACTGAGCCACAGCGAACCGGAGTCAGTTCCGGAATATAGTCAACGGGGCCTGCAAAATATGAAACTTATCCATTTATAAACCAATCATGATGAAATTGAGTATGTAGCTGCGAATGGAATCAACCAGCCAGCAAAATAAAATTTAGTCATTTATAAACCGATCATGATGTAATAAAGGTATGATGGCATAATGGTATGATGTTATAATGGTATGATGTTATAATGGTACGATGGTATGACTTTATGAGGGTGTGATGGCATGAGGGTATGATGGTATAATAGTACGATGGTATGATGGTATGAGAGTATTACAATAAAATTATTAATTTTTCCCGAGCAACGCCGGGTCTTTCAGCTAGTTTTATATAAATTTAACACAAAATTCTTCATTTATTTTAGCAAATTGATGTAAATATGGAAGGGGAAGTCGAATATTTGGAAGACGGACACCATATAATTATTTCGAAGGACCATCCAAGAATTTAACATAAATAAATATTCCCTCTACATCACAAAATTCGTCTATTTTACGTATCCACAATACTATTCCGGTATATAATCCATCCAGCAATAGCAACCGCCTAAATTTGCCAAGATCAAGAAATCGAGGAATTAAATCCTTTGATAATTTGATAAAACAAAGAACGCTAGAGGCATTGGGTGAGTAGGTAAAGCTGACTAAATTACAGCAGAAGGCAGCGAGGGCTATGCACAGGTACTATAAAAATAAGAGATAGAGCATAGAGCGACAGATAACGAATGAACTTATTATTTTTAATAAAAAACTTGAAATACTTTTAATACTATTTCTAATGAATTCAATTAAATATCGGTTTTATTTCATACTAAATATATGTATTTCGAAATGCTTCAGTAATGTGCCTCCGCACATCTCCATTCAAGTGAAATTCAGCTGAATTAGGTGGTTCAGGTGATACATTTTCATTGACGAGTACGTAGTCTTCACCATCTTCCAAAATATCTCCTAAATCTATAGCTATATTGTTTGGTTAATTTTACCTTTGGTTAAAACAGAAAACCGCCGCTTTCACATTCCAAACGTCCGTTCGATGCAAGATCGCGTAGAACACAATACTTTGTTGTAAGACAGCTGTTGACCAGTTTCTGGATTTCGATAAAGCGTAATTAAATAATTATTACATCCATACCCGCCATCTCCGACCAATATGGCGTTTCCAAATTCTCCAGCTTCAAAGCGCCTCCTTAATTTTGAAAAATTCAATATTGTCTGGTCCGTGCCACCTAAACTTTGCAATTATGTTAGCATCAAATGAAACAGTTGGTATATGTACTTTTATTTCGATTTACCTAGCAACTAAGATTAAAAATGTACGGTCTGTGTCACACACAGCTTGCACATTTACTGAGAAATACCCTTTCCGATTGCGATTGAATCAGGGTGCTGGTATTAAATTGTTTATTTTGATCAAATTTAATTGAAACCAGTTGAATTTTTTTATCTAATATTACCTAATCAGTGGCATTTTCGGGCAATCAGATACTTCGTACTCGTAACCTCGCCCTGAATTGTTCTTTATAAATTGTTATTATGGTTAAAAGGCTAATGCCCGGTTTCACAAAAATCGAGGCAATCTCCGGTTAAATAAAATTTCATCTCTTTCTTCTTTTATCAAATTGCGATTTATTTCATAATACAAATTAAAAGCATGCTAATTTTATTTCTTTTTTACATGAAAATTTTAACCGGAGAGCTAAATATTTAGCTGCCCAATTTCGTCCGGCTAAATAATTAGCCGGAGGCTTAATATTTCTATGTAAAAAAAACATATAATCAACTTGCATTGAATTTTTATTGTGAAACAAAACGCAATTTCATAAAAGAAAAAAGGGAGGAAATATTATTTAACTAGAGATTGGTTATTTTTTTGTGAAACCGGGCATTAGCAGCTTAAATCAAGCAGCTCAAATTAAACTACAAATCGTTGGTGACATATTAAGTGATTATATCTCCTAAATTTGATTCGAAATAATCGCGCTCTATAAATCTACGAAATTAAAAATACATTCATAATACCCTTTGATATTTAATGGTCGAAAACACTTTAATCAAAACAATATATCTAGGTCAAATTTTAACGTCACAATCTTTCCAATCACGAAATGTAGGTGATTAAATAAAATTGGGGTAATACACATAGTGTAATGTTTATTTGTTATAAATAAAAAATATAGATAATTATTTTCTTTGTTCAAACTAATCGATTTGTCTATAAAATTAAATTCGATTACGATAAAATTAACAAAACACTTTTTTGGATCTGTAATCATCTTATTAAGGCTCATTTATTCAATAAGTACTTATAGAAATTAGTCACCTGCTTTTGTAGCATGTACATCCCATTTAAATCTCATTAATCAAAACAACAGAAAGAAGAACGGTCATAGAAAAATAAAAAAATTTCATTTTTTATTTAAACTTTGTTATACAGCATTTCATTTGGTTTTATAGCTTTTCCAACAAAAAGCGCAAAATTTTTTTTTTTTAATGATTTTTACATTCAGTAAAGTAATTTAAATCTATTGTTTCTGGATAGAAATTAAAACAAAAATGTAAAACGTGTAGAGATGAAAATATGAAGATAAACCGGAAAAGATAAAAAATTGTAAAATTTTGTTTAGGCGACATACAACTGCTGTGTATCTCTACATTTTGTTTATTATTTTTTGAAAATGATTTTCTGTTTTATTTAAATAAATAAAACACTTAAATCTATTGATTAATAAATTAACAGATTTTCTGAATTTTTTTTCTTTACATAATAGGGAAATGGTAATAAAAACTGAGATAAAAAATAACGGAATTTACGAAAATTAATTGTTTTAATTTTATTATTTTTTATTATTATTATTTACGTACAATGATTATTAATTTAGAAAGACGTAAAATGTCAAAAAATGTTTTGTTTTTAATTAAATTCAACTTGTGTTTTAATTTCGCTGCAGAAAAATCGCCTTAATTGTATCCAACAAAATTACACTACATTACATACAACATACATAATGTGTTCACCTTATTTAATTGATTGAATTATTTTTTGATTGTTTTATGCAAATTATTTTGTTTAATGGTGGGTAATTTTCTAGTTCTCTTATCGTGAGCAACAATTTTAATTATTCATAGGAAGCTTAAATATTTTTACATACTTTCAAGCTTATTGGCAATTTGGGGAGGCACAAATAGTTATAATTAATTCTGCTATGACTTTTCAAATGACTGTCATCGCCAATATCACTATAAAATTGGTGACCCTCGCGTGGACGAAAATCCACAAGAAAACATTATATCTAAGATGCCCACTGAAGAGGCAAGTGAAAATCGAGGGACAAAAATCGTAGGAATCCTAGGTGCCCCGTTCGAACACAAGACTTCGGATTTTGCAGCGCTATCAGTAATAGCAATTAGACTAACAGTGAACAGTCCACCTGTGAGGCGTATCAGCATAAAGAGGTGAAAGGCCAAATCTGGATTTATTCCAGAACATTGTCACGGGTAAGCGAATATTCTTGATTTTTATTTTTGTTCACCACCATAGTCAAAATACCTCGTACGGTATATGTATGTTCATTAACGCGAGAATTAACAAAAAAACGTGTCTTTAATTTTATTTGTTACTTTGCGCGCACGGGTGTCTGCCGTGTTCGTCACGAATGGGTAGTGGTGTCCATTGACACCATTGTTACACTGTGTGGATTCGCTACATGCTTGAGAGTGGGAAGTTGTTTTCAGAATTAATTATATTAAAATATATATTTGTCGATTAACTCCACCATGTTGAAATTTGAATTAATAACTAATTTGATCCGGCAATTAAAAGCCACCGATGCATCTGCAGTCAACGATGACATAGTCAAAACCATCTG
Source organism: Tipula helvola (assembly GCA_963556165.1). NCBI lineage: Eukaryota > Metazoa > Arthropoda > Insecta > Diptera > Tipulidae > Tipula > Tipula helvola. The sequence goes on along the minus strand of OY744483.1, from coordinate 256,186,170 downwards.
GCTTAAACGGTTGCCAGCAAGAGCGCAGGAGATTCTAGCGCCGTCAGCCGAGTCACTTCCCGCAGCACAGTTGGCGGAAATCACCGATTGAATTCTGGAGAGAATGGCGCAGTCTTTTGTCATGGCTGTCGCCACACCAGTAGCAGCCATCGCAGGCCAGTTCGAGGGAAACATGTTGAACCGGATCGATGCACTCATCAAGCGGTTAGACCAGCTGGAACCACGAGAAAAGGACCGCATGTACGTGAAGCAGCGATTACGCAGCTAGTCTGCCAACCGAGGGCCGCTGAGAAGCCCAACACGACATCAATGATGGAAACACCGCGTCTGTGTTTACCACCACCGACGTTCCAAGGAGTCAGCACGCAATTGCAGTCCCACGTGTCCTGAATGGGAGCAATTTAATGCAAAAAAATTAGGTTCACCGCGGCAGTCGCCTCAAAATTTTTAACAAAACATCCTAAATTATCTTATCGACACAGGTGCCGATGTATCGGTCGTGCCCGGACCATCGATCAAGCCAAAATCAACATTCAACGAAATCTACGTTTTCGCAGCGAATGGAGCAAAAATTAATACCTACGGTAGACAAACCATAAGCTTGGATTTAGGCATAAGGAGGCTATTCCAATGGTCATTCATCAAAGCCGATGTTACCACGCCGATGATAGGAGCAGACTTCCTGAAACGCACGGGTTTAATAATGGATATCCAACACGGTAGACCTAGCGATCCGATCACTACGCTCTTCTCAGTGGCAACGAGAGCCACAGAAGTGGCACCATCGATACGGCTGATAGAAGACACGGGAGTCGACGTAAGGATTGTCGAGCTTCTGGAGCGTTTCAGGCCGATGGTAAACGATAAGCTGTCATAAAAAAAGCAACCGATGCATCCAGTCACGCACCATATCGAGACGTGAGGTCCTCCGGTGTTTGCCCGACCGCGCAGCTTTAGTGCCGAAAAAATTAAAATCGCCAAAGGGAGTTTCAGAGAATGGTAGAATAAGGGGTCTGTAGACGCTCCGATAGTCCCTGGGCCAGCTCGCTGCACCTAGTTCCAGACCATTCCAGATCGTTACTCCATTCCATTTATAATCGATTTCACTCAACAACTGGCAGGTGCAATTATTTTTTCAACATTGGATCTCGTAAGGGCATATCATCAAATCCCGATAGAGCCATTACCTCTCCATTCGATCTGTACGAGTTTACTCGTATGACTTTTGGTTGCACAATGAGGGCAGTTCCGTTCCAGAGATTTATGCACTCCATATTATAGGGACTGAGTTTCTGTTTCGTGTATTTACACGAAGTACTCATTGCATCGGTTTCAATGGAGGAACATTATACAGCATCTTAACCAGCATCGAACCATATTTTCAAGGTTAAACGGAGCCGGGTTAGTAATTAACATCAGCAAATGCCATTTCGCAAAGAAAAAAATAAATTTTCTAGGCCACGAGGTATCGCAAGAAGGCATTATTCCAATTCCGGAGAGACTCGTAGAAATCAGCAAGACCCATCTTAGGCGGTTTTTATGTATAGTCAATTTTTACCGAATTTTCATACCGAAAGCGAGCCAAACACAGGCAATTCTTAACGAGTACCTTCGAGGTAGCCAAAAGAACGATACACGAGAAATCAAATGGACAGACGAAGCCGAGCGAGCATTTAACCAAACCAAAAGGCAAATGAGTGAAGCAGTACTATTGGTATACCCCGCAGCAGAAGCTAAGTTATCAGTGATGGTGGATGCATCCGATAACGCGATGGGAGCGGTGATATAGCAATGGGAACTAAACAACAGCGATGGATGGAAGCCATTGCAGTTTTATTCAGCGAAGTTGTCCCCGGCGCAGCAGAAATACAGTGCTTACGATAGAGAACTTTAGGCATACGATCGAAGGGAGGGTATTCACAATTTACACGGACCATAAGCCGCTCACTTTCGCGTTCAGGCAGGATCCAGCAAAAGCGCCCCCACGTCAATTTCGGTACCTCGATTTTATTGGCCAATACACAACAGACGTGAGGCATGTATCAGGACCGGAGAACGTGGTGGCCTATGCACTATCAAGGTTGGAGAGTGTAGAATTACCAGAAGCGGTAAATTTCGAAGAGATAGCCGACGCTCAACGAAAGGACGAGGAACTAAGGGAATTGAGGACAACAACCACCGATTTATTGTTTGCAGGGGTTCCCATAGCGTTCAATCAGGGTAAAACGATTTTATGTGACAGCTCGACGGGTAACGTGAGGCCATTTATTCCATTGGAGTATCGAATACGAGTGTTCGACGCAGCGCACAACTTAGCACATCCGGGCGCCCCGGCATCAGTGAAGCTGATGACAGACCATTATGTCTAGCCGGGTATTAAGCGAGATGTGAGAAAGATGGTGTAGTGCTGTCTACCGTGTCAAAAAGCAAAAGTAAACAGGCACACCAAAAGCCCGCTGGGCTAATATAAACCGGTGATCGCAAGATTCAACGAGCTACATATGGATATGGTAGGACCACTGCCAACTTTGGAGGGTCCCGGTTACCCGGTGGACAGAATCAATCCCTGTGCCGGATATTTTAATGAAAACCGTTGCTCGAGCTAGACTCACGCAATGGATCGCACGTTTCGAAGTTCTAACGTCTATAGTGACCGATCAAGGCTCACAGTGTGAGTCCGAGGTGTTCGCTAAGACGTTGGGCTTCGAGCGTAAAAGAACCACGGCGTACAACCCAAAACGCAACGGTTTTCTAGAAAGATATGCCACATGACGCTAAATGCAGCTATAATGTGTCAAGGCGGCGCGGAATGAACACGGATACTACCGATGATCTTGCTCGGGCTACAGACGGCGTACTGAGAAGATCTCAAGTCATCAGCGGCAGAACTAGTGTCTGAGAAAACATCCGAGTCCCGAGCCAGTTGATCGAAGAAAAGGAAACCACCCATGCGCACCAGTCCGATTTTGCGAAGGAGCTACGCGTCCACTTTGAAAAATTTCAGCCAGCACCACCATCAAGGCACTCAAACCCGAGAATTTTCGTATCATCGGAGCTGGGTACTTGAACCCATGTTTTCGTCAGGACCGACTTCTGCAGACAATCACTGCAACCACCATATGAGGGTCCGTTCGAAATACTTAAAAGAGAGGAAAAAGCGTTCCTGATTAGTATGAGAGGGAAGCCGTGTAAGATTTTGATCGATCGCTAAAAGCCATGTTACTTACTGGAGGAGCAGCAAAATTCGCATTTATTACCAACAGCCACAGCAAAGCAGCAGGATGCACCAAACGACTCATAGGCAGGCGAGGCAGAAGCATCAACATTATCACAGGCAGGAGCGGGAGTATGCAAATTAGGTTTGACCTTCAAGAGCAACCGTCCAAGAACAGCAAGCCGTATAACCACCACCGCATCAACAGCATCAACAACACGAGCAGGTAGAGAGACAAACGAGGGTTCCAGCGTTCACTGGGAAGGGGTGTGTGGTGATAGGCACAAAGATCACCAACAAATGTCGAGTAATTGAAAATAATAACCGAGTTTTATTTATAATTTCCGCCATTGTAGTACTATTTCTAAATTAGCAAGTATGTAGGCGCTTAATGTTGTGACAGTTCGCATTAATGAGCGAGAAACCATAACATTGAGCGACACCAGTGGTGAAAGTATTCACCATTGTTGGGTGTGGCGACACCTGTCGTTAAGTAGCGAACCCGAATCGCATTAGGCGCTGAAAACAAATTTTCCGATATAAGAAAAAGGTGAACAAAAAATAAAAATAGAATTATCGCATATGGCCGCAACAAATGTCGTGTCTCTACTAGCAAGGCCAAAATAATTATAACGATATACAAAAGAGTGTACAATAAATAACACCATTTAACGTAATTTAAAATCGTGTATTTATGTAGAATTAATTGCTGGAATAAATAAATTGTAAAAATACAAAAATTGGTTCTGTGTGTTGAGCTATTACTGTGTGTATAAAATAGTAGTGCAGGCGGTATTACACACGTACCGCGTACCGCATTACCCATTATAGTGTTCGATGGCCACTGTCATCGCCAATATCAGTATAGTATAATTATAATTATATATCATCTATAGTTATATTCAATACTTATCTCTTAAATTAATGTAATCCAAATCCAATAACATCTGAATACTGGCTTTAGTATTAAACACTAAAAAGAATTAATTTATTCTTAAATTGTTAATTAATAAACAAATAATTCTAATATTTTTTAAATTATATAATCTCGAATCTCGAAGTATATCGAAACATAAATTGTAGTTTCCTCCTCGACCACCAGGTTTTATTTGCTGTAGTAGTTTTTTTTTTGTAAAACATTACAATACCAAAAGTCACTGTGAACACATGAAAATTAAAAATTACAAATAATAAAATTTACAAACTTATTTTTACAAATAAAATAGATTTTTGGTTACTAAATAAAAATAGAAATTGTGTGTAAAAATTGTAAGGCGATCATTATCATTTGAATAGATACGGTCCACTCTAACCTAATATACTCTTGGAAAATAACTGCAAGTGTTTGCATTCCAACACATATGGCAAACTGCCCTTGTAACCTGGATATGCAAGCTGATGTGCCAGTAATCCCCACCGCACAATTCGAGGGCTTATCCAGGAATATGTGAAAAACTGCAAAATTGCATGCCTCATGTTTCTGTGAGTAGAGAATGTGAAAATCTAGAGAAGTTCAGGGAAAAGACTAGGTAATTAGAAAGTAGCCTAAGACGTATACAAACACAAGTTAATATTTAGTAGAGTTTTCATTTTGGGGGAAACGTGGTAATCAGTCGCTTATATATTTTTTTGATCCAGTAAAATCAGAACTGGTTTTCGAATTTAGAAAATACGAAAAAGTTTTGGACGTTATGCGAACAGGCTTTTGGACTGAGGAAGAAATTAATTTCCGATCCAAATCAAACTTAATATTTTTGGTTGGAACTTATTCCGTATTATTGATGCAATTTTTGATGTAATAAATGCAATTGGTAATTGTTCAAATTCGAAATAGTTTTCCGAATGAATAAAAACCAACTGTGGACCGGTGTAAGGCGATTGCCGATTGTATTAGCTTATATAAATTATGTCATAAATGCAATAACTCTGACCTTTTCTGGCTAAAATGTTTAGATGGACAATATATGTATTTGGGTAAGGAACTACCGATGACACATAGGGGTATTTGGTAAATTTAGCTGGCGAAAAGTATTGTAGAATTCTCAGAATTGCACTCAGGTAAAAAAAATAAGTTCCTAGAAAAGCCAGATTGTTGGGCGACAAAACCTCATTGTTTTCATTTCATTCACCCCAACATACAGAGGATATAGTCACTCGGAACTGAGGCATTGCTCGCAGTGGTTGTGGATTCTCGATATTCGTGCTTAACAACTCAATATAAAATTATTTATTATTTTATGTTCTGTTGTGAAAAAATAAATTTTAGTTATGGATGCTGAAACTGCTGGTAAGTGATTTTTTTTATAGTTCAAATATTATAATTGTACACACCATTTTTTTTTTCTTTTGCACTTTTAAAAAAAGCATTCAAATTCTGTAATTTTTATCGAAAATAATAATTTTAGGAGCCTTTTTGTTTTAGTGCATTGCATTGCCCAGCTAGGATTTTTATATACTATGTACATATATTATTAAAATATAATAATTCTACTTTTTAAAAATGTATAAATTCGTTGCAACTAATTCCTACAGAACAATAAATAATTTTGTCCAGCTAGATTAATCAAATACCCCTATGTACGAATTCTGCAATAAATTTAGACGGGTATTTAAATTCAGTTTGATCCTAACGGTAAGTTAGAGCTTATAACTGTCGGTGTTGGTGGAGACACGAAACGCTCAGGCAACGCTCGTAAAGAGAGGTATGAGATGCGGGGTATAGAGCAGTAAGTAGATTTACTCATTCGTATACGTGCTTGTCGATAAATGTATCGAAAACTAAAACCAAGTAGAATATTTGAGAGCTGCGAGGGTCTCAGTATCAATTTTCGCAGCCTCTGATGTGATAAATCTGGCAAATGTTGAAAAACCATCAATTACAAAATCGTTATATATCTCAGCTAAACCATAATACTACAAAAAATTCTAATCCCTTATTTACGGTTTTTTTCTATAGAATTCAAGTGATTATCAAATTGTTCACGCCACTAAAAACACTCCGGGAAGTTCTCTGCTCAACAGAGCCAACCTTCCCTCCACTCTGTTGATTTTTCACTTCGACCTGGTGCGTTCGGTATGCATTAAGCATTAAAACTGTATTTTTAAAAATTTTGAATCACAACTTGAATAATTTTTTGGTATTGAGAATTTTCATTGGAAAGCAACGGATAATATTATGGGCTAGCTAAGCTTAACTAACAAACGAGAACAAACAGCACTTCGGCTTACTTTAAAATTATTCTTAGTCAATTCCGTCGTCATTAGGGTGCACTCCAATGTAATGAAATTATTCCACGGATTATACGTGGCCCGAAAGTTGAACAATGCGAATTCTCACGCAAATAAGTGGATGTATCTTCAATCTTCTTGACGATTTGCTGCAAACAAAGACCGTAAAGATGCACCAAACCAACACAAAATTTCAAATAAAACTCGAGGATTAAACCTACTCGATATTTATCTATATACCAATTTTTACGGAGCAGTGAGTGTCCAACGTAAATAAATTACAATGTATGTAATCAGTCTAAGATAGACATTTACGGTTCTGTACAAATTGGGCAAATTATAGCGGTGGCTAACTTCAAAAGGTTTCATATGGAAATATATTTTTTTAAGTTCCAGGTAATTGATAACCAAATAAAAAAAGAAAAACAGTTAAATTTTCGTTTTAGTTGGAATGAATAATTCAACTCGTTTAGCTAACATCGTGGTGTATGTTTTTTCACCAGAAATGTACCTTTTACCCACCTTAAATGGTGAAGCGATTTTTCACGTATTTTAAGCGTATGTACATATATTATTTAATGGGAGAAAAAGTACTAACATTTTATATTTAAAATTTATATAATTGTATAAGAAATATCCTTTGCATAAAATATTGAATGCATAAAACCGTATGTAGCTTAGTTCTAAAGATTTATATTGTTGTTCGTGCTGCCTTGTTCAAACACAATACTCAGTGAAATGTTTCGAAGTGGACATGTTTTGTAATTGTTTTGTGTAAATACTAAATTATGTATACATATTCGAATGCGTGTTACTCCCGATTGTTTACGCACATTAGAACAATATAATTATTGGTAATTACATTCTTATTAGATTTTTGTTTTCAGTTTACAAATTTATCAATCGTATGTTTACTTTTTGTTTGTAGGCAACGTTTCATGTTTGCCTAAAAATGCCTCCCGAAAGAAAAGCCTATTGTACAAGTTACGGAAAAACGATGAAGACGAAAGCCACAAGAGCGACTGAAACGTCCGAATCGATAAACCAAAAAATATTGTTTACCATAAAAATCCATACTAATTAAAAATTTTCTTTATTATTTACTAAGTAAAAAAATGTAATTTATTTTATTCGCAATCAGTTGGTAATACAGCGCAGGCAGGCTCTGACTTTCAAGTCAAATAGTTGTATTTATCTTTTATTTTCTTTGAAAATTTAATTTATGTAGTATTATTATTAATTATGAGTATGATAAATCAAAATTGTGTGTCGTTGATCAGGATCAAAGCATTGCTGTTATGAAATTATGTATACGTGTACCAGTAATGCATCAAGCCGGTAGGTTTGGGATAAAATGGGATACTTTTACCGAAATAAAATCTCACAAACGTTAACGCAGGATAAGGAAGGGATACCACCGGGCCGATTTGGAGCTATTGTAATCGTGCATAAACTGTGTTGGGTGGGCTAATGAGTATTTATAAATAAGGACCATATCATTGCTGTTATGAAATTATGTGTGTACAATGTATTGTACATGTACCAGTAATCCAACAAGCCGATAGCTTTGGGTACAAAATGGGATCGAGTGTATTCCAAATCGGAGATAGATATATTTGACGGAGGTGAGGTAGCATCCGCAAAATAGGAAACATCAACAGAAGATAAGCGAATTATTTTATTATTATTATATTATATTATTTATTTTTGTCTGTCCTGGCTTTACTATTGACATCTGGTGATTGCCGTGTGGGCAGAGGTTAATCGTGATATGAGGGGGGATCAGAACAATCAAACAGCTGCTTTGACGGTTCTTGTCCCCCTTTGCTTTCCTGGGATTGTATGGGTACCAATGTCATCTATGTTTATAAAACATGGCCGTCAGTTTCAGAAACATTTATGCTATTTCACACTATATTTCAACTGTACACTTGCTGTAGTTTGTAGTTCTCGCACACATATTTCTATCTAGTGGAATCCCCTTTTTCGTTTATGACCGCATTCCTCCAAAAACTTAAAACAAACAATAATATGATAGTTTTGCTGCCAATCACGTGCAACAAATTTTGTTATGAAAACCAAGCGAAGCGTAACTACCAAATTGCTTAATTTCGACGAAGTACTTTTGGGCGGCCATCACTAACTGGTTTATTGACATACTTAAACGAATAACGATTAATTCGAGGTACATTTTCATTCATTCATTTTATGATGGTGAATTTAATTAATCATGTATACTCTTAGCAATTTTGGCTGTTGAGTGGTACTTTGCCTTGCTGGGTTTTGCAGGCTTTAGTGTTTGCCTCTTTCAGGGTTGTGGTTGTTTGCGGAATTGATTCAATTAGGATGGTGGTGTGAACTTAGCTGTAGTTTTAAGTGGCGTTCAGGACAAATGTGGTAGAAATAATTAGAATATGTAGCTGATATAAATTATATCCAATTGTTGGGCTGTCTCCGAGCTACAGGGGTTCCAAAGTTTAAATAATTTGTTAGTTTAATTTTAATGTAACATTTGGATTTTCAGAAATATGGGTGAATCCTCGATCAGCCCCTACATAGAGGCTCAAGGTTCCCAGCTGTCATGTGGCGTAGAGGTTGTATTGTCTGGTGCCAACTATTTTTTTCATGTTTATCACTAAACAATTAATTTATATGGGTTGGACCCAGTTGGTTAAGGAGTGAAGATTTGGTAATAGTGAATAAATGTTAATTTAATTTTCAGAGATGCCCGTGAAATGTGTTTGTTATGTAATTGAATCGTTTATTATTGAAAGGGCTCATGTCCACTTTTTGTCAAAATTAGTATTATGACGGTTTTGTATCACAGACACGTATATACGTGTTATGACAAGACCAAATTACCATATGGTTAATGGAATATTTCCTGAATAATTTGAAAAAGTGGACATGAGCCCTTTCAAGAATAAACGATTCAATGTTTTTGGTGTTATTTAATGAAGAGCACAAAACATAGAAAATTTTTCTAGTGTTGTTGAAAATTACATGGAGGAGCAGTTAAGGCGAAATTTTAGATTAAACAGAAGCACCCTTCAAATAATCGTTGGTAATTAAACGCACAACAAAATTAGGTAAAATATGATCATTAAACCAATGTTTCTTTACACAGAGAGTTATACACGCCATGCCATTGTCACGAACAACGTTATCATTTTATTAGCTCGACACCAAAAATGCAGATTTATATGTTCGTATGGTATTTGACCAACACGGGGACTTCCCGCCAAATAGGTGATCGTTTTGGAGTTAGCCGAGGTTATGCATATAAAAGCATATTAAAACTTGCGACTTTTATGGCTAATGAAGCAAAATAAATGGCCAACGCTAGAGGAACAAAAAAATATACATATCAGCTGGATTCCAGTCAATATCCCATATTACAAATGTAGGTGCCCATCATGATTTAGTAAAGAGAATTAGTAAAGAAGATTTTGTATATTTATTAAGAAAATTAGAAAGACAACTTAAATTAAGGAAAAGGGTATCTTCTATATCGCCTATGATAAAATTAGCCGCCACATTGCGGTATTTTGCCGAAGGAGGCTACCAAACGGGCTGTGGAAATGAGTTTATCACTGGATTGGCACAATCAACATTTTCAAAAATATTAACACAGGTTCTTAATATTCTTCAAAATAAGATTTGCGCGCAGTTTATAAACTTTCCAACAGCAAATGTTATAAAAGAACGAATAAAGCTGACATTTTACACAAAAACTGGAGTAACCGGTGTTATTGGTTGTGTTGATGGCACCCATTTTAAAATTGCCTCGCCACCCAAAGAAGATAGACACCTTTATCTCAATAGGAAAGGATTTTATAGTTTAAACGCTATGCTAGTAAGTAACCACTAATGAGGTTTATTTTATCATACCTTTTTTTAACAATTTTAAAATGTATTTCTTAGGTATGTGATGATAGAATGTACTTCACATTTTTTGATGCTAACCATCCTGGGTTGTGTCACGATGCATTCATATTCAATTCCAGTGAACTGGATACACATCTTCAAACTAATTTTGAAAATGGCGAAACAAATACTTGGCTATTAGGTAAAACATGTAATTTTATTTATACTTTTTTTATAAACCAAATTTTTAATCGTAGGTGACTCAGGTTATACTCTAAAGCCCTATTTAATAACACCTTTTCGATCTTCGGTAGATGGCTCTCGGGAGAGTGCATTTAACACAAAACACTCAAAAGCCAGAAACATTGTAGAACGAACAATTGGCATACTCAAAAATCGTTATCGTTGCTTAATGGATAAACTACATTACAAGCCCGAAAAATCGACGCAAATAGCAAATATGTGTTGCGCGCTCCATAATATGTGTATTCTCCACAACGTCGATCTGGATACAACCATTGCGAATATACTGCCTGAACAACCAAGAGAGATAGCAGAAGAGGATAATAATGATGTTGGTCAAAGAATAAGAAGACAATTAATGAATTCAATTTGTTAAACAAAAATTAAAATTATTTTATTAAAATTATAAAAAAAATAATAATAATAGTACATTGTGTCATTAGGATTAAAAGTGATACTTTGTTTGACGAGCAATTATATTTGCATGCGAGGCGAAGCGCAGCGTAGCCGAGCAAAAGCAAATATTGCGAGTCAAACAAAGTCACTTTTAATCTGAATAACACATACTATTTTTTCTCCAACGAAAAGTTCATATTGTATCGGTTGTATATTACTAATTATACGAGTAAGTACAAATTATGTAATTAAAACTTCAAAATTGAAACTAATTTTGTTGAAATATTTTGTGAAACTAAGGAGACCATGACTTTTGTTTGGTTTGACTATTGTACGCGTCAAACTGCAAAGCTATAATTCAATATTTTCTTTCTTGCGAACAAAATGTTTGATTCAGAAGATTTATCAAATTTGCCACCTGATGTGGTTCAAACAGGAAAAGAAATTGTGTTAAACCTATTGCCATCAAAATCACGTAAGATTTATGAGTGCGCATATAAGCGGTTTTTGCTGTTTATTTCATATACATTGGGTCTTCACTATATTTTTTTTCTCCTAGTATTAAAAGTGCCTACTTTTAAACCAAGGATTAAAAGTGTAGCTTAGCAACACACACAATTTTTAAAATAGTAAGAAAAAGGCCAACTTTAATACCCAAAAACAGTATTAAAACAAGAGGCTTTTAAGACGTTGGGAAAAAATATATTTTGAAAATCCATAATTCATTTTTTCCTAATTGGATCACATTTCATTTACATTATATAGTGTATAATTCAGTCACTGTCAATTAAATTCATATCTACATACATATTTAGGGGCTACTTCAAAAATTAACTTACTAAAGAAAGAAACATTGTAACATAATAATGTTGTATTTTTTTTATGAATAAAAAAAATAAAAGCCAAAAACACAAAGAAATTTGAAAACAATTGTTTACGTGTAACTTTGTTCTCTTTTATTTAATTTGTTTTTTAGTTTTTGTCTTTGTACAAATTCCTTTATTTTGTTTTGTTTTTTTATCACTTCATGGAGCTGCGCAGAAAAAGACGATTTTGAAACGTATCAGTTTATCGTGCCATATTTAGTGTTATTCATTTTAATTGGGACCATTTAAACGGGCATACAAGAAAAAAATTTTGGCAACAAATATTAGCATCAAAAATAATAAATTGGCGACAAATATAATATTTTGGAAAAAAAAAAATTATTTTTAGTAGTAAAAAAAAAAAAAAAAAAATTCGTGACAAAAAATTAAATTTAATCGATACCTATTATTTAATATTTGATGGGGATCGATATAAAAAATTGCAGTGTCATTAATAGATTCTATATAATCCCCTCCTACGTGCGGCACGCAGTGCGACATGTTTGCTTATCCCGGCTCCTACGTCCCTCGAAGTTCAAATCTAAAGCCCCTCGGAGGGCTAAGCGGGGGGGAGCGAAGCGACCTCCCGCGTGCCCGTGAGAGTTACCGAAGCCGTTAGCCTCTACAATTCTAAGTTAAATTAGGGATCTCCATTTTCCAGAATATTTTAAAACTAATTTCAATTTTTTAATTTTTAATTTATTTATTTATAAATTTGTTGCCAGTTAATTATTTTTATCGCCCAAAATGTTTATTTGTGCGATATAATTCCTTTAAAATAATTAATTAAAAAAAATTTACCTTTACTTCAAAATTTAACTTACCGCATGAGAAAATGAGTAAAAAAGATAAGAGGTAAGTTAATTTTTGAAGTAGCCCCCATATTTACATATCACTGGCCATAACGATTTCCTCATTATAAACATTGCATTTCACTCTCTTCGTAATTTTTTTTGTCCAGCTGGTTCTCGCGCCAAATCTTAATTTTTTTTCGCTTCAGCTTATAAGTTTTTCTGGCGTATCGTGCTGACTCTTTGGCGTACTTTTCTATTTCCTGTATTGATTTTGTTTGTATTTCCAGTAAACGATGGCGTTCCTCATTATAAGTTTTTTTTTTTTTTTTTTTTTGTGGATGTTTTTTTTCGAGGTTGATGACGGTGATGAAACTGCTTCCATATTACTCTCAATAAGTTCGCTAATTTTAGTATCATCTTCTGGTAGAGGTTCAATATTTAATTCTGTTACAATGTAATCTGTCGATTGTGTGTTATTATTCGAAGCTAAATCTGCATTATCTGCTAAAGGATCTTTTGAAGGACCAGGAACCGATGAGAGGCCAAAAGCATTTTTATTTGGTTTTGGGAATATTTTATCATAACATAGGAGGCGTATCACGCTTTCCTCCAATGGAGGGAAAGTATATAGTCGACATGGACCACCTTAATTTTTCCTTTAAAATCATTCCATACCTAAAACGTAAAATAGCTTTTATTAATGAACAAAAATTAATTTCAAAACGATTTACTTTTTGCCATCCTGGTCCATCCCGTACTGGAGGTCCTAATAAGTTTAGTTTATCCGCAAAACGGTTCCATGCATTAAAATACTCTGATTTGGAGCTGCCGAAATTGAAATACCCTTTTGCAACCTCAACATTTTTCTCCATACATTGTACGAGGCACTCAAATTGCTTTTTCAATCGACGATTGTCGCTTCCGTCGACTAAGAGAATATAAAAAAATGACTGTCGCAAGAAACGACAGACGACACGACTAATGGAATAAGGCCCTTAAAGTTCGATATTGTAGATGATGTAAAAATAAATCTTCTTGTTGATTATCACCCCAATTCCCATAGTCGTATCACGTCATTTTTCATGACCCTAGCCACGTCACTTCAATTTTCCTATTCTCTTAGTCGTTTGTTACGTCTAAAGTCACATTATACGACAGATGTCACTTGAATTTTGTAAGTGACAGGCGACTACAACAAAATGGAAAGGTGAAATTTTAGTCTTAACATTTTTTTTTTAAAGTTTTTAATTGTGTAATTTTGTTCACTTATTTAGATAAGTTGTTGTTTAAATTAATATTTTTTTGATCTAAAACGATTTTGTTTGTAATTTGGCCGACATTTTTTTAGTTCCAGTCGTGTCACTTGAACCAACTTCAAGAATACCAATTTTTATGCGACGTGACGTGACTTAAGTCACGTCGCTTGAAATGACACGACTATGAGAATTGGGGTGTATGATATGATCACAAACACGACCAAATAACGACGATATAAAAAATTTACAAATGGATGGAATTGGTATCGTAGCAAAGCGAGAAAATGTTCTCAACCACGTGGATTATTGTTCTATGATTCGACTTACAAATAAAGAACAACGCGAATTAATTTTAGAGGCGATTTATCGGTTACATGATTCGGATAATGATCCAATACAAATATTCTTTAGTGGTCCTGTTGGTTGTGGCAAGACATTTACATTAAAAGCATTGATGGAAACATACAATCGATTTTCACAGCAGCATAATGCTATATAATAATACCTACATATCTTGTGCATCCACTGGTAAAGCTGCAGTAGCTATTGGCGGACAATCAGTATTTAAAATTACAATTTCGAAAAGAGACTCTGGCTTTACTTAGCAAAATTTACAAATGTATCGATCTACTTTTCGTAATATTTGTATTGCACTCGTATTTATTGACGAAGTCAGTATGATTGGAGCAGAATTATTAAAAACTTTAAATTCAAAATTGCAACAAGCAACCAATGAATTCGATAAGCCATTTGATGGAATTAATATAGTTTGTTGTGGAGATCTGAGACAGCTACCACCTGTTTGTGCTTCGCTAAATTATATCGACGTCCGAAAGCAGTATTTGCCGAGGATATCTTGAGGCATCAAATAAAGTATTTCCCATTAGATACTACACAAAGAGATCATTTTCACGCAAAGGTACATAAAATGTCATACAACGAAACGGGTGGTCTATCATTCGAAACGAACGCTAAATACATTCCCTGTTGTTGCATCAAATTCATCGACCATAATAGCTAGTAAGCGGTAAAAGTCACATCGCAAAAATGTTACAGCCCTTCAAATGGAAGAGTCGGTTTGCTTTCCGGAACAGAAATATTGTTCATTGCCCGCGATTTTCTAAGTAAACGGAAAACTACTTTTTGAAGCGAAGAAGATGGAGCCGAACGAAGAGAATGTGGATTACAAAAAGTAAAGATATCAACCTATATAAATGGAACATTAAATTTCAGAAAAGATGCTCTTCTAAAGGGTTCTGTGGAAGGAGCATACACCTATTTGCCGTATAAAAATTATTTTTGACAGCCTACCTCGATAACGAATCAGTATATTCTATTTCCAAAATCACGTACATTTCTCGATCGATAATTTTTTTAATTTATTCGCAAATAAATTTCTTTTTGTTTTTTCTAGTTGAAATAACAAATAAAAACGGAAACAATTCCCAAGGATTTCTACTAATTAAAGCCTTATTATAGAAATCAAATAAAATCAAAATATTTATTCTTTTATATACCTACAGATACCTTATCTATCATATCGTGTTTGTCTGTAACCACCATTAAACCATCAAATATGTATGTAAACACAATGGAAAAAAATCACGATTTTTCCCTTAATCTATAACCACTCACGATTCCATGGTTTAAGACTCATTTCGCTGATTTTCTTTTGCAGCAATTTTAGAATGACAAAAACGCGTTTGGCAAACCGCGTTTTATTATACACCTCATGAAGGGATGTTTTATCTATAAAGTTTGTCAATAAAAACAACAACAATAATAATACTACACGTTGCTTCACATTTTCATTTTTCTATAATATTTTTCTGCTTTTCTGTATTAGTTTCAAATTTCCTCGATGTACATACATACATATGTATATAATCCTCAGTTGAAATGCTTTCGAAAATTATTAATAGAGTAAGTGCTGATACTTAAATAAGCAACGGTTAAGCACAAACAAAATATTGTAAATTAGTAACTAACCAGTAATTCCAAAAATTGGCCTTAAAATTTGTTTTTCGCTGTGTTATTCTGATTGTAAATTTTTTTAGTCTCCTGAAATAATGAGCATTTTGATTATGACTTAATTTACTAACTTATATTAATCTGTGGCTTCTCAGCATTGGCGTTCCATAGTGAATGGTCAGTTGAAGTAAACCACATCATTGTAGAGGATTTTAGATTAACACAATGCGTTTAATCTAACAATTACACCAGCTCAAAATTGCTGGAGCCTTTCTTCATTTAAGGGTCCCTATGGAGGTTATTGATCCTGGTGCCTCAACGATGCTCCGTAATACCCTATTCTAAAGCCTTTGGATGATATTTACGTTGCTCTGTTTGGTACAACTCGAAAACTGAATACTAATGCTTATAAAGTAGAAGCTTATTGTACTTATGTTGTTAACGAAAAGTTCCTGCCCATCAGCCAATGCGTCGTTCTGTATTTAAGTCTTAGTTCTTCACTTTTCTTCTTGACTTACCACCGTAGTTTAGCATCCATGGTCTTTCCGAGATACTTGGCTGTGTTCATATACGGTATTATTTCTCGATTTATGGTAACCAAAATGGTTGTTTACTGATCGAAGAACAACTTTTTTCTTGTCGTGGGGGTCAATTCTCGTTCTATGAAAAAATCCAATAAAAAAATTATTTTCATTTGTATTCTGTCAACCATTTCTATTTTTAAAATTCAAAAAACCCAAATTATATAATTTTAACAGTACTGCGGGTCGATTGTGTTATTTCCATGAAAAATAAAAGAAAACATTTCTCAGTGGGAAAAAACATAAAAATTGTTTTTATGAAGACTTGATTATTTTCGTCAAAATATTCTCTTCTGAAAAAAATGTAATTGATTTTGAGTAATTTATTGGTGAGAAAATCAATAAAATGTGTATGTAGCAGACTGATATCCAATTTTGAGATATTCTGAAATGAAGAATAGTCTCAATTGCAGACTGCTAAATGTGCTGGACGTAAAATCTACGACAACAAATGGTGGCTCTCGTTTGGCGATACAATAAATACAATTATTTGTGGAAAATGGATAAAATTACCAAAAGTGTTGTTCTGTTAGAAACCTTACCAAATACGCACGACTTGCTGTATAAGCTGCTATTGTTGACGGTATCACTTATTTTAGATAATAATTTAGAAAAGGGAAACATTTAAAATTTAAATCAAGTATACCTAATGGACGATTATTTTAAGGTCACAATTTCAATATATTATAGCTTGGACTGATTATAGGACTGATTTTCGAATGGCCAGAACGCGTTTCGAGGTGTTGTTAATACATTTTATGTAATTTATTTATGTCTTTATATCAGTCTTTCATTTATAGAAATTACTTTGTGTGGTCACAAATTCAGCACAACCCAGTTGTTCAAAATGATGTCGAGCGATGAGTAATGTTTATCTGCAAAGAAAATTAAAAACAAATTGAGATATCTAAAATTATTGTAAAGTAGAGCTTGTTACTAATAGATTAGAATTCTTTTGATATTATCTAAAAGTAAAGTAATTAATATTTATAGTCATAAAAATATTATAAGTTTTTATTTTTTTTTTCGTCTCTTAATTTGTTGTGGCCAGCCGTTTCCAGTCAAAAGGCCTAGTTCTCGTACTTTTCATAGTGTATCTCACAGACACTTCTCACAGGAAGGGCTGGAGCTATGAATGTTATAATGTATACCGGTTGAATACCGGATTATATCCAATTAAATGAAACATTTATTTCTAAAACCCACCAATTAGATTTCACGTTATTTTTAAATTTTATATATAGTTTTTTATAATTTATTATTCTATGTTAAAGAGTATTTGTTTGTTCGATTTTATGGTTTAGAAAAACGTGTTCACAATGACAAAATGGCGTAGACCCATCTCACTAGTGCGCGAAAATTATGGGTTGACTAAATTTGTCAATGTCCCTGAATCTTTTTTATCACGTGTTCAATCATAAATTGAGAAAATTCGATGACTCCTCCGAACAGCACGGATATTACGGGCCGTTTGAAAATGTCGCACGTTGTACCCAGAACCATCCTTTCTCAATTTAATTTTAACTTTACTAACTTTTTGATCCATTCTGACTCGAGAACAGAACAAGAATGAATATTATAAGTTATATTTTTCTTGTTTTTGAAAACATTTGACAACTTTTTTGACATTTATTGTTCAAGTTTAATAATTTATAAAAGGTATGATTCTAAAATGTAATTTTAACAAACCAGCTTCAACCTGCTATATTTATCCCTGTTTTCGTATTATGCTATAGATGGCAGTCGAGTTGAAACTTGTTTGTAATAATTATTGTACAGTGCATGTAAAGTTTGGTCTATTTAATGACAGTACGAGTGTCAAAACGAGACATTGGTAATCGTGGCATCAACCAGTTCATTTTTAATTATTCCAATCTTTACGCTCTGCAGATTTTCGCATAATTCAAGTAAATAAATCAATAATTATAAAATCATAGAAAATAAATTATACAGTTGCGTTGAACGAGTGTTTTTATATTTGTTGTGGAATTAAAACAAGTGCTGTTTTCAATTGCAAGTTTGTGCATTTTTACGTTGTGAAAGCACAATAAAATACACCAGTTATATACATGTAGTTCCTGCTAAAAAACTTTTGTTAATGACTTGGATCTTCAGCAAGCAGGAGACGTTCTATTCGTAACAGTTTGGAGCCCCCTCACTGGTTATTATATTTTTATGGAAACAATAGAAGCATTAGAAGCCATCAGGAAATTAAAGCGAAACAACATCCAGTTTCCAAACTCTAAAGAACTAACACACATTTTCGATGTAAGTGTTTACATAAATACGAGCTATTGCCTTTATAAAATGAAATATTGTGTTTTCCATATTTTTGAGTCCAAATGTCATATTCCGAAAATAGCTAGTGTCAACGATGGGTGCCATATGCCTGTCAGACAGCCTCAACATAATCCAATCCATTTTCACAACCTAAAAGGATTCCACTCGATGGGATGGTATTACAAGGAAAGTTTCTGTAACATACCATTTGCCAAATACATATAAATTTTGACAATAGGCTTCAATTTTTAAAGGTGTTTGTGATCATGCGGTTCATTGACGTATTCGTTGGTATGCCGGGCAGGGTGCACGACGCCAAACTGTTTAGATGTAGCCGCTTTTTAAAATATTAGAAAGCGAAGAGTCAGGTTTAAAACCGGAATATCATCTGATGGGGGTTGGAGGTTACAGTGTTTCTAGTTTTATGATAACTTTTTCAAAGATAATGGGCATTTGACAAAGCAGAAATCCATCTACATATAATACAAAGCTTAATCTGTCCGATCAGTAATGGAGAGGGAGCATATGCCCAATAGAAAGGGCAATTTAGGCGGCTAAAGTAAAAGGACGTAAATAACCCGGTTTAAAGTATAGTTGCGGTGTGTATATACTGCATCATTTTATTTTGAATGAAGATGGCATTGTCGGAGAAGATCTTTCAGATACTAGGATTTTTGATAAAGAAGCCGTTGATGAAACTGAACGCACTACCTGAAAGAAATATATCGAATAATAAAAAATCCCTTTTTTATTTTAAATGAATTCCAGTGGTATGTAAATTTAGTAACAAGGCGGACTTTAAGTATTTCGCTCCTCTCTCTTTGCATATTATTATGGCCCTTTTGAAGGTTATTATTTTCTTTTACGGCCTCAGCAATTAATGCCGCCTCCGATTTGTCCTCTTCGGCCTGTATTTGCTCCTGCCATCCTCCCACCACTTGACAAATTTAAGCCGCTTAGATCCAAATTACCTAAATTACGTGTAAGACATGTTTAAGGTGTAGTTTGCTATAGAATATTTGCCTCCATGTTATTGGGTAAGTTCACCGTTCGATCTTCTCGGAAGATTAAATCAAATTTTTTGTAATATTCCCAACCTACCTTAACAAGTTTTCCGCTTAAGTTGCTTTATATTTAAATATGTTTTTTTTATGTTAGACATTTTGTTTATTAATTTCAGTAGCATCAAACAGGTACAAATCCTTACACATTTTTTCGATCACCTTCCACAAAAAGTTAAAAGTTTCACTTGGGAATGAGTCGTGTTTAAAGTGTATTTTAATAATAATTACCTTCATTGTTGTAATGATCCATTATTATCTATTTTCTAATTTCAATTTAATTAAATTGTTTCGTAAGATTTGAAACGTGCATGATGTGCTGTTGTCTTTTAAATACATATATGGCAAAATTAAGTCTTTTTATTATAAAAAAAATTCAAGAATGAAAATTAAAAAATAAAACAAACAAAAATGAACAGTTTGATCTATTATATCGCTATTTATCCAGGATCGTGCACGTTGTTTTACCGACGTGCCCGTTTGAGTGCTTAAAAAGCGCTATTATAGCACTCAAATTGAACAATACGTTATATACTTTATACGTCTGTTTCATGTTTTTTGTATGCCTTTTCACACAAAAATCTTCGACCGCTCAATCAAAGTACAACTGGGATGAATTGATTGAACAATTCGGTCTTCTCACGATGTCGGTTTTCCTTCGCCTCCTCTTTTAACCTTTCACGATTTTCCTTCTATCTTATATATTCCTCCTTTTCCCTGTGTCTTCCTTCCTTTTGCTTGTGACTTTCGTCCCGTTTTCAAGTCGGTGAAGTTAGCCCGAAATATCAGCCCGAATTTTTGGTTCATTTCTCGGATAAAATGTAACTATCCCGAAAAAGTGTAAATTTTTGTTAAAAATGTAGGCTCATCCCGAAAAAATATTATAATGAGGGATTTTCCCAAAATCGATTATAGTTCATTTGTCCCCACGCTTGGGCAGCGCTGACTACACTTTTTTTTTTTTACATGCAAAAATAAGTAAAATCATGTTTACAAATACAAGTTTCCTGTCTAAATTAGTGGATGTCCCCGTACTTTTTTTTTATGATTAATAAAGATGAGTATGTTGCGATTAATAATAAATATCAAATTTTAAAATTAATTTAGTCGAAATTAATAATTTAATGAAACATTCAAACACATGTTTGACCATATAAAACTACATACGAAATTTTTTAGCCGCCAGTCAGTAGGCGTTGGAATTCTATTTGGGAAAATCCCTAATTAAAATGAATCTAACACGAAAAAACAAGCTTAAACCAAATGAAAATTAATAAATTTCTTAATAAATACACTGCGCCAATTAAAAAACGGAACAGAAATTTTCTTCGAAAAAATACCCAGATTTGAACGTTTATATCTTGGTGAAATAACACCATCCAAACAAATATTTTTGTTTCTGGTTGAAGGAAATTTTGTTTTCTTCGATAATTCTCGTTCTGTGAAAAGTACAATGAAAAGTATTTTCAGTGATGCATGTGAAGTTTATCCTAAATATTTCTTAAAAAAAAAAAAAAAAAAATTAGGAATACTCTAGGAAAAACTTCATTCGCCTTTTTACCGATATGAAGTTTATACTATAATTTTCCTAAAACAAATAAAACAATATAATTCTTGCATGTATTTGTGTAATGCAAACATTTAGGCGGATTCAAGCAAATACGATCGTTATAGACCGGATACCTTCTTTATCCATCTTTATAAAATATATTATGTTAAAATTCCCCAAAGAGTAAAATACGCCAAAATTATCAAACCGAAATTAACATAATACTAAACATGGTTAGAGACCGTCACCATCGGATTCCCTTACAGGGTAGTAAGTTGCACCCCTAGTTCATCTAATCAGTGATTTTTAGAAATTTATCATGGACCTTGCATATTGAAACTGAATTTTTTGTGTGCTAACTCCATATACCATAGGAGTGGCACATATGACATAATACTAAATATGGTTAGAGACCGTGATCATCGGATTCCCTTACAGGGTAGTAAGTTGCACCCCTAATTCATCTAATCAGTGATTTTCAGAAATTTATCATGGACCTTGCATATTGAAACTGAATTTTTTGTGTGCTAACTCCGTATACAATAGGAGTGGCACATATGATATAATACTAAACATGGTTAGAGACCGTGATCATCGGATTCCCATACAGGGTAGTAAGTTGCACCCCTAATTCATCTAATCAGTGATTTTCAGAAATTTATCATGGACCTTGCATATTGAAACTGAATTTTTTGTGTGCTAACTCCGTATACAATAAGAGTGGCACATATGACATAATACTAAACATGGTTAGAGACCGTGATCATCAGATTCCCTTACAGAGTAGTAAGTTGCACCCCTAATTCATCTAATTAGTGATTTTCAGAAATTTATCATGGGCCTTGCATATTGAAACTGAATTTTTTGTGTGCTAACTCCATATACCATAGGAGTGGCACATATGACATAATACTAAACATGGTTAGAGACCGTGATCATCGGATTCCCATACAGGGTAGTAAGTTGCACCCCTAATTCATCTAATCAGTGATTTTCAGAAATTTATCATGGACCTTGCATATTGAAACTGAATTTTTTGTGTGCTAACTCTGTATACCATAAGAGTGGCACATATGACATAATACTAAACATGGTTAGAGACCGTGATCATCGGATTCCCTTACAGGGTAGTAAGTTGCACCCCTAATTCATCTAATCAGTGATTTTCAGAAATTTATCATGGACCTTGCATATTGAAACTGAATTTTTTGTGTGCTAACTCCGTATACAATAGGAGTGGCACATATGATATAATACTAAACATGGTTAGAGACCGTGATCATCGGATTCCCATACAGGGTAGTAAGTTGCACCCCTAATTCATCTAATCAGTGATTTTCAGAAATTTATCATGGACCTTGCATATTGAAACTGAATTTTTTGTGTGCTAACTCCATATACCATAGGAGTGGCACATATGACATAATACTAAACATGGTTGGAGACCGTGATCATCGAATTCCCTTACAGGGTAGTAAGTTGCACCCCTAATTCATCTAATCAGTGATTTTCAGAAATTTATCATGGACCTTGCATATTGAAACTGAATTTTTTGTGTGCTAACTCCATATACCATAGGAGTGGCACATATGACATAATACTAAACATGGTTAGAGACCGTGATCATCGAATTCCCTTACAGGGTAGTAAGTTGCACCCCTAGTTCATCTAATCAGTGATTTTCAGAAATTTATCATGGACCTTGCATATTGAAACTGAATTTTTTGTGTGCTAACTCCATATACCATAGGAGTGGCACATATGACATAATACTAAACATGGTTAGAGACCGTGATCATCGAATTCCCTTACAGGGTAGTAAGTTGCACTCCTAATTCATCTAATCAGTGATTTTCAGAAATTTATCATGGACCTTGCATATTGAAACTGAATTTTTTGTGTGCTAACTCCATATACCATAGGAGTGGCACATATGACATAATACTAAACATGGTTAGAGACCGTGATCATCGGATTCCCTTACAGGGTAGTAAGTTGCACCCCTAATTCATCTAATCAGTGATTTTCAGAAATTTATCATGGACCTTGCATATTGAAACTGAATTTTTTGTGTGCTAACTCCGTATACCATAGGAGTGGCACATATGACATAATACTAAACATGGTTAGAGACCGTGATCATCGGATTCCCTTACAGGGTAGTAAGTTGCACCCCTAATTCATCTAATCAGTGATTTTCAGAAATTTATCATGGACCTTGCATATTGAAACTGAATTTTTTGTGTGCTAACTCCGTATACCATAGGAGTGGCACATATGACATAATACTAAACATGGTTAGAGACCGTGATCATCGGATTCCCTTACAGGGTAGTAAGTTGCACCCCTAATTCATCTAATCAGTGATTTTCAGAAATTTATCATGGACCTTGCATATTGAAACTGAATTTTTTGTGTGCTAACTCCATATACCATAGGAGTGGCACATATGACATAATACTAAACATGGTTAGAGACCGTGATCATCGGATTCCCTTACAGGGTAGTAAGTTGCACCCCTAATTCATCTAATCAGTGATTTTCAGAAATTTATCATGGACCTTGCATATTGAAACTGAATTTTTTGTGTGCTAACTCCGTATACCATAGGAGTGGCACATATGACATAATACTAAACATGGTTAGAGACCGTGATCATCGGATTCCCTTACAGGGTAGTAAGTTGCACCCCTAATTCATCTAATCAGTGATTTTCAGAAATTTATCATGGACCTTGCATATTGAAACTGAATTTTTTGTGTGCTAACTCCATATACCATAGGAGTGGCACATATGACATAATACTAAACATGGTTAGAGACCGTGATCATCGGATTCCCTTACAGGGTAGTAAGTTGCACCCCTAATTCATCTAATCAGTGATTTTCAGAAATTTATCATGGACCTTGCATATTGAAACTGAATTTTTTGTGTGCTAACTCCATATACCATAGGAGTGGCACATATGACATAATACTAAACATGGTTAGAGACCGTGATCATCGGATTCTCTTACAGAGTAGTAAGTTGCACCCCTAATTCATCTAATCAGTGATTTTCAGAAATTTATCATGGACCTTGCATATTGAAACTGAATTTTTTGTGTGCTAACTCCATATACCATAGGAGTGGCACATATGACATAATACTAAACATGGTTAGAGACCGTGATCATCGGATTCCCTTACAGGGTAGTAAGTTGCACCCCTAATTCATCTAATCAGTGATTTTCAGAAATTTATCATGGACCTTGCATATTGAAACTGAATTTTTTGTGTGCTAACTCCGTATACCATAGGAGTGGCACATATGACATAATACTAAACATGGTTAGAGACCGTGATCATCGGATTCCCTTACAGGGTAGTAAGTTGCACCCCTAATTCATCTAATCAGTGATTTTCAGAAATTTATCATGGACCTTGCATATTGAAACTGAATTTTTTGTGTGCTAACTCCGTATACCATAAGAGTGGCACATATGACATAATACTAAACATGGTTAGAGACCGTGATCATCGGATTCCCTTACAGAGTAGTAAGTTGCACCACTATTTCACCTAATCAGTGATTTTCAGAAATTTATCATGGACCTTGCATATTGAAACTGAATTTTTTGTGTGCTAACTCCGTATACCATAGGAGTGGCACATATGACATAATACTAAACATGGTTAGAGACCGTGATCATCGGATTCCCTTACAGGGTAGTAAGTTGCACCCCTAATTCATCTAATCAGTGATTTTCAGAAATTTATCATGGACCTTGCATATTGAAACTGAATTTTTTGTGTGCTAACTCCGTATACCATAGGTCATATGTGCCACTTAGGGTTTCTGATTCGGATATATCCGTAACCGGTATCCGCGGATATTTGTGACTTTAACGGTATCCGGAAACCGCGAATATTTTTCAACGGTATCCGAAATTTTTTTTTTTTTTTAAATAGTTAGAGACGCCAATCTTTCTGCTGCTTACGGTGTTTTTAATAAAATGTCGTGTTATTAATAAAATGTCTAGTTAATCCAAGTGTGAATCCAACAAAATTCGAAGGATGACGGAGTAGATCATTGCAAGCAATGAAACTACTTTGACTGTTGAATCAGATTCAGAATTAAAACGATCATTAAACGAAGAATAAAATTCTTATATTTCAAATGCGACGATCGTTAAACAGGTAACAACATCGAATTTTCCGAGCAGTTCAAAACAATAATTTAACATGTTCAATAAAACTGGTAAAAGAAGCCTAAATCTTGATTTATTATTTAAGGTATTAAAAACTGCAAAGCCAACATCGACAGATTCATAAAAAACCTTTTCGGTTTCAAGTAATTTTTGCACTAAAGCTAGGTCCCGTCTTTCTTGCGCTTCTTTTTCCTGCGAGAAATATTAAAACTGTTGTAATTTATTTTTAAAATCGTACCTGTCTTAGGTAATTGAATTCCATAACTTATGTTTATGTGATCAAAATCAACTCTGTTATTATTTAAATATACAAATATGAAATATAAAAAATCATTTACATAACTTTAACTCCTTTTGTTTGTTCTTTACGGTTATCCGGTATCCGTCAGATACTTCATAAACTTCAATTCAATATCCGCGGTTACAGAAAATCCGGATATTTGGAAACCCTAGTGCCACTCCTATGGTATACGGAGTTAGCACACAAAAAATTCAGTTTCAATATGCAAGGTCCATGATAAATTTCTGAAAATCACTGATTAGATGAATTAGGGGTGCAACTTACTACCCTGTAAGGGAATCCGATGATCACGGTCTCTAACCATGTTTAGTATTATGTCCTATGTGCCACTCCTATGGTATACGGAGTTAGCACACAAAAAATTCAGTTTCAATATGCAAGGTCCATGATAAATTTCTGAAAATCACTGATTAGATGAATTAGGGGTGCAACTTACTACCCTGTAAGGGAATCCGATGATCACGGTCTCTAACCATGTTTAGTATTATGTCATATGTGCCACTCCTATGGTATATGGAGTTAGCACACAAAAAATTCAGTTTCAATATGCAAGGTCCATGATAAATTTCTGAAAATCACTGATTAGATGAATTAGGGGTGCAACTTACTACCCTGTAAGGGAATCCGATGATCACGGTCTCTAACCATGTTTAGTATTATGTCATATGTGCCACTCCTATGGTATATGGAGTTAGCACACAAAAAATTCAGTTTCAATATGCAAGGTCCATGATAAATTTCTGAAAATCACTGATTAGATGAATTAGGGGTGCAACTTACTACCCTGTAAGGGAATCCGATGATCACGGTCTCTAACCATGTTTAGTATTATGTCATATGTGCCACTCCTATGGTATATGGAGTTAGCACACAAAAAATTCAGTTTCAATATGCAAGGTTCATGATAAATTTCTGAAAATCACTGATTAGATGAATTAGGAGTGCAACTTACTACCCTGTAAGGGAATTCGATGATCACGGTCTCTAACCATGTTTAGTATTATGTCATATGTGCCACTCCTATGGTATATGGAGTTAGCACACAAAAAATTCAGTTTCAATATGCAAGGTCCATGATAAATTTCTGAAAATCACTGATTAGATGAATTAGGGGTGCAACTTACTACCCTGTAAGGGAATCCGATGATCACGGTCTCTAACCATGTTTAGTATTATGTCATATGTGCCACTCCTATGGTATATGGAGTTAGCACACAAAAAATTCAGTTTCAATATGCAAGGTTCATGATAAATTTCTGAAAATCACTGATTAGATGAATTAGGGGTGCAACTTACTACCCTGTAAGGGAATCCGATGATCACGGTCTCTAACCATGTTTAGTATTATGTCATATGTGCCACTCCTATGGTATACGGAGTTAGCACACAAAAAATTCAGTTTCAATATGCAAGGTCCATGATAAATTTCTGAAAATCACTGATTAGGTGAAATAGTGGTGCAACTTACTACTCTGTAAGGGAATCCGATGATCACGGTCTCTAACCATGTTTAGTATTATGTCATATGTGCCACTCTTATGGTATACGGAGTTAGCACACAAAAAATTCAGTTTCAATATGCAAGGTCCATGATAAATTTCTGAAAATCACTGATTAGATGAATTAGGGGTGCAACTTACTACCCTGTAAGGGAATCCGATGATCACGGTCTCTAACCATGTTTAGTATTATGTCATATGTGCCACTCCTATGGTATACGGAGTTAGCACACAAAAAATTCAGTTTCAATATGCAAGGTCCATGATAAATTTCTGAAAATCACTGATTAGATGAATTAGGGGTGCAACTTACTACCCTGTAAGGGAATCCGATGATCACGGTCTCTAACCATGTTTAGTATTATGTCATATGTGCCACTCCTATGGTATATGGAGTTAGCACACAAAAAATTCAGTTTCAATATGCAAGGTCCATGATAAATTTCTGAAAATCACTGATTAGATGAATTAGGGGTGCAACTTACTACCCTGTAAGGGAATCCGATGATCACGGTCTCTAACCATGTTTAGTATTATGTCATATGTGCCACTCCTATGGTATATGGAGTTAGCACACAAAAAATTCAGTTTCAATATGCAAGGTCCATGATAAATTTCTGAAAATCACTGATTAGATGAATTAGGGGTGCAACTTACTACCCTGTAAGGGAATCCGATGATCACGGTCTCTAACCATGTTTAGTGTTATGTCATATGTGCCACTCCTATGGTATATGGAGTTAGCACACAAAAAATTCAGTTTCAATATGCAAGGTTCATGATAAATTTCTGAAAATCACTGATTAGATGAATTAGGAGTGCAACTTACTACCCTGTAAGGGAATTCGATGATCACGGTCTCTAACCATGTTTAGTATTATGTCATATGTGCCACTCCTATGGTATATGGAGTTAGCACACAAAAAATTCAGTTTCAATATGCAAGGTCCATGATAAATTTCTGAAAATCACTGATTAGATGAATTAGGGGTGCAACTTACTACCCTGTAAGGGAATCCGATGATCACGGTCTCTAACCATGTTTAGTATTATGTCATATGTGCCACTCCTATGGTATATGGAGTTAGCACACAAAAAATTCAGTTTCAATATGCAAGGTTCATGATAAATTTCTGAAAATCACTGATTAGATGAATTAGGAGTGCAACTTACTACCCTGTAAGGGAATTCGATGATCACGGTCTCTAACCATGTTTAGTATTATGTCATATGTGCCACTCCTATGGTATATGGAGTTAGCACACAAAAAATTCAGTTTCAATATGCAAGGTCCATGATAAATTTCTGAAAATCACTGATTAGATGAATTAGGAGTGCAACTTACTACCCTGTAAGGGAATCCGATGATCACGGTCTCTAACCATGTTTAGTATTATGTCATATGTGCCACTCCTATGGTATACGGAGTTAGCACACAAAAAATTCAGTTTCAATATGCAAGGTCCATGATAAATTTCTGAAAATCACTGATTAGATGAATTAGGGGTGCAACTTACTACCCTGTAAGGGAATCCGATGATCACGGTCTCTAACCATGTTTAGTATTATGTCATATGTGCCACTCCTATGGTATACGGAGTTAGCACACAAAAAATTCAGTTTCAATATGCAAGGTCCATGATAAATTTCTGAAAATCACTGATTAGATGAATTAGGGGTGCAACTTACTACCCTGTAAGGGAATCCGATGATCACGGTCTCTAACCATGTTTAGTATTATGTCATATGTGCCACTCCTATGGTATATGGAGTTAGCACACAAAAAATTCAGTTTCAATATGCAAGGTCCATGATAAATTTCTGAAAATCACTGATTAGATGAATTAGGGGTGCAACTTACTACTCTGTAAGGGAATCCGATGATCACGGTCTCTAACCATGTTTAGTATTATGTCATATGTGCCACTCCTATGGTATATGGAGTTAGCACACAAAAAATTCAGTTTCAATATGCAAGGTCCATGATAAATTTCTGAAAATCACTGATTAGATGAATTAGGGGTGCAACTTACTACCCTGTAAGGGAATCCGATGATCACGGTCTCTAACCATGTTTAGTATTATGTCATATGTGCCACTCCTATGGTATATGGAGTTAGCACACAAAAAATTCAGTTTCAATATGCAAGGTCCATGATAAATTTCTGAAAATCACTGATTAGATGAATTAGGGGTGCAACTTACTACCCTGTAAGGGAATCCGATGATCACGGTCTCTAACCATGTTTAGTATTATGTCATATGTGCCACTCCTATGGTATACGGAGTTAGCACACAAAAAATTCAGTTTCAATATGCAAGGTCCATGATAAATTTCTGAAAATCACTGATTAGATGAATTAGGGGTGCAACTTACTACCCTGTAAGGGAATCCGATGATCACGGTCTCTAACCATGTTTAGTATTATGTCATATGTGCCACTCCTATGGTATATGGAGTTAGCACACAAAAAATTCAGTTTCAATATGCAAGGTCCATGATAAATTTCTGAAAATCACTGATTAGATGAATTAGGGGTGCAACTTACTACCCTGTAAGGGAATCCGATGATCACGGTCTCTAACCATGTTTAGTATTATGTCATATGTGCCACTCCTATGGTATACGGAGTTAGAACACAAAAAATTCAGTTTCAATATGCAAGGTCCATGATAAATTTCTGAAAATCACTGATTAGATGAATTAGGGGTGCAACTTACTACCCGGTAAGGGAATCCAATGGTCACGGTCTCTAACCATGTTTATTATTATGTCATATGTGACACTTCTATGGTATACGGAGTTAGCACACAAAAAATTCTATTTCGAAATTTTAAGTTATGCTTTTGCTAATAATTTTTATCGAAATATTTACTTATATAAATTACATATGTATTTATGTTAATTATACGTTAAATAATTTAATATTAATTGTTATAAATGTAAAAATTGTTAAAAAAATTCATAAATTCTGATATATGATATCGCCTAAATTTATGCATTTTACTAATACATACAATTTATTTAGTTGGTGTTGTTGTTTTAGGAAAACTTTAGGATAAACTTCACATCGGTTTTCAGTGAGAAATACAGATTTCCGATTCATGTTTTATGAGAAGGAGAAAAAAAACGTCAAAACCTTCTCATATGAAAAAAACTTTCTCACCGAGTATTTTGGTCGTGGGAATATAAATGAATATGGAAATTCAGTTTTAGAACACCTAAATTTGCAATTCTAATGTTAAATGTGCAACCAAACTATAATACTAGTCACTTTAAAACTAGTTTATAAGCAAATTTATTAAACAAAGTTCAATTCATTTAAGAAAAATCCCTAAATAATTAGTTTCGTTTAGTTTAAATAAAATTTGGCCATTTTATTAATTTATTTTATATTTTGACAAGCAATGACGAAAACTGGTTTAACTCTCAATTTACCTCTCTTTGAGAGAGTGATTAAATCTAATTACAAATTATAATCTCTTTTATCATTTATTTAGCTACTATTTGCACCATTTACCTAGCGCGCCTAGCGGAAATATATATGCAACTTGATAAAATATGTTTTGCTGTGTAGTATTCAGCGTTCTTTTTCATTTGGACAACGAGAATCGCATATTGCTGGAACGTGATGGAAACCAAATGGAAAGATTTTTTTCATTCCATTTTTTCATGGAACGAGAATTGACCCCCTGGAAACCGTTTTATTTTATTTTGTTTTTTTATGATTTCACGTTATTTTTAAATTTTATATATATTTTTTTATAATTTATTATTCTTTGTTAAATAGTGTTTTTATTTATATTAATTAGTTATTCTATGTTAAAGAGTATTTTTTTGTTCGATTTTATGTTTTAGAAAAACGTGTACACAATGACAGAATGGCGTAGACTCATCTCACTAGTGCGCGAAAATTATGGGTTGACTAAATTTGTCAATGTCCCTGAATCTTTTTTATCACGTGTTTAATCATAAATTGAGAAAATTCGATGACTCCTCCGATCAGCACGAAAATTACGAGCCGTTTGAAAATGTCGCACGTTGAACCCAAAACCATCCTTTCTCAATTTAATTTTAACTTTATTAACTTTTTGATCCATTCTGACTCGAGAACAGAACAAGAATGAATATTATAAGTTATATTTTTCTTGTTTTTGAAAACATTTGACAACTTTTTTGACATTTATTGTTCAAGTTTAATAATTTATAAAAGGTATGATTCTAAAATGTAATTTTAACAAGCAAGCTTCAAACTGCTATATTTATCCCTGTTTTCGTATTATGCTATAGATCGCAGTCGAGTTGAAACTTGTTTGTAATAATTATTGTACAGTGCATGTAAAGTTTGGTCTATTTAATGACAGTACGAGTGTCAAAACGAGACATTGGTAATCGGGGCATCGACCAGTTTATTTTTAATTATTCCCATCTTTGCGCTCTGCAGATTTTCGCATAATTCAAGTAAAATAAATCAATAATTATAAAATCACAGAAAATAAATTATAAGGTTGCGTTGAACGAGTGTTCTTATATTTGTTGTTAAATTAAAACAAGTACTGTTTTCAATTGCAAGTTTGTCCATTTTTACGTTGTGGTATAAAATGTCGTATAAAATACATGGTCCTTCGAGCCGGATGTGAAAATCTGCATCGAGTGATTTTTGTGTCGCCGCATTTGTTGTGAGAGTTGCAAGTCTATTAAATAACGCGGTCGAACCAGTGTTTGGAAGTTTCGAGAAGCGAACTGTCACAACATTAAGCGACGGCTTGTGAATTTTGAAATAGTAATGATAATTAAAATTGAAAGCGCCGGCTTGACATTTTGAAATAATAATAATAATAAGTGAATTAAACTACAACGCGTCGGTGATCATGTCAATAACCACACACCTCCTTCCCAGTGAATTTGTCTGAAAGATGCTTGCGAAACGCGCTGGTGTCCTCGTTTGCTTTCCTGTTCGTGTTATTGCTGATGCTGGTAGGGTGGTATTTACTCCGCTTGTCTTCAAGCACGACTTCTTGCTGCTGTCGTGTGGTTGCGGATTGCTGTTGCTTTCTGTTTATTCTCGCAGGTCGAATCTCACTCATGGTTGGCGTGTTCCTGCTTTTGACTGTGCCAATGGTGATTCTACTGCCTCTTCTGCCTGTGTCTCAATTGGCTTCTCCTGCTGTGTTGCTGTGGCTGTTCCGCTCTCTGCTGCCAGCGATAACGTCTGTGCCTCTGGATTATCCAGTGAGTAGCATGGTTTTAACCTGTCTATTGATATTTTGCACGGCTTACCCCTTATGCTAATTAGGAAAGCTTTCTCTTCCCGTTCTAGCACTTGGAAAGGGCCTTCGTACGGTGCCTGTAGCGAACGTCGGCAGAGGTCGGTCCGGACAAATACGTCTGGTGAGTGTGACTTATCCGACTGGTGAGTGTGACTTATCTTTTGCTCTATTAACTGGCTGGGTACTCGAATATTTTCCCCATATACCAGCTCGGCTGCTGATGACTGAAGATCCTCTCGGTACGCTGTCCGTAGTCCGAGGAGGATCAGTGGTAGCGTTCTGGTCCACTCTGTACCGCCTTAACACATGATGGCTGACTTCAGCGTCCTGTGCCATCTTTCGAGGAAACCGTTGCACTTGGGATTGTACGCCGTGGTCCTTTTACGCTCGAAGCCCAACGTCTTAGCGAACTCTGCGAATAACTCTGACTCAAACTGGGATCCTTGGTCGGTCACAATCGACGTTGGAACTCCGAAACGTGCGATCCAATGGGTGAGTACTGCTTGGGCCACGGTTTCGGCTCGAATGTCCGGCACAGGAACTGCTTCCGTCCATCGGGTGAATCTATCGATGATTGTCACGCAGTACCTCTGCCCTTCCGATGTTGGCAGTGGGCCTACCATGTCCATGTGAATCTCTGCGAATCTGGTACTCACCGGTTTGAATTCGCCCAGTGGGCTTTTCGTGTGCTTGCACTAACAGTATGGCATCGCTCATTTGCTTTTTTGTAAGCTCGAACGCTTGCTCGGCTTCAACCGTACCTGGGAATTTTCTTGTGTCATTTTTATTGCTTCCTCGTAAGTACTCGTTGAGGATTGATTGATTTTGCTAGCATTCGGAATGAAAATTCGATAAAAATTGACGATCCCCAAAAAACGCCTCAAGTGCTTTATGGTTTTCGAGATAGGGATTTTTACGATTTCGGCTATTCTTTCTGGCATTTGCTCAAATGCTCGGCTTCGTTTAGCCTCAAAAAAATGATCCATAGGTGCTGCAGGTGTTCTTCCATCGTTGCGGATGCGATTAGTACGTCGCCCAAATATGTGAAACAAAACCTCAATCGTTGCAACGTGGCGTGCATGAACCTTTGGAATGTGCTCCCGGCATTGCGCAATCCAAAGGTCATTCGCGTGAAATCATTGTTACGATCGCCCTGGTTGTCGTAACCATTCATTCAATTCAGCGCATTTTTTTTTATAATTCTGAAATGATTATTCCGCCTGCACTGTGCTTGTTATACCTAATTTATGCTGCGCCATCAATACATATTTGTGTATGCTTACTCTTGTGCATTTAGGATTCGGTCGGTTTGTTGTTGTTGTAAATCTAGTATACATATATTTTTTTTTTTTTGTTTTGTTGTTTATTTTGTACATGGAAAGAAAAGTAAAAGAAAAAACAAACAGACAAACGAATCGAATTTGTTGAAGTAATATGGTATGGATATGGACTGTATATTTTGTTTGAGAGTATTGTTGCATACTATAGACATAGAGTTTGGTGTATAGTGTGTTCAGCTGTATTATTCGTTGGGGAAATATGTTTTCTCTTGTTCATTGATTTGGTTTGATGATGTGTGTGACAAGCTACGCAGAGGCTGTTATATTATGTATATATATTGGTACAAATCGTACGTTTTTTTTTGACGATGTAAAAATTGATGAATCGGGAAAAGTTTTGTGACGAAAGTTAATTTTTTTTTTGGAAAAAAAAAGAGAGTTTTGGGCAGTCGAGTGAGGCTGAGGAGTCTTGTTTTGTAAGGTTGCATAAAAATATAAAAAAAATAAAAAATATAAAATAAATTTTTTTTTTAAAAAAATTCTATAAAATGGAAAAAAAAATAAATATCTAAATAAAAAATAGTTTAATATATGGCTAGAGACTGTTTTTTTGGTTAAAGAAATTTATGTGAATTGTAAACATAGTTATTACAAGTAGAAATTTTGTTTGTGAAAAATAAAAATATATTAAAAACTAGATAAAAATTATTATTTTGATATATGGCGGAACGCCATGTTTTTTTGTTTTGTTAAAGAAATTGATGTGAATCATAAACATACATAGTTATCAAAATTGAAAATTTGGTTTGTGTAAATAAAAAAAAAATATTGAAAATTAATAAATTATAAATAAAACAAGAACAATGAGAAAATAATAAATGTAACTACTTCTGATTTGTTTTATTTTTCAAGAACCGGGTATTGGTTTTGCACTTGCTATATTTCGGTGGGAATTAAGTAATAAACAAAAAGAAACTATATGTATGGCGGAGTAGTGAATTGGGAATTTGTATTTCTTAATTTTTTTCTGCGTGAATTGAGTGAAAAAAAAAAAACAAATCTTGCCACAAAGAAAAAAAAATAATAATAATTATATAAGAAAAGAAGTAAGAACCGTTGCTAAGTGATAAAATTCGTGCTGTATGTACTTACAATGCCACGAGTTCATTTATGTTGGTGTGTACCGTTAACAATCTGTTAATTAAAACGATTGAATTTATAATTGCGGCAACCCTGTCAATCAAACGGGGTGTTGAAGGTGTTTGAGGGGGAACCTGCGTCGGCGGTGTTGAAGCGGACGGGATCGGACCGATCTCTTACAGGTATTGTGGAAATTTTTATTTTCCCAACGAAAACTATACGGCGATATAAAGCTTAAGCCAATTGTAATTATTGGTTAGTGTATCTTAATTTCAAATCTTGGTTTCTTTGGGTTCTCATTTGGAGATACCGTTGTTTTGTAATAATTTTTTTTATTTTTGAAGAATGATATTAATTGTAAGTTGATCTTGATTGCCACGAGTTTTCGTTATTTTTTTTCTTATATTAAATAT
Organism: Tipula helvola; assembly: GCA_963556165.1. Lineage (NCBI taxonomy): Eukaryota > Metazoa > Arthropoda > Insecta > Diptera > Tipulidae > Tipula > Tipula helvola. Next base: position 256,150,771 of record OY744483.1, on the reverse strand, counting down.
CAATATTTTCCTAGTGAAACGTTTTATTTCAGTTTTTTTAGCGTGGTGCGTCATACATACGCATTCAAACCAAATTTTGTTATTTTATTTTTATGTTGAAAGTTGCTTTACTATTTTTTTAGTCAGGGATTTGTTTTCGTACTTATTATATTTCAGGTGAATTGTCGTATGGTATTTTTCTACCTAGTGAGACTCTTTTAAGATTTATCATTCGATATTACAGTTATTCGTTCTCCATTTATCTAGAATAGTCGGAGTACGTGGTTCATTTCGGTTGAGTGTGGTGTGTCCGCAGACCGTGTTGACCTTCATACGGTCATATTGTTTTATGAATCACGTGGTGTGGACACATGTTTGCTAATTGTTCTATTGACTCATCATGAGTGAGTAAATCTATCTGTGTGATCGTGTGGGGAATGGGCGGCCTTATGCTGACCTAGGCCTTGACGAAGGTCGCCGGAGTGGCACCGGCGTCCTTGTCGAACGCACCACAAATTTATGATTATCTACCACTGTGGTCGTGGCAAGGTAGAATAATTTTCTAGTCCCCTTCGTTTTATCTCTATGCGGTTTTCAAGCATAGTAATATGTCTGGTAACCCCCACGCCTAGCGACGAGCTTAAGCCAGCGCAATACCGCAACCAGACCTCTATTGCTATGTTCTGTTTAACACAATCCCTCTTTTGTGGGGGGATTGTGTTACATCATAAAGGCCAAATGGCTCTATAGGGATCTGGTGGTAGGCCCTAACAAGATCCAGGGGAGAAAAATGGTTGCTCCTGCCAACTGTTGGGTGAAGTCCGTGATATATGGGATCGGGTAACGGTCAGGTACGGTGACGTTATTTAACACCCGATAGTCCCCACACGGGCCCATTCGTCGTACTTCTTGGATACGAGATGCAGCGGGCTGGCCTAGGGACTATCGGAGCGTTTGCAGATCCCTTGATCCGTCATGCTCTGAAATTCCCGTCTTGCAATCTCGTGTTACAATAAGAGGCGTGACGGAGTGCTTCGGCTGCTCGTTTGCTGCTACATCCTTGCCAATCATCGGCCTGAACTGGTGTAGGAGCTCGACTATCCTACTATCGACTCCTGTGTCTTCTATGAGCTGGATCGATTGCGCTACTTCGGTGATTCTCGTTGCCACTGCGAAGAGCGTAGTCATCGGATCGATGAGGCGCCCGTGCTGGATGTCTACTATCAATCCTGAGTGTTTTAGGAAGTCCGCGCCTATTATGGGCTATTGGGAGCGTACAGGTAGAATTCGTTGAACTGCGTGTTCTCCTTACCTGGGGCTCCGGGTATGACGGATACATCGGCACCTGTGTCGATTAGATAAGTGGCGTTCGACAACTTGTCGAAAATCTTGAGGCGCTGTTCTGTACGTCACCTTGGCATGTCGCCGTCTGCCGCGGTGAACCTAGTTTTTTGTCTTGAAGGCTGTCCATTCGGGGCACGTGGGACTACAGTTGCGAGCTGCCTCTTGGAATCGTCGATGGTAGAAACAGCGTCGTGGTGTCTCATCGTTGCTTCCGGGATTACTCCGACCCAGTGCTGGGCTTTTCGGTGGCCCCCGGTTTGCAGACTTGCTGCGCGATCGCTGCTACCTGTTCGTTCGCTCCATTTCTCGCGACTCCAATTGGTCGAGCCGCTTGATGAGCGCATCGATGCGATGTACCATTTGCTCCTCATAATCTGTCGTGACGGGAGCGACTGGAGTGCTGACCGCCATGATGTGCGATTGCGCCATGGTTTCAAATATCCTGTCGACATGCCGCTTGCACCATGGCTTCTACGGCTTGCGCTTGTTCCTCATTAAAGCTGCTTGCGGCGGCGGCCGGGATTGATTGCTCGTCACGTGAGGACGTCCCGATATTAGCTCCTGGCGCTGTGGCCGAATCGGTGGTTTGACGAGGCATTTCACTGTTCACTACACTTAGCTGTGGACGCGAAAATGTTTATTTGCACGATTGAGTACCTCTATAATGGGTAGTGCGGGATATGGTACGTGCGCTATATATATACCATCCGCACTACTGATTCTAGCACGCACTTAATTAATTTTGGGTCAACACTGCTATATGTTTATGATTTTTATCTATATATTTATTTTTATGATACTATATTTTTATACAATATTGAAACTGTGTAATGGTTTATTTTGCGGTTGACCGCTTATAAGTACAAACGTTATAAGACGAGGACGAGACCTCTCTCTCGGATGTCTGCCAAAATTCTTTTTTTATTTCTGTTCCCCATTTCTTTTTATAGCAAAAACTTTCTTTTATCGCTGCCTCATGCGATTCGGCTGATGTGTCTTTGATTTTTTATTCACCATATCTCGCGAATCAAGTGCGCGATGAACTCACTATTCGAAGGTAAGTGTTGCCACACCTAACAATGCGGAACCGTTTATAATTGAACTCGGTCGTCGCTTAATTTTATGCTGTCTCGCTTGTTACCCGAACTGTCACAACATTAAGCGACGGCTTGAGAATTTGGAAATAGTAATGATAATTAAACGTGCAAGCGACGGCTTGACATTTTGAATTAATAATAATAATAATAATTAAATTTGAAATTGACGGCTTCTAAATTTTTGGAAATAATAATAATCATTAGTGAATTAAATTAAAACGCGTCGGTGATCGTGTCAATCCCCACAACATAAATGCGAGCTATTGTCTTTATAAAATGAAATATTGTGTTTTCCATTTAGCTAGTGTCACCGATGGGTGCCATATACCTGTCAAACAGCCTCAACATAATCCAATCCATGTTTACAACCTAAAAGGATTCCACTCGATGCGATGGTATTACTAGGAATGTTTCTGTAACATATCATTTGCCAAATACATACAAATTTACAAAATTTTGACAACAGGCTTCAATTTTTAAAGGTGTTTGTGATCATGCAATGCGTTTCATTGACGTATTCGTTGGTATGCTGGGCAGGGTGCACGACGACAAACTGTTTGGATGTAGCGGCTTTTTAAAATATTAGAAAGCGAAGAGTCAGCTTTAAAACCAGAATATCATCTGATGGGGGATGGAGGTTCCAGTGTTCCTCCTTTTCCGTGTCTTTCTTCCTTTTGCTTGTGCCTGCTTCTGGGTTGTTTTGCTGATAATTTTCGTGGATAGAGTTCCATCTATGTCGCTGAAAATTTCCAGTGTTGATGGTGATGGAAGGCGAAAGTGTGTTGCTTACTGTTACAAGTGGTAGGGCGATGGTTCAGTAAATATTCGCGATGATGATGGCGATACTGTCCATTTAGGCAATTTAATCGGGGAAAGTAATGGTGTGGCGTGTGTTGCAGGTATTACTGCGAACGATGAAAGTGATGCTGTGCTGCTGGATAGAGATGTTGATGATGTCTCGAAGAAACATTTTCCAGTTTCACATCCGGGTAGTACCAAATAATCTGGGTACAGGGAATCATCCATTACCACAATAGCATCAGTTTCTGCCTCAAAATGTATTGATTGATGACTCTCGCCACTTGTGGTATTTGTGTCTATCGCCTTCTTCCGCCGTTTCATAACACATTTATGCCTGGTTGATGCCTGAATTTCGTTAAACATTTGTGCGTATTGTTTGGTCAGTTCCTCTGCAATAGCTTGTCACATCAGCTTCTTAGTTCGAATTTTTTTTAGTGGCCCAATTTCCGGCAAGTAATCTGCGTACAGCGAAAGCATAAACTTTGTTTGAGCTTCTGTACATTTTAAGGGGCGCGACATTAAAACAGAAGTTTCTTTAGTGTCGTCTATTAAAGAGGATGTTTCATTGTACGAGTTTATGAAATGTAATACATACCGCCTTCTTAATTTATTAAATTATTATGTGATTCAGTCACGGGCTTATCAATCACCTCTATAACAATAAATCAATAATTAATTATTTTATAAAAATTTATAAATGTTCGTTTTTACCACCTTCATTTATGGAAATTTTTCTCAAATTAAAATAATTTGCCACCTCCGAATACTTGGCCATTACAACAACGTCGACTAAAATTTGTTTAAAATGTTTTTTAAAATTATTTGCAATTGTATACATTAGTTTCCAAAATTATGTCTTACTTGTTTTATTTCGTGGAATATATTTTCCTTGTCGTTCAAAACAGACCCATAAAGACAATTTTATAGTCTTTCATAATTATATCCATTTTGAATTTCAACGAAAACAGAGCGATATGATTTCAAAACAAAAAGGTTTACTAACGTCAGTTATTTTTATTTTTCACCAACCGCAACGGGATATATTTTTTCATATTCTTTCTGCATACAAAAAACAAAACTTTCGTTTAAAATCCGAAAGAATTCGACATAAATTAAAGGAAGCTATCCTTAAATGACATTTCACAATAACAAAAAAATCAGTCGTTCTAGCACTCACGGAATTATATTTTTTTAAATTAAAATAAGATGATTATTATAGTGCAAATATTTCCAAAACGTTAAAATATTTACACAATTCAATAATGTGAAATAGATTTCGTAATATGTAATTACTAAACATCTTAAATAATTAAATATAAACATAATCCGATTTTATGTTCATTTTGGTTACATACAATTTTTATATTTCTTATCAAATTTTAAATGAAATGTAAATCAAATGTAAAAATGACTAAATTGATTGTCTGACTAAAATATTTCAGACTTGCGGCAATTATTTTTGGAAAACATAAAAACGCCAGCAATATGGAAAATTCTAAATATGTATAGTAGAATATTTCGGAGGATGCAACAAGAGGTCTATTCGAGCTGGGGAGGCTATCGTTAATGCTGGATGGGTGCCCGAAATTAGAATTTTAACACATCCGTCACAAGAAATAATTGGATTTATTGTGCGTTCCGCTAAGATAATATATACTCTGCACGAGGTAAAATTAATCGGTATTACGAAATCTTCCTCATCATGGGAATGCATTTGCTCATGCACGCCGCGTCCCTTATTCATATTTACAGGTACATGTACTAAATTTATTAGCCGTAATATATTCGTTTATAAATTTAATAATAAATTTATTTTATTAGAAATCCAATGGGCTTTGGATTTCAAGTTAGCCAGACGTGTATTTTTATAAGTTTCTTCTGATTTTTTTTTTTTTTGTAATTTATTCAATTTTTTCAAAATTTCGTCTTGAAGATATAACCACGAGATACTGCCGCTCAAAATGGGAACATGCATCAACCGTGGATCACTGTTGTGTCGTTTGGAGAGAATTAAAACTCGGGGAAAGAAGGTGATGATGATTTGCAGGAAATAATGCCGTATTATTATGTTGAATTAATTTTAAATTAATGGCTGTTGATATAATTGTGAAATTTACAAATGTTATAAAATTGGAATCTAGATGGCTGCTAAAGATCACACGCCAATTAAAAATTTTATGGTATGGGGACCTTTATAATGTGAATAGGTACACAGTTTACAAGACAGGCAGTTAAATGTAGCAGTTTTTATTTCAGTAGAAGTTTTATTCGCTCCCAAATGTAAATTTGACGTGCTATTTATTGATAAATTAAATTTATTTAACGTCAAACTATAATTTTTAATTCAATTCCTTAGTAAAAACGTGATATAAAAAATATTCAGCTCTACCTATTTATATATGGAGCCGCTATCGGAAGCTACTTTTATATGACGGCTCTCGATAGCGGCTCCGGATAGCGAATAAAAACACGCACTACAAGAACCGATTGTACATTTGTTTGTTTTTGTATATTTGTGTAAATATAAATAATCGATTAAATACATAAATTTTGAAGTTTTGCCGATTTCGGATTCGGGTATTGGTGTTTTCATCCGGCTCTCGAATTGTGTTGGGTTCCGCTTCCGGTTCCGACATCACAATTTGTGGTTCCTTCGCGGTCCTTTTGCAGCCCGCTCGCTGCAAACGTCCCCTATGATCTGGTGTTAATTTTGACGGTGCATCATCCTCTGCCTTTATAGTCCATGCATCATGTCCCGAAGGCTCGGTAACATGGTCTCCTTGGGCGCATTGATGCGCCTTACACAGTTTGATTGTTTCAAACGGGTGAAGACAATTTTTACAGAAAAATCCAAGTATTTTTTGATGATGTATCTATCCTTAGATGCTTCTTCAGGTTAGCATGGTTTTGGTAGGGTTTCGGCAAGGGGCTGCATAGTTTACAATAAGCGTAGTAGATATTCAATCGAATATCTTTCAATATGAATCCAACAGCGATCCATGGAACGGTAGCCCCACTCCTCATCATTTGGAAAACTTCCGAAGCACTTTGGCAAACTCCTCCGTGTTTCTTCTTGTATTTGCCAATAGATTAATTCCTTCGTAGCTTTAGATAACATCGGAATTGTATCTGCAAAATATAATTTTGAAGTTCGATCGCAGGTTTGGAAAAATATTGCAAGCTCAGCAAAGCTACAATTTGTTTTTAACTTAAACATTGTTAAACAGATCCTGCCGTTCATTGACATCAAACACTTATCACTAGTATGTATGGCTTGACATATCTCAAGATCTCACCAAGATGTTTAAAATTGCAATATTTGAAATTCCGGTCATTGTGTTTAATTTTTTGTCAGTATCCCACAAAGATACTAAACTATGGCTTAACATTTACTTGAACGTCTTTATAGGTGGTCTCTATATTATTGATGTTAAGTTCATGCTCCAGAAATATTTCTTGCTCATCATTATTGTCTCGATCATCCGGAAATAGGCTAAGGGCATCTTAATTTTCTGCATCTTCTAGTGGTAGTTCGAATGGTTCGTTTGATTCTCCGTACGTCATACACAGCACTTCCTCTCTTGGCATTTTCTATAGCATCTAGAAGGTGTTTCTTTTCCACAATGTTTTTCTCAATAATAAACTCCTCAAGCCACTGGTTTCGTTTAGATCTTTTCGTTTTATGACTGCACTTGGAAGGCGTCTACTGGGAAACGCACCTCTCGCTAATCTCGCGCCTTCCGGGCTGGCCCCCATTGGCTGTTTTAAAAATTGGTGATAATATCTCTTTAGGATCAAAGTGTTGCTACAAATCAAGAATCGATTGGGAGGACTTTCCCCATTCCTAATGCATATTTTATTCCATTTTTTTACAAGCCACGGGATCATTTTACCTTGAGTATCACATTGTGGTACACCACAATATCCACGATGAGGATGCCTTTTTGATGACTGAAATTCTATTAAGTACATTATCATACATACAGACAGAATATATTATGCTTAAAATCACAAATTGCATTAATTTACTGACTTTTCGATTTAACAAAATAAAATGAAATTGAAATTTTATTTATTTTAAATTTTAATTCGAAAAAACATAATAGAAACACACTTCAGACGATTTATTTTCAACTTTTATTAACAAAACATCGTAACCGGCAAATTGGGATAGCACACTCCGATTGTTAGTCCGAGTTCGCGACAATATTCTGCTGAAAAATTTTCAGCAGGCAACCAATCAATGTAGTCTATTTCGTAAACAAATTTCCCCTTCCGAATAAAATATTTTTAAATCGCATGCAATCCTGCTGAAAATTTTTCAGCAGGATATTGTCGCGAACTCGGACTCAATACTGCGAGGAATAGTAGGTCATGAAATAAAAACAAAAGGTCAAGGGTAGTTAACATGTAAAAGGACACGTATAATGCACATTCATGAACATTATTAAATTATACATAAAAACCATAATATAAGCTGCGTTTTGATTGCTGCTCGATCACGATAAATATAGGGCAAAATACTGGGAAATGTTTGCTGTTTTTTTGGTACAGAATTGTATACGTCAATTATTGTCAATAATTTAGAAATCAATTTTTGTTGGAATCTGCTACAAATATATCGGAGTCCAAGGTTTGTAAAGAATTTTCCATTTTGCAATGTTCGGACATCATTGCATTATCAATGAAAGATTTGAAATCGTCCACACTCAATGCGTGCTGGGAAGCATTAGGCCCCACTGCGACTCTCGAAGCAAATCTCATACCACCCATTCAAAATTAGCTACCAACTCCAATTTTTGGAAAGAGCAGTTAACAGTTAAGGCCACTGTACCACCGGTACACCGCGACGAAAAACATTCCCATTTGCCAATGCACCACCGATGTATCACACTAAATAATACAAATACAACAAGCGGCTAGTGACCACCGCTATATCATGCTTAATATTATTTACAGAGGCTGGGATACTTCTGGTATGTAACTCTACCACCGCTATACTGGTGGTCCGATGACCGGTGACTGTATTTTTTTCGTGGTACACCGCTGGCCAAATGAATCTGAATATCTCTGAAAATAATGAATTTTTGTCTACGAAGGAAAAAATCGCCGATACCATCTCACCATTCCCAAGAAACGACGAAGTTTTTTAGGAGTAGTTGGTATTGGATAATCGTGTAAGCTTTCACCTTATCCGGGTTTGTTGAAAGGGTTCCGTCCCCAACCACATAACCTAGATAGTTGATGCGTTTGAGGAGGAAGTGGTTTTTTTAAGGTTTACTGCTTTACCAGCATCAAACAATCTTTTAGCAGCAATTGACATCAATTCGAGATGGTCTTCAAATGTCCTAGAAGGAATTAGTAGGTCATCCAGATAAAAAAAAAACGCGATCGTGAAATTCATGAGAAATCACCCGATCCATTAACCGGCTCATAGTCTGAGGCGCGCTACAGAGACCAAATGGCATAACTTTGAAACAGAAAAATGCTTTAAATAGTACAGAAGGGCCGAACAGAGCTTTTTTTTATATTTGAAAAATCGGGCCGGGCCGGTTCTTTTTTTCTTTACCCTAAATTGGGCCGGGCTGATTTAGGAAAATCAGAATAATCTTATCCAACTCTGAGAAAAAAATTTGAAATTATTTTAAATAAATTTCAAAACTGTATGCCTAAATAGAGGGCTTGTTTTAGGCTTCGAATTAAATAAATATTCATTACTTTCTGTTCACCGTTGTAGTAGACAGTATGTAACGGTTCATCCTCGCGGATCGCCGTTAACCGATATACCCTGGAGTCACCACCTGCAGCATTTGCTCCGGCTAGGACACAGTCTGGGGTGGGATTGTGGTGGTGCCCATCCAGGGTCGTGAAAGCTGCTTATCCGGCTATTTGGTAATCATACCATACTACAAACACACACACCTGCCCAGAATGCACCACAGTTACCCTCTGGAAATAAATAATTAACTTAACACATAATCATTTTTTTTTTTGCTCATATAAAGTTTATCAACATGAAAACAGAATTTATTAAAAAAAAATAATGACTGGATATAAATACAAGAAGTCAAAAGAAATTATTTGATTTTGCCGTTTAACCGTCCGGTATGCCAGTATATCCCGTCGATTTACCCGTCTGCGATGAAATGATGAGACCCCCGAGCTCGTAGACCTCCTCGATTTCCTAAAACATAAACAAAAAAACACTCCCGACTTTAAAACAAAAATATACTTGCATACATCCGACCGGCCAAACCCCAAACTCAATTGTATTTCCGTGAGTATCCTTTTGACGCGTTATTTGACCGTTTCGCAAAATTTAAATATAAACAACAAAATTTATTTTCACTTTATGGCTTATATCCTTAAAATAACCAAAAATTTAAATAAAGAGTTTCAAAGCGAGAAGCCTAAAATTTATAAATTACTTCCAGCAGTTAAAAGTTTCTTAATAATGGTGATACATAATTTCATTAAAGTAGAATATATCGATGAAAATAATTTAAATGAAATGGATTTTAAAGATAGCGCTTGTTTTGTAGAGGTTGACAGGGTTTATATAGGGCCTAAAGCTGAGTTGGAAATTACACAATCTAACTTAAATCTTGAATGTATTCTAACCATCAAGAAGCGGTGTAAAAACTATTATATTAAATTATATCAACAGATTGTTAATCGATTTGATTTTAAAGATGAAACGTTAATTAAAATTCAGATCATAGATCCACAAAATCTAGGACAAACTCTCATACCTTTGATAAATTTATTTCCACAATTAAGTGATGGGAAAAATAAAGGAGATAGAAGAAGAATATCGAGAAGTGATTTTTCAGAGATTTATTCCGGTATTTTCTAATTTGGAGAATTTCTGGGGTAAAATTTTTGAACTACGAAATGGACTCAATGAATTTAGATTCCCAAATTTAAAAATATTTATTACTGGTCTTCTAAGCCTTCCTCATAGTAGTGCCGCAGCAGAGCGATGCTTTTCTGATTTGAACAATATAAAAACTAGAAATCGCAATTGTTTAAAAACTGATACTATCAACGCATTTAGGCCCGTTGCACACCTAAGCTAAGCTAAGCGAGAAATGTAGTTTATATTAGCTTAGTTTAGCTCGCATAGCTCTCTCCGTTGCACATTTGAACTATATAATTACATCGCTCACAAATACAATGATGAATTTATATAATATAACATTGACGTATATTAAAATTACAACATATTATTCTGTCAACATTTTGTACGGAATGGCAGTTGTATATTTTTTTGTTTTTTCAAAACAAAAAATAATATCTATGTATATGTGAGCGATATAGCTGACATAGCAAGGCAAAGACAACTCGAGCTAAGTTAGTTTGCATCGCTCATAACAGAAAAACATAGCTCGCATAGCTTAGTTCAGGTATGCAGCGATCTATTTAAACTAAATATATTACAAAAACATAGCTCGCATCGCATAGCTTAGCTTCGCTTAGATGTGCAACGGGCCTAATGATTGCAAAACAGCTTACTAAAGACGTAACTTTATGTGATTGGAACATATCCGAAAATTTATTAAAAAAATACAAGCTTGCTTAAATTATAAGAAAATTAGTAATCAAAAATAAAATTGAATTGAAGACTTCACCACAACATACTACATAATTATAGTATATGTATGTGCAATATTATTTATAAGTTAAACTATGTTATTATTATTTAAAAATGTATCTGAATTATTTAAGTTAAATATTATTAAATATATATTTATTATTTATATTACAACATATATTATTATATGTATTATGTTATTTATAGATAACAAAGAACTGAAATACAAAATATATATACATATTTTATGTATACCTATTAGATAAATTTTTATTTAAATAAAATAAAATTTGTAACATTGTGTAGTTTTCGCTAATTTTTTTTTTTTTTTTTTTTAACCCCAGAGGCACCCAGAGGCACCCAAATTAATTTTTTGAGGTACGCAGTTTTTTTTTATTGCGACAGGCCTGGTCATACTCCTAATATATCTACCAGCAAAAGTAGAAAATATTCATCCCCTCCCCCTTTTCTTTCCCGCAGAGTCAATACAAAGTGTATCAACTCTCAAAAATGAGAAATCTCTTTGAGATTTTGTGTTGGTAATTCGGTTTCGTACAGAAAAGTAAGGTCTACTCATCAGGTAGCTACGACCGAACTACAAAAATTCAACTCTCGAAAAATACTTTAAGTATTTAACTAGAGGGTATTGAGTTAGCGAATTATATTCACTAACTCGAACTCAAAATTCCAAGCAGAAATCTCAATATTTACGATGTTAAAATTGTCTGATTTAATATAAATTGTTTTCGGCTTTTTATAGACAACATACTATTTGTAATGACATACTCATTATTTTCGATTTGGCAAATCAGAAAAATAATGGAGTCATACTCCTAATATATCTACCAGCAAAAGTAGAAAATATTCATCCCCTCCCCCTTTTCTTTCCCGCAGAGTCAATACAAAGTGTATCAACTCTCAAAGAGTAGACCTTACTTTTCTGTACGAAACCGAATTACCAACACAAAATCTCAAAGAGATTTCTCATTTTTGAGAGTTGATACACTTTGTATTGACTCTGCGGGAAAGAAAAGGGGGAGGGGATGAATATTTTCTACTTTTGCTGGTAGATATATTAGGAGTATGACTCCATTATTTTTCTGATTTGCCAAATCGAAAATAATGAGTATGTCATTACAAATAGTATGTTGTCTATAAAAAGCCGAAAACAATTTATATTAAATCAGACAATTTTAACATGGTGTATTTGATCGTATTCCGCTGTAATTTAATAGCCGACGGTAACACTATCGCGACTCAAAACTAATGCGCACACTCCACACAAAACGCCGTGTTATTTGCGTATTTAAACCGTAGTCCGTCCCAGGGTGTAATTCCGGGTATATTTGCCGATCGTCTACGTAACCACACAATACTTGAAGCAAATAAATTTTTCTTATTTTTTTATTCTTCTCTTGTTTTTGGTCGTGCTTCGTTGGTTTTGGTTGTTGTATACTTTATCAATTTTATAAAGTTTTTTCTTCGACACACCAAAATAACCAAAATGGCACCGCTCGCTGTGATTTGATATTTTTTTTCTTTTCACGTGGCTTTACTACCAAAAACACAAATTTTCTTTTCTTTCTACACGATGTGCTCGCTTCGGTTGTCTTCACCGTTCTCCCGTTTTTTCTTCTGTCATTTGCCTACCACCCGAATTCGCTACCACCACGCACAATAATCAAATTTGGCCATTCCCGGTACTATATGATCTGTCAAATACCCACAAAGCAAACAAAATTCAAATGCCTCGGACATTGTTGTCCCTTGAGACCAATAAACTTTACAAATAAGGAGCGCGTCAGCGTCAAAGCGCCGCGCTCGTTACAAGTACCCTGAAATATCCCAGAACACGCTGCTTTTGACCACCAGCTGTTTGACTTCTGGAGATACGCTATGAATTCTGATATTCGAATTTAAAAGATACTTTCCACAGCCATGTCCCAAAGCAGTAATAGAGGCACCACTTGTATGGTATGGATAGTATGGTCTATCATGCTCGGTAATGAAAGTTTCCGAAATTGAAAAGTTTAGTGCTTTGCGCTTGCCCCAATATTTACAAACACGAGATAAGGCTTTATCCGAAAGTTTTTTTTTGAATTTATTTGAAATTAACGAGGTCAGGACCAAAATACAATTTAGAAATTGGTTATAACAAAATTAGTTACGCCCGAAATTTTTAATGCTGGCTTTGCTGGGAATTATTGGTTAAAATTTTTGTCACACATGGTTGGTATCACTGCCGTGTGTTTCAAGGTTGATTCATGGCAGCTCCTTGAGTCCTTGTCTCACCGTTTCCCAAAGAATAACACTTTGAACAGTTATTTCTTGTGCATCCGTCTTTCTCACATCCGCGACCAAATAATCGTAGGGGTTTAGAGCATTTAGCAAAAGTGTATCCTATGTCCAAACAATTCCAGCAAATAAAATTATTCGGTGTATTAGAATTTGGATAGAAATTTTGCTGAAAAGCATCAATTTGGTTCGGATTTAGATTAAAATTTTGGAATTGTACGAGATTAGGATTTACTAAAAGATTATAATTTTGTTGACCAAAGTTTGAAAAAGAAAATTTTTGATTATTATCAGAGACAAAATTTTGATTACTATTATCAGTGGTCACAATGGTTTGATCTTCTAGACGGTTAACAATTTCAGTCACGTGATATTGTGGTCTACAAAACTTTTCGGGTAGATAATTGTGCCGTTTCCACATATCTTCGAGAGCGACACATCTTCTTACCAAAGCAGCAATCGAATCAATATCTTGGGCAGCAATATGATTCTGAAGACAAAGCATTCTTAAGATGTCCGAATCCAATAACTCGCACGCTCCAACAGCCGTAATTTTTGTGTATGCCCTTCGCCAGGAATGAGCAGCTACACACACGAAATACCAAATTACTTTCACTGCTGCTGCTGTCACCAGACATCCACTCCGACCTCCGAATTACGAAACAATACACTCCGTTTTATTTCTGTTACAAGTTTAATTTACATAATTATGTACAGGTTTTCCTTGTTTTTTATTTTGATTCTAATATTTACAGATACCGTATTTTTTTATTTACAATATTTTACATATGGTTTTGGTTATTGAAGTTTTTTCCAAAAATTAATTGAAAAATTAATTTTTACCAGCTTTTTATAGACAAATTTTATAAAGTAAAATTAATTTCTTTTTTGTTTACATCCTAATATTTCGACCTTTTGGCTACTGGTTTTGGTTATATTGTTCGTGTTTGATAGTTGGTTTTCCAGAAATCCAATATTACTCCGATTAAAATTTTCCAACCTGTATAGGGATTCCGTGCATATTTAGTATGAAATATTAACACTAAAATAAAAGTTATAGTGTGCTTTTGAAAACTTTCTACATGCCAATTGCTAATTTTTATTTGAAAATTCTTCGAAATTATTTAAAATAATCGTTGAGGGGTAAAACACCTGACAAAAACTCTAGTATAGTTAATTTTACTAAACTGCACGGAATCCCTATACTGGACTACTTAATTTTGCATCAGAATTTTTTTCTTTGAACCGTTTAGTAAATTTAGCTACTGTCGACATGTTTTGCGGTCCCAGTAACATGCAGTTGGTACAATAGTTACACGGATGTAAAATTTAAGTTGCATTTGGGTACAAGGCAATAATTATTATGCCTAGCCGGACACATAGTTCACTTAACATCAACGAAAAAATCGTTCACCCCGGAAACGAACTCATCCTCCAGTACGACGATTTTTTTTTCGTGGTATACATAACCACAAAAGTCAAAACGTCATTTGAAAAGTTTTATTTTTGTTGGTGCGTACGCGTAGGATTTCAAATGAAAGTGTAGTTATTAATATTCTCGTAAAATTTCATAAATTAAAAAAATAGTTCGCATAATTTTAACACTATGTAACAAATTAATATTATAAATTGTAGGGTAACTTCGAGACAAAGTTGATTTTGGAAGTAGAAAGCCACGAAGGGCTGTATAATAACAGTCTCCATTGATTGCCAGTAAAAGTGGACCAATTTACGCGACATTTTTTACGTTTGTGTAAAACGGAAAAGAATATCTCAAGTGGTTTGGCTCCTGCCAAGCCCATAAAATGGAGATATTGCTACAGCCTTTCATTTCTAGCTGAACACTCGATAGTACCGAAGTATGCTTACATTTATGCCTCATAACATTGTAAACAGCTTTTGAATATCTATATTATTTCAGCACGATTGACAACTACAATGAACCAGTTCAACAAATAGGCTCAGTTCAATAAATATACTTCAACAATGATTTAATTGAAGTTGATGCTGATGAGGAAGATGAGATGATTTGTCCAGTTATAAGCGCCTCACAAAAAAAGCAGCGTTGAAAACTGTGGATGTTCTCAAAGTATGAGAGAGTATTTCAAACCCATTTTCTACTATTCTTCTACTTCGGGATTGTCTATGGAGAAAAACACATTAAGACAAAAATTGTATCAGAAAAGTTTCTATATTGATTTACCTGCAGATGAAGATTTTTCTTGTTTGCGATAAATTTCGGCCAGAATATGTATGGTGTTAGTAAATTTTCTTTTAAAGCGAATGCTTCATCTCCAAATAAAACAAATGGGGTTTTTACCGAACTTTGGAGTAAACAACGATCCACAGAAATATTTAAAATTTGGGGGATTTTTCAAAAATGCCTGTCCGAAGCTGGCTTTTTTTCAATATAACAGAATCAGCGTTTGACCCATAAGAATATATAAATTTGTATGTTGCATCTACAACAGCCATTAAAACCGTTGAAAATCTTTTCTTATAGTTAAAATTAAAGGCTCTCTGAATTACTTGGAGCAAAAATATGGTTGGTAACGTTGGAAGCGCGACGGCTTTTAAATGATGGTTAATTCATCTACCACTTGGTAAATATATCTACGAATCGTCTGCCTCCCCATTACGAATAATAGTTCACGTTTACCTTAAATGCAATACCCAATTTTTCTTTTGATGGTATTCTGTCTAAATATGTTATTAGATTGGCTTATGTATCTCCAGATCATTTTGTATATAAAATTAAATGATCACCCGACATTCTAAAATAATTGAAATATTTGTCGGGATATTTCTCTATCAGTTTTACAGTTCTTTGGTATTCACGATTTTCATTTCTTTTAAGATTAACTGGATGAACGTGATATCGATACCTTCCTGTATTTTTATATTTTAGATATAATAATAATAATAATAATAAAGCTTTATTTAATGTATAAGCCGTGGCTTTTGTACATAACACATATTTACAATAGTATAATAGAACAAATTAAAATTAACAATATTAACATTTCAATTTCCAATATAACAATAATTAACATATATACAACAATGTACATAATTACAATATGTACAAGAACTTTGATTCTAAGTAACTAATTTTAACATAAGTGTTTTAAATTTATTAATCGAACTTATATTTTTTAATTCTGCAGGCAAACTGTTCCAAGTGATAATCGCATTTATTAATCCGGAGTTATTGTAAAAATTAGTTCTACTAACAGGCAAATTAACGTTCCTAGTTCTCAATGACATAGAAAAATGTAATTTATCATGCAGGTACAATGGTACACCCGATTTAATTATTCGGAAAATAAAAACAGCAGTTCTATAACAGTAAAATTCAAACAAGTCGCATCCAATGATTGAATCCTTAAATTCGGAAATATGATCAAACTTCCTAAGGTCATGAACATATCTCACCAAGGCCTTATATATACAGGCCTGATTGTACACGAAAAAATATTCAATGAGCTTTCGATATGGGTACTCATTTCTCTATTTTATATGGAAAATGCATATTTTGAGTGATAAAATCATGATATAAAATATGAGTAATTTTAATGTTTGTTGAATTTAAAAAATTACTTGTATTTTAAACCATTTGTCATTTTAATTTCAATGAATGAATCAACCTCGAAATTAATAAAATAATTAAATAAAAATAGTACCTTTGTAATATTTTATAGAAAAAGTTTCATTTTAATTGTGCTGCCAGATGCATAAATGTAAAAAAAAAAAAATTAAAACAGCAATCGCTGAAAAAAATGCTGAATATTCGTCAGCAATAATGAAATGTCAAAATGTCAAATTTTGGTTTTGGTTTTTTGTTTGTTTAGATTTTTAAATTAGTTTTTCTTTTATATTGTACAATAAAATATTAATGTACATATTATTATTTCCAATAAAGTTTGTGTTGGTTTTAAATTTAATTGTGTACATACGAGCAATACGTGGATACGAGTATTCGATATAAAAAAAAATTAATTAAAAACTATAAACACAACAAAAAACCAAAACAAAAATTTGACATTTTGACATTTCATTATTGCTGACGAATATTCAGCATTTTTTTCAGCGATTGCTGTTTTAATTTTTTTTTTTTTTACATTTATGCATCTGGCAGCACAATTAAAATGAAACTTTTTCTATAAAATATAATAAAGGTACTATTTTTATTTAATTATTTTATTAATTTCGAGGTTGATTCATTCATCGAAATTAAAATGACAAATGGTTTAAAATACAAGTAATTTTTTAAATTCAACAAACATTAAAATTACTCATATTTTATATCATGATTTTATCACTCAAAATATGCATTTTCCATATAAAATAGAGAAATGAGTACCCATATCGAAAGCTTCGATTTTTGTACAATCAGGCCCGTTAATATATGGCCCTGATCTCACACAATTATTAAAAGTAACCTCAAGTAAACGTTTTGAGGAACTATCACAATTAGAAAATATCACGTCACAATAGCTGAAAATAGGTATAATTATAAGCTTTTAACAAGATATATTAAGTCAATTGGACAAAACTTTTTTATTAGTCTGAGCGAATATAAACCGTAATTAACACGCTGGCACAAAGAACTTACATGGGTATTCCAAGTAAGTTTTGAATTCAATAGTAATCCTAGGTTATTAACTGTTGGAACAAATGAGATTATATCATTGTTTAAAAAGAGCACAGGTGCAATATTATGTGAATTATTTCTAGTTAGCAATAAAGCTTTACTTTTAGTTGGATTAATGGAAAGTGTATTATTTTTGGCCCATGAAGAAATATACCTAAGATCTGCATTAAGTTGAATCACAACCTCCTCCACTTTTAACAAGTCACCACCAATATACAGTTGTAAATCATCAGCGTAAAGATGAAATCGACAATTTAAAATATGCCAAGGTAGATCATTTATGTAAATGGAAAAAAGTAAAGGGCCCAAAATTGACCCTTGAGGTACTCCAGCAACTACATCACTCATGCCAGAAAGATCCTCGCCAAGCTTTACAAATTGTTTTCGATTACTCAAATAAGAATGAAGCAACAAAATAGCAGAATTGGAAAACTTATAATATAACTTTAACTTTTGAAGCAACAAGATATGATTAACACAATCAAATGCTTTAGAAAAGTCCAATAAGACTAAAACTGCAAAAGAATTAGCTTTGTCTTATATAGCAGATAGATCATCAACAATATGCACAAGTGCAGTAGTAGTACTATGGCCAGATTTGTAGCCAGATTGGAATTTGCACAGGTAATTATATCTATTGAGGTGCTCAAGAATTTGTATTTTCAGAAATATTTTGTTCAGAAACAAATCAATAAATAATTTTAGTACTTTGAAGTTGACCATGTCATATGCCATCGAATCCGACTTAATTGTGCGAATTGCATTCAATACCATAAGATCATCGACGCAATCAAAAGCAAAACCAAAACTATCACAACTAATAAAATCATAATCGGGTAAAGGCAAAACACCTAGCGATTCGTTAAGTTTACTGATCCCTGCCAAAATTTCTTCAGCAGAAAAGTCAATGACTGCTTCGGTTGATTTACATGAAATACCAAGTATTGCTCCACGTTGTTTTAGCGTTATGCAAATTCCCAAAATAAAAAGTATTTTTAGCTTGATTGATGCATTTGTTGGTTTTATTCCTAAAATATTTAAATGATTCAAAATCGAGCTCTAATCCAAATCTTTTGTATTTTTTGTAAGCCAAATCTCTACGTTGCATTAAACTCAAAATATATGCATTTAACCACGGAGCAGCGGGACATTTATTTATACTTGTTTTACGAGGCACACAAATAGAATCTAATTTTAAGAAATTTGAATTGAATTCCTCAAGTATATCATTCACATCAGGATAGAAATAAAGATTTAACCAGTCTAACGAAAAGAAACAACTTGTAAAATACTCATAATTGATTGCTTTATAATCAGGAACAACTGTATAAGAAATTTTATCTCTGGTACGACTGAACCTATAGCAGGCAAAAATGAAGTCATGATCAGAAATAGCAGGAACAGCAAGCTGCCCAAAGGAAATAATATTATGCTTATCAGCCTCATACAAAATTATCAAATCCAGTAGGGTGCTATCCAACCTAGTCGGTTTATAAGGTAAATAAAATAAATTATGTAAACTCAAGCAAGCGCCTAGTTTATTGCTAAACAACATATTAAAGTTCAAATCACCACAACAAATAACTTTTTCATACTGTGGCAAATATTCAGAAAAAATTATTTGTAAATTATTAATATTCTCAGAACAAGTAGGAGGCGGGTTATAAATAACCAAAATAAGAATTTTGCCAAATCGCCCGACAAGTACAGATGCCAAAACTTCAACCTTACCAAAGGCGCCAGAGAACAATTTGCTGACCCTCAAAGTAGACCGAAAATAAATACCAACACCACCCCATCGCGTATTATTAATACGATCAAAACGTATTAGTTTGTAATTATTGATAAGGGGCGACTTGTTTGTAATTTTACTGTTAAGAAGAGTTTCAGATAAAGCGAGAAAATCCAATTTGTGTATCTCTAACAGCATAGTAATTTCATTAAAATGTTTAACCAAACTACGGACATTTAAATGACCAAATTTTATAGAACAATTTATATTTACCTGCAGATTATCACTTGGAACAGTTTTACTACAATAGAAGTTGTTATAATTTAATGGGTTGTACTGTTGGCTGCAGCGGTTGTCCGAAACTTCACTCGTGGAGGAAATGTTGTCCGAAAATTTTGATTATTAAATTCCCGAATGTGTACCCCGGTCGGCCAAGTATTTGCATCAAGAGCCTTAGCCCGAAAATCTGCTTTTATGCCCAATTTATAGCAAACAAACTTCAAAGATTCAATATCACGATGTTTGGGGACAAGTTTAAATACTTTGCAGTCCTCAATCCCCAAGCATGTTTTAGCCATGGCCGAAATATCACTTTCCTTAGTATGAGGATTGAATTTCGAAACGTGTAACCATAATGTTGGTGTAACTGTCACTACCCCAAAATTCTCCGTAAATGGTTTAGTACCACAAATTGATTTCGTACTCTGATGTTGACGACTCCTTTTATTGACCTCAGGCGAAACAGCACTGGAATTCAGAGAGGATGACGCCACCTCAGCAAACGTTCTTGTTGTAGAGGACGAAGATTTTTCCTTTGCCGGAGGAAGTATAATTTCACTTGATTCGTTGGCAGCAATCTGAGTAGACGTCTCCGTTGCACAAGATTGATTAAATTCACCGGCCACACTGTTATTTTCAACATCAGCTCGAACAACTAATAATTAGATATAATCCAGCAAATAAAAATAACTTTAGTTTTAAATTATCAACGCGCCCAATAGTAGACAGTTACAATTTAAAATTGCTCTACATATATCTAAAAACGTAAAAATTTTTTTTGCTTTTATCGTAAACGATTTTTTCAATGTGGCATAGTTCAACGAGGTATACTTAATCTGGCGAAGGTCGTTCGATATGAACAAGGCATTGAAACAAGTAGACAAACTGTCACTGCCGCAACTGAGTTGACAATTTGCTAACGCATTTTTGATGTTACTGTTTTAAATACGTGTTCCACATTTGAAAGGATGGAGGATCTTAAATTAGTTTTCATATTAAGTACTGAGTAACTATTTCTGTTATAATTAAAATCAGTGTAGAAATTATGGAAACTAACATTTTTTGATCGTCTCCAAACTTTGTATTTTTGATTGCATATATACAAAGTATGTACTAAGATTACCAGCTTTTCAGAATTTTCACCTCACCTAAATCGTGGGGAGGGATTTTTGATAAAAAAAATCGACTGTTTTTCAAAAATTGATTGCGGACAAAGTACGAGTATACATATGTTCTATTTCAAATTTTGATATCTTATTTATTTATTTATTTATTGTACTTTAACAATAATTTAGTATTAAAAGGAAAAGCACAGATGGAAACAGAGTAAACGGAACAAAAGAACAAAAATAAAATGATGAAGCTGCTTCCATTAGGCAGAAAAACCTTTTAAATTTTTTCAAACAATTTCCATCTCATGCATACACATTCTATTTTGAGCAATAGCTCATTTACAATAAAATGTACAGCAAGAGGTGAAATAATATTAAAAATTAACAATAATAACAATAACAATAATATTAAAAATAAATTTAGAAAACTACGTATTGCCCATCAATCACGCCACTCCAAAAATTTTGACTTAAATAATTTGGCCGATCCTAAACTCTTAATTTCCAATGGAATTGAATTCCAAAGAGAAACTCCCCTAACGTAAAAGGATTTGTTTAGCGACCTACAACTATTTTTGGCCGGAATCAGGCGGAAGTTTGAGGAATGAGACCTGCTAAAAAGTAACTTCCTATAAAGATAACAAGGCTTCTTAGCTTTGAGAAGTTTAAAAATAAAAAGACAAACGCGAAATTCGTAAAAGGTAGATAAACTACATCCTAAAACAAGGCTAGAGTAAGCAGAAATATGATCGAATTTCCTAATACCAAAAATAAACCTAGTACATGCATTGAAACATCTTTGGAGAACGTTCATATTTTCCTGAAGCATACCGAATAAAACTACGTCACCATAAATAAAATGAGGAAGAAGATAAGACAAAAACATTTTTTTCCTAAACTGACTATCAGAAAATCCTACTACTTTATACAAACAACTAAGCATACCAAAGACCCTCTTACTAATACTAACTAAATGGTCACCCCAAGAAAGAGTTTTATTAATAACTAAGCCTAAATCTCCAACAGTATTTGAATACCTAATTAGCTTAAATTGTTCAGATTGAATGTCCGCAAACACAAATGTTTTACTACCGTCGGCTGTCTGTTTATATGGATATACATAACGCAAAATACAAAAAACTATCGCAGTAGGCGCGCTTTCCTTTTATATATGTACATATTTTTGTTTCGTTGTTTGGATGACATGCAAATTTATAAATTTCTGTGTGTGCTATGATTTGTATTTTTGAAAAAAATAAAAATAAAAATTTAGTTTGTTTTTCAGTTGTGTTCAAAGTACATAGTTTTCAATAGTTTCGAATTTTTTTTTTAGTTTCGTGCGAAAATTTTTGTTATTTTAACTTTAACAATATGTTCCGTTAGATGTGTACAGATTATGTTGATTGTCTTAATTCGCTTTCTTCTAGAAACAAAAATTTTACTTTTCAGGCTATTATAGAGTTTTCAGAAACGTTTGTCAATTTTGACGGGCAATCAATTCACAGCTGTTACGTATTACTTTATAATGTTTTGAACAATAGATAATTTTTAAAGTAATACGTGATATGTTTCGTATTCATTAGAACATTCATATCGTCCTAATTCTTTACAAAATCAAACCACAGCATTGCCTATTAAGCAAAGTTTTTCTTGATCAGAGTAGTTTATTTCGATTTCAAATTTTTTACATTCCCATTTTCCGAAGAATGAAAAGTACAAGATTATAGCTTCATCTCCAAAGCACATTACGATTAATCAAATACAATATCGGTAAGCCAATAAGCGTTTTAACTTAACACTCAAAAATTTGGGCCACTGAGTTATCCACAAGCTAAGAAAGAAAACAGCTTGATATTGAAACCGCAGCTAAACTACGTGAGTTTTACATGAATCCTGACAACGGTTCTCCCAGTTTTAGAGAGGCGGTTATAGTTGAAAACGTTTTGACTGGATTTTTCACTCATGAAGCTAAAATCGACTAATGCTTAATTTAGAAGATTTATATGCAGAGTTTAAGAGCAAATATCCCCAGTTCAAATTTTTTATCCCGAAGTTTGCTAAATTACGCCCCAAGCAATGCACATGGCCAGAAAAGCATGGCTACAATAACACCTGTACTTGCATAATCCATGAAAATTTCAAACTATCTATGGAGGCTTTTGGAATCAATTTGTCTGTTTCAGATATTCTTGCATCACTAATTTGTCAACCTGCAGCAAATATGTGTTGGTTTGGACACTATGAACATTGCCCTAATTAAGAATCTACGGACAATTATTCCGAAAAGTCATAGAGAAAGAGGTCAAGGTATTGGATGTGGCTGATGGAAAATAAACAGCTCATGCTTAAGCAAGTATTTTACGAACAACTACCTAAAATCTCAACTCATCACTACGTCATGAAGCTACAACAGCAATATTTCAAAGAGCTTAATGAATCAATTACCAAAGAAAACAGCGGAACTATGAAAGTAGACTTCGCTCAAAATTATAACTTTCCAGCTCAACACTCTGTTCAAGGATTTCATTGGCCTAACTCAGGCAACAGTTCATCCATTTGTCCTTGAATATTACTCTGAACTTCAACAAAAGCTAATGCAAGATACTTATGTACGTGGTAATTAGTAACTGTCATAAACATAACCATACAACGTTTCATGTGTTCCGTGAGTTTGTAATGAGGAAACTGGTGCAGGCCTATCCTACACGGCAAATAAAAATTCACTAGATGTGAGCATACTAGGCAATCTAGTTGAATCAAGTAAAATTAAAAATACTAGATTTCAGGTTGTAATAAAATATGGCGATTTTACTTGAAATACAAATGTAAAGTACCGGAAATCAAGTAAACAATTTTACTTGATTTTACGAATGGAATTCCGGTAAAATTATGAGAAATACGGTTTTTTAATTAGATTTCAAGTAAAATCGAAAACTAGATTTTCTTGCAAAACTATAAAATTTCCTGTATTTATTCTACTAAAGTTCTAGTAAAATAACCGGAAAAACTATATACTTTAGCAGAATTCTAGTTAATCCTACCTACGTCATCATTTTTTACTAGTTTATCCGTTGATTACACTAGATTGCCGTTAAATAAATTTCAAATAATAAAAAAATGTTTTTGAATTTTATTTTAGTTATATGTAGATTTTTTTTTTATTTCGGATACAAAATACAAATACAATAAAAAAACAAAGCTTCTTAATTTGGTATATGTAGTTATGACACGCGAGGTGTCGGAATCACATCTTTAATTTTAAAAAAATATATCTCTATAATTATAAAAATACAAACAATTTTTAGGAAATTGTAAACCAAAAACATAAAAATTAATTTTTAAAAACAACGGAATTGACTGAGCGTCGATTATAATTCCGATAGACATATAAGGTACGGCTGCGTCTGCTTAATTTTTTGTGATGACTTCTATTGATTCAGCTACCTGCAAATATATAATTTTTTGATTTAATAATAAGAGTAATCAAATGAACTATACATCAAAATGTCAACGTTCAACTAACTCACTAATTATACTAAATTAAATTAAATCATGTAGATTTTATGAATAATTTTTTCCCAATTTTCGACTTTTCAAGTCATCATCATAGTAACAATTTTATACCTTGTACATTATGACAGGTATAACGAAAGTTACGTAAATACTCGTAGTATATGTTTTATTGTAATGTTTATATTTAACAAAATATTGTATAATTCTATTGTTTTTGTTTTTTGTTTTATTGTTACCCCGGTAATGATTCGAAAAGTCAAAATTTGGGAAAAAATGATGAATAAAATCTACATGGCTTAATTCAGCTTAGCTAAATATTCTATAAGAAAGCCAAAGTTGAAACTTTTAAATGTAACAAGACTAATAAAAAGCATATAATAATTAAAACCATATCAATAAATAATTAAATACCTTAGCCCAAATGCACACGCTGGACATGCAGGTTAAAATAAATTGAAGATTATCCGATGAAGCAGCAGTGGTTTTAAGTGTGGTGGTGTTACTGGACATCTCATATTTAATTGTGAGAAGGGCCCGTAAATAATCTAAAGCAAGAAATTTTCCATCCGCAAAGAAAAAAAAATGGCAAGATTAAAAATCGCACAAAAAAAAAAAACACACAAGAAAAAATCGCACAAGAAAGGACCGCACAAAAAACGGTTTGAATGTATTTTGTATATACTGCCGTACTAAACATATTTTACATAACTAAAGAAAACGCATTTTGAGAAAAATTTTAACTCCATTTTGAAACTAAACAAACGACTTAAATACGAAATTATTTTTCTTGTTACGCGTTTCTGGATTCAGTTTTAATTATTTTTTATAATTTTGTTGATAAGGTATATTTTAGCTCTCGATTGGCAGCAATAACTCAATTTTTCCAAACATGTAGTTATGTAAATTATGTTTAAATATATACGGCAGAATAGCTCTTACTCACAATTTATATATTTATATTTTTTTTGTTTTAACTGTTTTTAATTTCACGTTCACTACAACACACCACGAAATTCAATGTTTTACTGATACCAGACGACAAAAATGAAATTAATACTAAGGCTAAATTTTCTAGAATTCTAGTTAATTTACTAGAATTCTAGTAATATTTTAATGTAAGTTAAAATTTACTAGAATATTACTAGAATCTGTTTAATTTACTAGAAATTCCTTGTACAAGCAAACAGAAATTACCTTGTATTTAATTTAATTTAACTAGAATATAACTAGATTTCAGGTAACTACATTAAAAAATATGGCGATACAAAAATTCAACTAGAATTCAAGTAATTTTTATAATTACTGGAAATCTGGTAATAACATTTACTTGATTTTCATTAAATTTACTAGATATTCCATTTTAGAAAGTGAAACTAACCATCTAGTATTTTTCTAGTAATTTTTTGTGCTAGATTATCACTAGATATCCAGTATAATTTAAAATATTACTGGAAATTAACTAGAAAATAGTCCAAATCTGGTTTTGATTGCAATTTCACTAGAAATTGGTTAAATCCATTTTGAAATTTTACTATAAAATTCATTTTTTTTTATTTTTAACTAGAAATTCACTGGATTTTCACTAGAATTTGCAAAACCAGATATTCAAGTAGGAAATTACCGGATTTTGTAATGAGCGTGTATGATAAAGAAGCTTTACTACATATCTGATGGTTGTGGTGCTCATTACAAAAACTACATGAAATTCATTATCCTACTTTACCATACTTTGGTGTTGAAACGGAATGGCATTTCACAGGTACAGCACATGAAATATCGGGATGCGATGCTGCATCGGCTGTGGTTAAACGATGTACTCGTTTAGAGAGCTAAAAAGCTAGGGGCAACATAACAACTCCACTAGAAATGTTTCAATTCTGTGAGAAAAAATTTTCCCAGAACAACAGAACCTACCTATTTGTAACCTTAGAAGATATCGATGTAAAAGAACCAAGCTTAACGGAACGTTATTCAAGTGCAATAACAATTAAGGGAGCTAGAAGCCTAAAAAACGCTTCAGATTAAAAAGCTCTCTGGTTCCACTAATTTAAGAATAGAAACCGTTGGATCCGAAGCACAACCACAAACTCGCAATCTTCAAATTGAAAACTATGTGTTAGTACGCTTTGCAACATCTAAGCAACTAGGAATAACTATTGAGGTGGAGAAGATGAGGGAATGCTAAAAGTGTAGTTGATGTGCCACAAAGGAAAAGGAAACTGGTTTGTAAACAAAATATAGCAATGTGTAACTTTTAATTACAGTTTCGTTTGGATCGATCCGTTTTTTGAACAGTTAGTCCCTGCTTAAGACATTTTCCACGTATGTTTGCCTCTACAATATTCAAGGGCAGATCTTACACGTTAAGTTTGAGTGATTGGAATTCTTTTCGTAAATATAAGCTTTAATTATGTAATATTCAACAGTATAAAATAAATTACTTGAATCTCGATAGTATTATGCAATGCTTTAAATCCCAAAAAGTCGGAAGTGGATTTATCATTTATTTCCTTTAAAATTGGTGTTAATGAGGATGTATTTCAAAAAGTTGCTGATCCCTCTATCTGGCCGGCAGAAATTTTAATACGTAAATTTGGATTTCGACCACTGGCTTTACCTGTATCAAGTGTGATGTTATCGCAGCCAAAAAACGAAAAAACGATTAGAAACGTCAGCTGTAAATCAAAACTATAAAATCGATAGAACCAGTTATTCATCTGTAATATCTTCATTAGCTGCTACACCTACATCACCAAAAATTCATTGTTCACCAAAATATTCGAAGTATGCGTAAAAACTTTAATTTATTTTTAGCGAATGTAGCTGTGCTTGAATCGTTGCCGCAAATCATTTTATTGAGTGAGATTTGGATTAATCAGGATGAGCTGGACAGTTATACCATTCCAGGATGTAAAATTTACGGTAATTGTAACTCTATGTGAAGAGCCTTTGGAGTGGTGGTATTTATAAGCCAGGTGATTAAATATGATATTGTTTCGGTTATTAGTTTAAATAGCGCCAACATTATTCAAATTAACATTCTATTTAACAAGGAGTTATTTTCAATTCTTTGTCTTTATACTTAGGTTCCGCTTTTTGAATACGACGGTCTTTGTCGAAGAATTCACTAATGTATTGGCTGTGAATAAATTTAAATCCTTAACCAACCATCTGCTTCTGATGAATATATTCTTATGATGGCATCTCATGGTTTGAAGTCGTTGATTAATATACGTTGCATAATCTTAATATTGCTAATCATTGTAAGACTTCCATTGTTATCTCACCTTTTTCTAATTTTTCATATCCTAAACCTATTACCAAACCAAAAATCAATAAGACAAATTTTTCACATCTGTTTATGGACTTGGATAATGAATGTTGGCTATCAGTGTATTCCCAAGCCAGTGTTTCACAAGCCTATAATTGTTTCATGGAATTAGTTAAATTTTATATTAACAAAAATTCAACTCTCGTCAATATAGCCAATGGAAACACAACAAAGTACAGTCTGCGAAGTAAATTCCATATTCACCTGCCGAAATTTTTTATCACTAATTTTCAGAATTCGTTTTTAATTTTGGCTCCTAAAATCTACAACAATCTTCCTGATGAATTCAAAACTTGCTCTAATTTCAACACGTTCAACTCGAACTTAAAATTATTACCGAAATTTTAATCAAGTTTAAGCACTAATTGATTTTGTTAATTTTCGTTTTATTATACTAGAATTGAATTCATATTTATTATTGTTGTAATTTTTGCATGGTTAAAACTAATTTACTAAAAATTGTATTTACATTACGATCGTGTCAAATTGGCGCATATCCGTAGAGATAGGTATACCACATAGAGAATTTCAATATTTCAACAGATAAAAGTTTTTTTTAGCAAAAATAGAATTAGGGATTTTTGTAACTAATAGACACAATTGTAAAATATATTTATATTTTGAACAGTGGTTTCACTTATCCAAATGATCAGATGTTCCTTTGAAGGTTTAATTTTCAATTCTTAAGAAACCCAAAATTATTCTATTATTCCAATGACTAGAATCCTGCGGGTCCTCTTTCAGCTTTAAATTTAACCTCTAAATTATTGTGAAACTTATCGGTATACGTAACAATTGGTTGCAATTTTCCCATAAAGCTCTTGAGCTAAAAAAACTATTATAATAATATACACACGATTTTGTTGCTAGTTTTTATTTTCGGTATCCGTTTTTGTATATACCTGTATGTCGTATTAGTATAGTACTATTAGATTATAAATTTTGTAAATATTACAACATTTAACATTGAAACTTGAAGAAGCTTGACACAAATATTTTTTATATTTTTTTTTGCTGCTCAAAGTTATACATTAAATAAATATTTATACTACATAATATTTAAATAAATAATACTCAATATAAAAAACAAAAAATAAAGTATATTTTACCATATATAAAAGAAAAGTGCAAACATTTTTTTAGTGAAAAATCAAAAAAAAAATAAATAAAGTTTTCAATAAGTTAAAAAAATAAAATTCAAAAACGATAAAAAATGTGTTAGTTTGTTTTCTAGATTTATGCTAAATTATTTTTATCGGGAAAACGGAAAATTGAAAGAAAAATCAAGAATTGCTTTCTTTTTTTTTTGTGTGTAATATTTTTATGAAGACAAATTTATTTTATTTCTACAAAGCTGGGAAATTGTGTGGATACCGTAGCTGTTGTACAGCATAAAATAATTCATTCAGTAAAGTAAGTTGTGTAAATGTATGTGTATTGTATTGTAAATGTATAGCTGTGTGATTTTATATAATACGATAAAAGGAAAACAGTTTTTCATTTTTGTTGTTATTATTGTGTTATTAAAGAAAATCTTATACATTTTGAAATTGTGCGAAATTTAATAATTACTCAACCAAATCGGTTATTTTTTATTTTTTGTTTTCAATTGATTTATAATACAAAATAAATATTTTATTAATGCGAAGCAGAGTTGCCATTTGAATGATTTTCGCGATAGAGTAGGTTTGATAAGGTAATTGGATTTAAAAAAGTAAACAAAAATTTCAATCTACATAAATAATGGTTGAATGGTTGATTTGATGGTGATATATTATGCCTTTTGATTGTAAATTTCAAATAACATTACGTAATCTTGTTTATTCTTACTTTGATTGAAAACACGTTACAGCTTAAACCTTTTTTGTGATTTAAATTGCGCAGCATCACTCTAATTGGCTAAATAGAGTACCACTATTCCAGTTAGTGACTTGGTTTTATGATATGAGTGTTTCGATAGTATCAATTTCTTTACATTGAATATCTGTGGGGGCGAGTAGACGAGAAAGGAGAGATGCAACAACCTCAACAACAACAAGGACAATCAACATTTACTATAGTTAGTACTAATTGGGGTGACCGCATGGAAACATGATGATAGTGGAGACAAAAAGAAATTCCTCACAGCTCTTTAGAACTTACGGCTTTAACGGGGGGCGCTAATTGGGAGGGAATTGTGTTGTCTTGTGCTTTAACAATTTCTTATTAAGAAAAAAAAAACTAACAAATTTACTAACTATCAACTGCGTATAGGTGGCTGAAATCGGGTCGAGTCAGTCTACAATAAATACTAACATTCCTTTCCTACCCTTCGGTCTTGTTATATGTAAAAGGGTGTACGGTGCCCCTGGCATATCCCTGGAATCTTGCTTAGGCTTAGTCCGTACATCTCAATCATTTATAGTGAATATCATTTTGAAAATTACCAACTATTTGGCATTGGGAAGTGACTTCGAATGTGAGCAGATCAAGCATCACATCAATTGGTGTACTATCGATATAGTTAAATGCGTTTTTTTTTTTTTTTTTTTTTTTTGGTTGTTCGAGTTTATATCACTTTTGGTAGTGCACCAAATAAAAGGGTTAATCGATTTTATAAAAGAGGACTTGATGCCAAAGTTAAATTAAAATGTTTGTGTTTTGATTGTGATTAATTAAAACAGAATTTTTATAAAAATTGTGTTTGTCAACTTTATGCTGGAAAGTATTGCTAATTTTGGAACGCGCCAAGGTTTTTAATAATACAAAACGTGTTTTAGACCTAGTTTTTTCATCTTTTGATTATTTTTTTGACTATAAACCATATTGCAGCTTTAATTAAATTGTATTTTACAGGTTTTGATTATTTTTCTGTTGTTGATCAAGATTTTAGATTTGGTTGTAAGAAAGCCAATATTCCGTTCTTAGGCTGTTTTCCAAACACCGACTTATTGACTTATTCGAACTTATTCAAATAAGTCTGCTGGAAAGGTGACTTATTCTTTAGTACTTTTTCCTATAGAAAACTTATTATTTTTGGTGTCATGGAAACGTGCTGTCTAATTATTGTGTAGTGTTAAAAATTTTCAGTTTGATAGCCAAATTTATAAATCTGTGATATATTTAAATAAATTAGATATTATAAACGGGATTATTAAAATATAAACATGAAAAAAAAATAATATAATCAGCGATGTAAGTATTTTAATTATTTATCATTTTACGAACATTTGAATTGTCTATGTTCTTCAAATAGTACAAAACTGAAATTTAAATTTTTTTTTACATTTGGGTTTCACAGGGAGTGACGAGGAGATGGTGAATTCAAAACAAAAAATTGCCGTCATCCTGTAGTTTGGGCGTAAGTTTTAGTTTTTATATCAGTTAAATTATTTTACCTATATACAAAGCATACAAAGTCAATATTATATTTTTCTCCATTTTTAGATCAATACAACCCCATCGGTGCTGGAATTAACAAATCGGACAGTAACAGAATGCATCAGAAAGTGGAAAAATTTAGCCGATATTTACAAAAGGTTGAAAGATCCCAAAACTGCAACAGCGCCGACGGCTGTAACCGCCGCGAATTGGATCTTTTTTAATAAAATGAACGATGTGATGGGCATGAAACATTCGACCCATCCGTCTCATATCATAGAGAGTACTGCGTTAACGAAAACTGCAACACTACCTGATAATTTAGAAACGATCCAAAGAAAAAAAAACGAAATATTAGCATTAAAGAGAGGGATAACAAAATATTTCAATCAATTAATCAAAACAATAAAATGATACGAGCAGTCCACAAAAAATACTTCCCTGAAGTGGAGCTCTCTTCAGACAGTAATTAATTAATTTTTATAACTGTTTTTGAATTTAAAATGTGATAATTTTTATTAAATGTGATAACTTTATTTTAATGAAATAATTTGAATTAAATATTTAAAACAAAATTTAATTAGATTTTGTATTTCTGAACATAATATGTTTCTAAATTCTGTGGCGCCAGTTTGGGGTTGATAATTCTCGTTTACACGTGGAACAATAATCTCTTGTTGAAATTCGTTATCTATTGTCATCAGATCGCCAACGTTTAAACAAATGTTGTGGAGTATGCAGCAAACAGCGAAGACTTTAGTTGAATTTTTAATACTAGTAGTTTCAAGAGATCGTAGAAAAATACATCTCCATCTAGTATTCAATTGTCTAAACGCCTGCTCAATAGCTATTCGAGCTTTACTATGAAGATAGTTAAATCGTTTTTGTTGGTCAGTTAATAAGCGATTTTCTGTAAACGGAGTAATGATCGCTATGGGATCTAACGTTAACTTGTATCCACTGTCGCCGAGTAAATAGTAGTCCGGTGGTGGGTATTTTTTATTGAGATAAATATCACTATATCTCAGAATCCTTTGATCGTGAACCGATCCTGGCCAACCAACGCAAATATGGATAAATTTATGGCCAGCATTACAAATAGCTGCAAAATCAACGAAATTCTTTTATGTATTATCTTATAAACCAATATATAAAAAAGTATAGGTACCTTGTAATTGAATGCTGTAGTCCAACTTTCTATTAATGTACTCGTCATGACGCTTTGTTGGACATTTTATAATATGCGTCCCATCTATAGCACCAACTGCTTTTTTAAATACATCTGATCCTGCGCGGTTAGCAAACTTTATACCTTCGCCTTGTTAATTGATTTTCAGCAGGCAGTTGAATAATTTGCTTCATCAGGTTGAGCATCATTTCTAGTTTACGTTGGACAATATTAAACACCGTAGTAATTGAAACATTAAAAGCAGTGCTAACCACACGATAGGTTGTTCCTGCTGCCAACCAGAACAGCGTTACACTAAGCTCTATTTGTGGATCATACCCATGATGTTTAGATGGATAAAGTTCCAATAATTTTTGAAAAGCTTCTACAGAGATTCGAAGGTGGCTTTTTATTAAAATGGCATCTCGTTTCATGACGGCATCGTAAATAAGGATTCCCTTCATGGAACAATATTTTAACCCCTATAACTTGTATAATTGTATTTGAGAGAAACACAAATAATCTTTGAATAGTTATTGTGACAAATATGTAACATAAACATACATTTCGCATTTCACGTTTATCTAGATACAACAAAAAATCTTTATCGCCGTCGATCATATGAAGATATAGTTTCTTCTTTTTATTTACTAAGTAATTTAGAAGTAAAAATTTCTTTTTTTTAATCATTTGAAACATTTATTTATTTTTAAAAAAAAATTTTGTTGTTTAGCTTTTATTGTTTTGTAACTTATATGGTTGTCAAAATAAGTCGATAAAAGCAATTGGAATGACTTCATTGACTTATTCAAGATGGCGTCAAATAAGTCTATAAGTCTGAAATAAGTCGGCGTTTGGAAAACAGCCTTAAACAATTTTCTTGATAATGTTGATTGAATAAATTTGTTTTGTAATTTGCATATTCCACATGCTGTCGCGGAATTTTCTAAAATTGTTTTTAATGGTTTTGAATTATTCATTCCGAAAATTTTTGTTAATTCTACTTAAGCCGAGCCGTGGTTCAACCGCCGTTTATAACATATAGCTAATCGTAAACCAAAAACTGACAAGCTATATAAGCGTTTTGCAGACGTAAATGCTAATTGTATTTAATTTTATTGATTTTTGATACACAACATTATTGGTTTTTAATTTTTGAACTTCAGCTAAAAATCTTTACAAAACCCCATTTCCCCCGCCCAAGCTGGATTTAATCAAAATCGCTTAAGAAATAGCTAAGTTCCATCCTGTAAGGCGAAATTCCAGAATTTTATCAGATAATCAGTTTAGCATCATGATTCCAAGTTCCAACGTAATATACATAATACATTTCGTCATAAGCGGTTATAAAAAGCCAAATCAGCCAAAAGCCATCAAAATTACCCATATTCCCAAACTGCATTTAAAAATTATGTTGGAACCCCATTTTCAACGAAATGTCGAATATCGTTATAATCGGTTTAGAAACACCCTAGTTTCTTGCTAATCGGCCATTTTCCAGAATTTCGGCTTAAAATCGTTTTGGAATCCCATTTCCCGGTCTACTTGATCAAATTCCAAAATTGTATCAAAAAGTTGTTTTAGCATTCCGTTTCCATCATTCAGATTCAATTTAAGCAAAATCGGTTAAAAACAGGAAGAACCGTTTCAAATGGCCATATTCAAATAACATTTCAATCATACATATCATACGCGTACAAGCTACTTACATTTTGCCTAGATATTACCGTTTTTGCATTTCTTTTCTCCATTTATGTATTTTTTTCTCTTTTACAAACTTTTATGTAGTTTATCAAATCAACAGTTGATTTGTGTTAAGGTGATAAGGAAATTGACCGACGTATCTGTGCATATGATAATATAAGAATATAAATGTGTAAGAATATAAAAGGATAAATCATAAAAAGATTGTTTTCGTACCGAAAATCTGTTAAAATCTCTTTTTGACAGTTTTGTGGTAAGAAAGCAGCTTTCATGATTTATCCTTTAATATCCTTTCATCGAACTATCTATCATTCGTACAGCTAAACGGTCGATTTCCATGTCGCATGGACACCTTCACGAGTGCGAATCCGAATCACCGTTTTGTTTATTTTAGATAAAATAACGAACTGAACTCTAGGATTTCTTGTCAGTATTGGAAAAACAAATTTTGATAGGTATCGTCTAAACTCCAAAAAATGTGAGTTAATAATCTGTGACTTCGCATGGTGATTAGGATATTGTCGATAAGTCTTCCAAAATTACAAAAATCTTAAATAATTATGAAAATTTCTAAATTCCCTAAACCCTCGAGGATTTTAGAGAAATCTTGAATACCTCGAAACTTTCGAATTAAAAGTAACGGCATCTGCTGTCGATAACTCAATGCCAAAGTCGAAACATTTTAAATAAAACGTGAAATCTGGAGTAATCCGACATCTATGGAGGAGCTAAGTAACTCAAAGGTTTACTACGCACATCTAGATTATCCGAAATATCTAAGGATCTCAAATATTCTCGCGATTTTAAAAAATCTCTTATATCAAGTAATTTTATTAATTTCAAATAATTAAGAAAAATCTCGATAAATAAACTTATGTAAACAAAGCCTGCAACTATAAAATAGTTCTCGAAAGAGACGAAAATTTGGAATAATTTGGAATATCATAAAAATCCCGAATAATCTGAAAGCCAAGCAATTCAATACCAAGTAAATTTTGAAAAACTCTTAAATCGAGGATTACCTCAATTTGGTTTTGAACTCGGGTTCCGGTTAATTCTTTCAAAATCGGGAAGACCGGCGAAGCTAAGTTGAATACATTTCCATATCATTTCATGAAAAATTTAATAAGGATCAGATGTAACACTCATTAATTGCACAGTTTGGATAACATAATAAGTAGAGTCTAATCTATCAAGCTCCTTCTTAATTTGACCTATTTTCCAGAACTTCATCTTAAAAACACTTTAGAATTCCATCCTCCTCGTGCACCTGCATTTTGAATTCCCTGGAAATCGGTTAAGTAAAAGCCAATGCCATCCAGATTAGCCGTATTCCAGGACTGCATTTAAAATTCTTTTTAAAACCCCATTTCCGCATCCAAATATCGAATTTCCGTTTACAAAAGGCCTAGTCCCATCCCAATTGGCCACATTAAAGAACATTTAAAAATCATTAAAGAATCCTGTTTTCATCACGCTTGTTGAATTTCGTCAAATGCAGTTAACAAATAGCACGTTCCATCCTAATTGGACATATTCCATACCTTTATCAACAAACCATTTTAAATTCCCAGTTCCAAAAAATTAACGTACCGTAATTTTATCGCAATCGGTTTGGAAATATCCTAGTTCAATGCTAATTAACCAGATTCTACAACTTCGCATCTTAAAATCTTTTTAAAATCTAATATCCTCCAACAAGCCACAATTCCGTTTGTATTGCATCTACAAAAATAAAACTATACCAATCGATTTGTTATTTGGTAAGCTTTGTTTTTGCTCGTCTTGATCTTTTTAATGAAACGTAAGGTATTCAAGTTATTAGTAAAAAATTGCTCTAACCCGTGAAGTTTTTAGTAAAAAAAACAACGGCAAAACTTAAATGATCAGTTTTTGCTTAGAATTCATCACTCTATCAATTTCTGTGGTTATTTTAAGTGTACTAATTTCCACATCCTAGATTGGTGGCATTCACCCCCAGGATAAAAAAGCACACTATTATCTACTTACTGTCCAATTATCACGTAAATCGGTATTTTCCGTAAGAATTCTGAGGTAATAAGTAAGCTATTTTTACCGTTAAACAATGGACTATTTATGGTTCAAAGAAAAAGGGGGTTTAAATTCAAAAATATTTAATCAAATGTTCCGGAAATATTTTATTTTTTTTTTGATTTTTCATTGTAAACTTCCTATTTCTACGAGGACTAGATGCGATTTTGAAACATTCCATAAATTTGTGCCGATTTTTTTAAAATTGTAAAGAGTTTTCCTTGAAATAATAGAAGAATAGAAGAAAGGAAGAAAAGAAAAATAGAAAATTTGCATTGAATCGACCCCAATGTTTGCATGAATGGTTTTACAGCTGAAGATAATCAACGCTCATAGCTCAAAACAGAACAAGAGCGACAACGATAAGCGTCGACGAATAAACTCAAAATTCTGCTGCGATATTGCTGCAGAAAACACAACAAAAGCATCAGTGTTGAAACTAAAAGTATAATAAACAAAAAACACAACCTAAAATATTTTATAAGATTGTGCCAAAATGAATTGTTTAAAGGAGCATGATATAAAAATAATTAAAATTGTTTATATTATGTTTTTGGCATTTGAATATTACAAAACATTAAAATCAAAAAGGCGCTAGTGAGTGAGGCCAGTAAATAGGTCAAGCCAAAACATATTTTAATTTTTTCGACAAGGTTCTTTACAAATAAAGGAAAACGATCCGGAGCATTTTCATTAGGCTACGCGAATGAGTGTTGGCCATTTTCAGCTTTTGCTAAATCTAGTAAAAGATACACTAGAGAAACACTCTCATCGAACACAAATTAGTCCAGAAACAAGATTGACTTTTACACTTATGTAAGAAGCGCAGCACATACGTTTATAGATATCTTGATCACGATTGTTCCATTCAGAAACTTGCCTGGAGTTTTGAATTGGAAGCATCTACCGTACGCGATATAATACTGGAGACATGTGATATATTGTGGGAGCTTAGCAGTACTTATGTATCAAAGCCGAACTATCCGGAGTGGTTTAAATATGTACGTGATTTTGAATTTAAAACCGGTATGCCAAATTGCTTGGGATCAATCGAAGAGCGATTCGCTGTATTTTAATTAGGCTGGCAATAAACTGGCACACAAAAAATTAATATTTGATATACAAAAAATTGATAAAACGGCACAAATTAATGAGCAACAAACAAAAATTTCTGGGCATCATAAAATTAATGTAACAAAATATAATAATTTGGCAACATTTATAATTTTTTGGCACAATTGGAATGGAACACAAAAAAATTATTGTTGGGCATCGAAAGAAACATTTTGAGCGACAAAAGTAATAAGCTGACAACAAATTTTCATAAATAAATTAATTACAAATTAAAAAATTGAAATTAGTTATAAAATATTCTGGAACCGCGTAACCTACTATACCCCAAATGGGATATATCCATTTCTAAGGCATCCAACACGTCTGACGGCAAAGTTGCATTTTCAATTTTTATATTTATAATAATGCCGTAGAAGTAGCTTCTTTATCAATTTCACTAATAATCTTAGATGCCTTTCCCACGAAATTAGAAAAATCCTGATGTACGTGAACCGAAGAAGAAGCAGATGTGTTTTTTTTTGCTGCTGTTGACGTTATTATTTCATCCAGATTGATGTGCTCGGTATGTTCGCTGTTGTAACAATAAGAACTATCTTCATCGTAGTTACTAGTAGTAGTACTAGTTCCCACTATTCTAAAAAAGTAAATAAAGTGAAATAAAATCTAATTAATTCTTAAGGTTGATTCCTTCTTACTCTCTTTGATCTTCGACATTATCTAGAAAGCTTATGAGTCCAAAGTACTTCAAGGGTCAATTCCATAACAGCCGGATGATTCGGTTCTTCGGTTCGACGGGCTTTCTTGTAAGTATCTCGTAAACTTTTCCAGCGTGTTTTGCAAATATTTTCTAAAATATGTTGTACAATATTTAATTACCATTTGATTTGAGTTTAAGCGCAATACATATTACGCCAAATTTTGCCTTTTATATCTGTTCTCCTATAATATTTATCTTTCAAATTAAATATACATAATTTGATTTTCCCTAACTAATTTTATTAATTTTTCTTCGAACGACATATTCTAAATTAATTGAAAAATTTAAATTAATTTCTTGCCTCGATGAAAACCGAAAAAACAAACTGTTAATAATAATAAGGCAGCTTAAGATATACGATACCAACGTAAAAACATAAAAAAACAGTTGGTACCATTGCTTCGCCAGCGATAAAAATAGAAATAGATTCTAAATCTATTACAGCAAAAAAAACGTCGCCGTCGGCGTCGATGATTCTGTTAGCACTGTGTGCTTTTCCTGTAATTTAATTTGACAGGAGTCATCGCTCATTATCTATGCTCTAGTTCTGCTTGTAGCTTTAATAGTTGATTTTTGAATGATAACGATTTATAGAAACAATAGAAAAAATTTAGAAAAAATTTGGTTTTAGTACCTAGACTGAAATTGTGTTTAAATATTGTTTCTCGATATATTAGCAAGCATTACACGGATCAATATTAATGTCAATACTTGTTAAAATGACATTAATATTGATCGTGTAAAGTGATAACCGTTAATGATGTGAATCCGGATTTTCTGATTTCTAAAAATCATGAATGGTGCCTGGGACACTGACAGCAATAATTACCGTGTATGATGGTTTACGTCATTACTGTTGTGATATTTTATCACTTTTTTATTCTGTCGGCATTTTACGATCTGCCAATTTCAACAAGGATGGTTTAATTAATAGTAAAATTGTAATTGTTTGACGTTTCTATTCAAAATTAAAACTTATTTGACACAGTACATGATAAATGACCTTCTCGTAGCTAAATAATGTAAAGTTACCGTTAATCTTTCGTTTACAGGTAAACTTTTCGTCATGTTGGTATACTGCCTCATGAGGAATGATTTGTGACCATGCGAAGCAATTTATCAAGAGTTGCTTTGCTCAATCGAAAATAATTCTTGAAATTATCTGCTTCTTTTAGAAGGACGATATATCTCACATATATGTGAACATTTTTGTCGTTTTTAAGCTAGTTAGTCCTCTATCCATCGTCGGTGATTAATAGTTTTTTGTCGATAATGGTAAAATTATCGCAACACCCGCTTTTTGATTCAGATCCATTTTAGATTTAAAAAATTCTGTTAGTGAGTTTTTTTTATAATATTTAGCTATGAAATATAAATACAGTGAAATTTATTTATTTATTTATTTTATTTATTTATTTATTTATTTATTTCAATCATTACAATTTGTACAGAATAAATATGATACAATATGTATACAAAATTCAAAAACAAAAACTAATGAAAATTATAAAATATAAAATACAAATTATTAAATTGAAATAATTAGAAATGCAAAATGAACAAAAATGTTCAGCAACATGCATTTCTTCATTACATGAGAACAGATTATTAGCATTAAGGGGTAATGAAAAGGTTAATAATAAAAAACTATGTAAATATAGAAACTAATTAACAATAAATGTAAAATACACAAATAATAAGTTTAACAAAGAAAAAATCAAAATATAAATTCATAAATCTTTAGTATAATATAATTATCGAAATGCAATAAATTTTAAACCATTAAATTGAACACGAAATCCAAAGTTTTGTTCTGCAGTAACCAAGTTTTAAGTGACGATAAAAATATTTTTTTAGAACGTATCTCGCGAATGCTTTCAGGAAGTCTGTTGAATATTGACGGAGCCGTAACTAAGAAATAATTACGAAAATGAGTTTTGGAAAACTTGGGT
The DNA here is from genome assembly GCA_963556165.1 of Tipula helvola. Taxonomy (NCBI): domain Eukaryota; kingdom Metazoa; phylum Arthropoda; class Insecta; order Diptera; family Tipulidae; genus Tipula; species Tipula helvola. The sequence goes on along the minus strand of OY744483.1, from coordinate 256,110,973 downwards.
ATTAATTTTTGACATACGGAGTTTCTGCGTAATTCGTAGGCGTGACAAGATAAATTTCGGTTACCGCTTATTTCAAAGTAAATTTTCATGACTTTAAATACATAAAGATGCTTTATCGGAAGAATTGAGCTTAACACGAATAAAGGCCACGTGTGGCAACGTTTGTTTTTAAAAAACATCAATCTAATAGCATGCTTATGAGCAATAATTAACGGTTTAATTGTGCTGAAGTAAGTGCCACCCCAGCAACAAATGCCATAACGTAATCGCGAATCAATTAAGCCATAATAAAACGATTTCAAAACATCAAAAGGACAATGAGATCTTAGAAGGTACATTTTCCTGATAGTGGAGTGGAGAGAATTTTTCAGAGCTGAAACATGACCTTTCCAATCTAAATGACAATCGACTTCTAGTCCTAAATATTTACAGGAACTTACTGATTCAATGACCATACAGTTGAGCAAGCAAGATCCATTTCTGGGACAATAGACATCATGAAAAACAATATCAGTACCAAACGAACGATAGGCATTCAAGCTGAACAAAATAGCCTTAGTTTTCGGGCTAAGCACTAGTCCGTGCACTGAAAACCAATTGCTTAAGACTGTCAGATCTTCATTAATACTAGATACTGTTGACAAATAATTGTTACAATTATAAGCAAATGCCATGTCATCAGCAAATGCAACAATTTTACCAATGAACTTTTGACGAAATATCGAGTTAACGTAAACTAAAAATAGAATTGGTCCAAGGACTGAACCTTGAGGAACGCCAGCCTGAAGTTCGATAAAATTGCTCAGTGATCCACCAATACTCACCCGTTGTAAACGACCTTTTAAATACGATGTAAACCAATCAAACATACACCCCCTAAATCCAATATACGATAGTTTATTTAAAAGAATCCGATGATCCACCATGTCAAATGCTTTGCAAATATCAATAAAGAGAGCGGCTACTGTATGTGAGTTGTTAAGCCCTTCATGTAGCGGATTCATTAGATTCAGTAGTGCATCTTCGGTACCAAAACCAGCTCTGAATCCAAATTGGCACGAACTAAAGTAATCAAACGTATTTAGGTAATCAAGTAAACGCGATTTAACAATTTTCTCAAAAATTTTTGAGACAACTGGAAGAAGCGAAATAGGCCGATAATTGCTAATTAATAAGCGATCACCTTTTTTATACAAGGGAATAACCGTTGCAATTTTTAATGCTTGCGGAAAAACACCTTCGATTACACTACGATTAAATAATTCAGCTAAAATGTCAACAATATTAAAATTAATTCGTTTTAAAATTGCGCTGCTCAAGCCGATATTATCAGGCGTATGCTTAGTTTCCAAAGAATTAATAACATAAAATAATTCTAACGAAGTAATTGGCCGAAAGAAAAAACCACTATTAATAGGCCCATCTAAGACCATCGACTTGCAGCTGCTCAAATTAGAATTGCTAACATAAGGTCCCATGGTGGCAACAATGTTAGAAAAGTATGTATTGAAACTATTAGCAATTTCAAGCGGTGAGGAGACAATATTGCCCGATTCTTCACGTATAACGGAGATGTGATTAGTACAACTTTCCTTATTCAAAATTTCATTAACTAAATTCCATTGTTTTTTGCCATTACCAGCGGTAAAAAAATGGTAAATTCACTTATAACGACATTTAAAATCCTTGTTATAACCAAATGTCGTACTATACGAGTAACATAACAATTCAGTTCAAATTTAAGACGTTATAAGCGAATGTTCTTATATCCAGGGGCGTTATAAATGAATTTCACTGTATTTTATGTCATGTTTGTTCACGGCGACACCTCAATTATACTAATATATCCCAGTGTATTTCTTTATATTCATGTATTACGGCAGCACGGCTTGTAAAGACGTTTGTGTTTGTTTTAATTCAATTTGAATAATTATTGGTAAAAAAAAACTTGGTATAAATACAATCATCACCTTTTAAATTAACTGTTAAATAATTTTTGGTTATTCAATAATATGAAAAATTTCACAAAAGTCTTTCTGTGACCCTTCTATTCTTAAACTCTATGAATAAATTATACCCCAAAAATATTAACACAACAATAATAATTCTACCTATGTACATATCCGTACACAAACTGGTGTTTTATTTAAATTAGCATACAAAATTTGTATTTCCTTTTTCGGTACCTGGATGGATATCCTATTCATATTGAATATGAATAAAAATTCTATAAGTTCATAAGGGCTAAAGAGTACCAAATCGCTACTAGTTCGAATCATTGTCAAGTGGGTCATTAACATAATTTATTCTCTCGAACTATGCAATATTTTCTAAATCAAAGCATAAGATTGCTTCATTTTTTCAAACATTACTCCGAGTTAATGTAATATGCTCATATTTTGCTTACCTTAGCGATAAAAGAGCAAAGTTTAGTTTGGCTTTGGGCTGATTCATTACCAACGTACAATCGGTATCTAAAACGACCGGTCTACTTTTAGTTAAAAGCTTTAAGTTCAACCGAATTTCAACATATGTATAGTATCGTTTAGCTGGAAAAGAACGAATTTCAGCAATGTATAAAGTTTGAGAAACGCATAGTTTCACACAATTTATGTTACGTTTGCCTTACTATTTAATAAAAGGCTTATTAAAATCTTTTCGGTATATTGAAGTAACGCATTTTTAAATAAATTATTTGACTAATTCTTAACGTAATTTCAAGAAAGAGCGCTATACCAATGCTAACCTAATTTAATACACAATCATGACGTTAATCTTAAATTACACATGACATTAATCTTAAGTTATAAAGAAATTATATATGTATAGCATATATCTATTATATAGCAAAAACACGTTTCAGTAATAAATCAGTAATTCAGCAATTTTGAAAATCGCTTTCCACTAAATTAATATTTTTAATTACATATCAATTTTCATGATTGGGTTTGGTATACACACAATACATTATTACAAAATTACAAAGAATGATGTATTCAGGTCATTATACTGTTATAAAAATGTTGACTTTGAAAAATACTCTATAAAAATCTACTAAAAACCGCTTAAATAGTAAAAATTTATACTAACTTAATCATAAGCGTTTTAAGGATTTTAGAATAAAAAATGTTTGCAAATCACGCTGATGATATCCCCTACATAAAAGGCTAAATAACGCTCGCACACGTCCTCTGAAGCTTTTTCACACGTTTAATTTTATCAGGAAATTTTCTTTGCTGTTTGGAGGGATTACGGTTTATTCGTTTGTTTTTGTATTTTGTATTTCGATATTTGGTTTTATTTGAAGGGAATCCGCTTCCGCTTAAATAAATTGTTACTAACGTGACAAAGTCTATGCAAAAAGCACCTTGCTATATATTTTAATGTTTAATAAAGTAAAAAGATATAAGTAAAAAATGTAAATCTAAACACAAACAACCATTTCTAAAATTTTTATTTGGCTGTCTGCAAATTAGCGTTGTCCAGCTTCCATTACAAAACTGCTAAACCGTAGAAGTAATCCATAGAACGAAGTAATCAGCACTTTAATTCAATTCGATATATCTTTAATTTGTTTAGATAAATGATGGTTGGCTATACATTTAAGTTCATCGTAGAAAAAAATGTTTCAGTATAGCTAGAAAATTGTTTGTTTTTGAGGGGGCACGTAACTAAATTATATTGTATGATCTTGAACTGGCCTACCAAGTTCAAATTTGTGTCCCTGTTTTACAAACAATCGCTACTCCCCTTTTACAGCTGGTAAAAATACGTTTCAGGTAAAAGTTGTTTATTTTCTTTGCATAATATAAGATTTAGTCGAAAATTATACATCCTGCACAGGACATTTCAAGGTCATTAGAATTATTAAATTATTTGCCCTCTTCATTGAGATACAGAAGGCAAAATAAAAAAAAGAACCCAAGCTTCTTAGTACATAAAAGGGAGGTGCACTTCGGGTGTAATGTAAGGAGAGCACCACTAAACTTGGCCCAAACAAACAACTCGAAAGTTAGGCATTGCAGCCAAAAGTGACGATAAGAAAGTTATTTTATCTAGAGCAAATAATTTTGTTCTGGATTGCTTTTGGCTGCAACTCTTAATTTCCGAGTTATATGTATATGTCAAGTTAAGTGATACTTTGTATTAAGGAAGTCCATGATTCCGGTGTTTGTGGATATTTCCCTTTAAATCAATAAAAACCAATTAATACCGGTTGTCATTTTTTTTATATAACTATTTCGAATTCTTCGGTTCGACTTAGCACATCCCCTTTCTTCATTCGTTACTTGTAAATTTGTATCTGTGTAATTGTGTTGCGTAGAATTTATTTCTGAGCGAATTTTGACTCAGGCTTTGTTTTGCCGATTGATTTAACATGCTCCCTAAATCTTTCTTTAAAGGAGCCTAAATAAAACATTTAAATTTCTAAACTCCCGTATCCAAAGTTGTGTTATTCCTTTTCTTAATTAATTTTTCTAATTTATTATTTGTTTTGTGCGCAAGCGTATAACCAAAATGTTGAAAGATTTTTGAATTTTTTTACTAGTATGACTCCAATCCATACTTATATAGGTATTTTTTTATCCTAAACATCAGAATTTAGGCTGGTATGCCCCCGATATTCCATTTTTCTCTTGTGTCCACGATTTAATCTCTCTATTGCTGCTGTTTGGTCCCCATTTTTGTGAGCAATGTATTTAATTTTCCCCAACTCTACTCTGTAGTTTTTCTGACATTGGAATACTGTTTAGCCTATGGATCTTGTGGCGGTATGCTGCTATCTTTTGTTGAAACGGGTGATGAATCGTTTGGTGTGTTTGTGTAGGCTTTCTAAAAATTTGGAAAATATGTTTCTGATTTAAATTCGTTATTGTTAGGTCCAAAAAATTTATAGATTTATCATTTTCAATTTCTAATGTGAATTTTAATTTTGTGTGGATTCCATTCAAGTAGCTTGTCCCAGTAAACTAATATCAATATGTCGTCCACATATCTATGTCAATATTGGATTTTTCGGAAAAATTGATTTCTATCGTTCAAAATATACGTGTTTTCAATATGATTCAAAAATATGTTGGCCAAAGTACCGGATAAGGGGCTCCCCATAGGTAGACCATCTTTTAAAATGTAGAATTTCTCTTCGTGCTTAGAATAATTTTGACGTGTGATTTATTCCAATAACGTGATAACCTCGTTTATGATATGTGCATGTGTCCGTTACTCCATCAAAAGTCGTCTTGTAATCACTATCGTTTCTTCTATTGGAATGTTCGTATACATATTTGTAACATCAAAAGACGCTAACTTTACATTCCTCGGTATGTTGACTTCCTCAATTTTGTGCACCAGTTCCAAATTATTTTTGACGAAATGGTCATTTCCCATACAAATATTATCATATAGCCATTGGTTTAACCACAGAATAATAAACAACCAGAACCGACATTACGTGGACCAAGAAATTTTTGCTCTTGCCTTATATTTTACATGTTAATTTTGAATTTTCAGCCACTGAACGATAATTTAACACCGAAAATCTTACCTTCTATTAACCAAGGTCAAAAAAATGAGTCCACTTTTCTCCATATAAAATCCGCGTTATGTCGCTTCTGGGTATTCTGTGGTTTAACTGTTTAGTAATTTTGAAGGCCGGCGCTGAAGTGAAGTTTACGATCACTCTCATTGGCACATCCACCTTATAAATCTTGTGCATGCCTCTGATTATTGGGATTGTTGCCTTAATCGTAATATTTTATTATTAATAGCACATTCATTACACTATTGCCATTCAATTTTGAATAATTTTGTTGCAATCAGCTGTCCAGTTTCTGCAATGATTGTGTGGGCACTTTAACTTTATAAAACAAGAAAATGTGTATTGTTATCATTATTAATATCTTAAGCAATATTGTACTTTACTTTATAATAACACACTGGCTCACCTGAAATTATAATTGATTGATTTGATTGATTGATTGATTTAGTGTGTACGACCAAGCCTAAGGCAAGTTTCCCGGATACGCCGGGTCCACCGTACACCCTCTTACGAATAACAAAATCGAGGGAAAGGAAAGGTATGTTAGTAACAGAGACTCAACCCGGTTCCAGACACCATGGCGGTTGATAGTTAGTAAATAAGACAACACGAGACAACACAATTTCTAAACTACATGATTGTTAACTGCTTGTTGTTCCTGGAGCGTTGAGTCCGGCTATACCTTTGTTACTGAAAATTAGGATTAAATTTAATCCCTTTAAGAATGATTAATTCTGGAGCAATCCTAAATTCTGAAACAAATTAAATTATTCATCAGTATACTTAAAATAAACCCCTCTAAACACCTAAGATATTATTAATTTAAGTATACTTAAAATTACATCCGCATCAATCCTAGCCTAGGCCACTTAAATAATTCAATAAATAATTTTAAAAATCCTCTAGTTGGCACCCCTACAAATGTTAACAATTAATTAATTTCATCAGCTTACAAAATTAACACAATTTTTAATTTCAGCTTCTTCACTCCTTGTTGATCCTGGAAGGTTGATTTAAGCTGGAATTTAATTCTGAAACACGGGATTAATTTAATCCCTAATAATTACTAATTCTGAAACTATAATCTATACTTGAAATTAGCTTCTTTATTAGAAAGGATTAATTTTAATCCCTCTAATAATGATTAATTCTGGAACTGAGTTATATTCTGAAAATTAACTTATTAATCAGTGAACTAAAAAAGGAACTCCTTTAGATACTATTCACATATTAACAAAAATAACTGATAAACAAAAACAATAGGGTGCCAGTCCTTCCCGGAATCCCAATTTCACCAATCCGATCCAAAAAAAACTACAGTTTAACTCAAAACTACTATTATAAATGAACCATTTTCGTGAACCTGCCACTTAAAGTATAGAAGTTTCATCTGTGATGACTTTTCTGGAATGAATTACAATTAATATCACCAGTACCCAAAATTAAAGTTATAAGAACTAATTAGTTTCTAAAGTATGAATTCAGTTTAGGAATTCCGTGCAGTTCAGTAAAATTAACTACCCCGTATTAAAAATAATCATGCTTAAATAAAAAAAAAAAAAAAAAAAAAAAAAAAAAAAAAAAAAAAAAAAAAAATAAACAAAAAATTTTTATATGAACAGTGAAATCTCGAAACAGCGCAGCCAAAGGAACCGGAGAAATGTATTTAATTATTTAATAATTTAATTTAGTTGTGTATTTACATATCACGAATTCCATAGAACGTACTGTGACAGTGTGCGAATGTTTTTACCAAAATTGAATAACAAATTACTTTTTTTAAAACAATTCTTTATGATTTATAATGACCAATTTATCTCTTCATTTAGAATATATTAAATATTTAAAAATCGCATTACTAATTACTAGGGCTGTGATTTTTAGGTAAAAACCTTTTCGTGCTGGAGCCAGGTTTACGTGTTTTGGTTACATAGAAACTTGATTCATAAAATTTCCTTTCATATGGCATCGGTTTGTTAGCACCTTTTCTCACCTTTTCCGTGGTTTGGAACCTTTTTGACCTAAATAAACATTTTTGAACCTTTTTGTCGCCTAAATAGTATAGTATTCAAAATCATTTCCAAAATAATCATGAAATGTCTGGATTTTACATCAAATTGGTATCGTATATTTTTGGTCTTTGGAAATAAATTTTAAGACAAGGGACAAATGTGAACGCGACATAAAAAATTTCCTTAGTTAAAAAAGTTGAATACGAAAACACATTTGTTCAGTATTTTTATTTCTAAAAAGTGAAGTTTTTCCCAAAACTACTTTAAATGTATTTTTTTACTTTTATGGCATCCATGAGGAAAAATTTGGCATAAATAGTTTTTTTTCAGTCGGTTTCATCGATGGACAAGTGTTATTTTGTCAAATTTGTAATGTGACAATCGTTGCAGTCAAAAAATCACAAAAAGATCAATATATAAGATCCCAAAAACACAAAAAGGTGCCACAAAGAACCACAGAACTACAAATTAGACGTTTATATCTGAGGTGAGGAATGGAAACGTTACGCACCCAGCTTTTTTGGTTAAACAAAAAGCCTATAAACGATGAAACTATTTAACACGTAAAAAGTGCGAGAAAATATGAATATATACGAGTGACTATAGACGAAACAACCGACACAACCGGAAGATATGTGGCTAATGTTGTGGAAGGTGTTTTAAATAGGGATGAAGATGAAAGCCGCAAACAGTTTTTATTGAATACTGCTATATTAGACAAAGCCAATAGTTTCACAGTAGCTAGACTTTTCGACGAGTCCGTTAAAATTGTGGGCGAAGATTTTAACCTAGGCAAAATTTTAATGTTTTTATCAGATGATGTGCCTTTATGGTGTAGGCGGCTGCCGCAATTAAAATTGTCTACCCGAAAATTTTACACGTTACTTGTTTGGCACACGGGATTACATCGAGTGTAGAGAGATGATTGCTTACGCCAAAAATTTATTTTTAAAAGCGCCTCGAGAGTCCAAATTTTTAGAGAATTTGAACCGGGTTTGGAGCTTCCACCAAAGCAAATAGCTAATACTTTTTATTTATGAATTTTACTATGATGAAATAAGCAACAAATTTAAGTTAATAAATTAATTAAAAGCAGCTTTATTACTCAAATAATTTTGATTTTTGGAACCTTTTTACCACCTTTTTTTAATTTTATAGAGCATATTTTAGGTACCTAAAATGCTTTTTTTAGCACCTAAAATTCACAGCCCCACCAATTACCAAAATATTTAACAAAATACGTGTAACGTACATGTGACAAATTTTTTCCTCTGATTTTGAGTTGTGTACGTTATATAAAATTACTTGCGAATTGGTTTGGACCTGAAAATCAATTTTTTTATCTAAATAGAGGGAGCTATGCTAAAACATTTTAGTGCTGTTTTCATTCAGAATAAACTAATACTGACTGACTTTTTAATTTTTCACTAAATAACGTACATGTCACATGGATAACGTACGTGTGACACCATACAAACTTTACTATGGCGAAAATTTTTTAATTCTTTATTCAAGTGTAATTCGTTATTCAAGTGCAAAAACATGAAAAATTATGTCAAATTCTAATGTCGAAATATTTCTTTTCTAAACAATATAGCTGTTATTATCATCTATCGATTCCATTTTTCAAGTTTGAGGGTTACCTTTTTGTGGAATTCATGATATGCAAAGTTTTATTATTTTATTTCCTTATTAACCATATATTTTCACATAAACACTTATCACTTTAGCGAATAAAATACCCTTGCGAAATTACAATTTCCTTAAATCAGTATTCACTATAACGAGACCTCACTGTATTACATACGATAGTTTCTGGTTCAACTCAAATTTACTCGATAATACAAAGTAAACAAATCCCATTAGAATCGAACACAAGAAACTTTTAATTCTAATTAAATTTCCAATTCAACTCAAAATTACTCGATTATACGTAGTATAAGAATCTTATTTGAATTGAATACATGAAAATTTTGCGTTGTGTAGTTCATTGTATATAAATAGCACTATAAACACAAAGAATACAACAACGCCAAGTAATAAAATCGTATTACAGTACAAACTAAAACCACCAACGCACATAGAGAAAACAAACTTTTCATATAATCCTTCACGTGCGCAGCAGGGAAAGTATCGATGTGTACATAGTGTGTTTTGGTACATGCCTTTTCTATATTATATACATATATAATAGGCTTCACTATATTATATATTACTGTATATATTTCCGAAAATAACCTCGTACACTACACATACACGACTGTGAATACAATTCAGAAGCAAATATCAACAATCGAACACTATAGAACCAATGTTGTCTTGATAGAAATTATATAATAGAAATTATATTCTTTTTATGTATATAAATAAAGAATATATGTGTTTGTGTCGTTTCCACATAAAACAAAAAATACAACACATACATAATCTCGTAAGAGGAAAGAGAGAAACCGAAAACTTGTATATTCATGTACAGAAACAGAAATTTAATGCGTAAATTTATTTATTCGATTTTAATTAAATTTAAATACGAGATAATGTATTTGACCATTCGAATTTTATGCACCAACTACACAAATTTAAGACATGCATTATTAAGCGAGAAAGCCAAAATTTGACTTGTTTCGCTATAAATATGAGAATAAAAATAAAATATAAAACAATGCCTGTTGAATGCATCCCGATGGATTGCATTCTATCCATATTTAAATTTTCACTATTCTTATGCACACACTTTTACTTAAATAACTTAAATTAAAATAAATTATATATAAATTATATATTTAAACACTTTACACTACATTAGAAAATAAAATAAACTAAAAATTAATTAAATTAAAATTTTCTCGAAGAAGACGACAAAAACACGTCCTTCTTCTTCGAGCGTCAACGACCGACCCCCACTGGCTCACCTGAAATTATAATTGATAATTAATTCGCGTATATGTTTAGATAATAAAATATTATTACTTACCAAACGTAAACAAAAGCCATTTTTGATATTTTGGCATTTGCTGATCACCGATTAACACTGCCTTCTCGCGTAATTCAGGTGAACTATAGATGTGTTATAATTTGTAAAACTGTTATAATTTAGTCGAGACGAACTTACTTTAGAATTTATTTGTCAATAACATTTTATGTGTTCCGGAAATTGCGAGAAACAGTCGTATGTATTTAATTATAAAAATTACATTTTGCTAGTAAAATAAAATCTCGGTGGAGATTATATTAATTTATAGTTTGTGTTTTTTATTTGGAGAATTTGTGTAGCAAAAGTAAACATATTTTTGTGTACACCCGTATGCCGAACAGTTTGTGTTAGCTTTAGATGCATTCGAGTCTAGAATAGAAGCAGTTGTAGTGGAAGATAAAACTGCCAAATAGATTTTCTGAAAAATCGACGATTTTTTTGATATGTTGTTAATAAATCTGAAAATCCATCATCTACCGTGTGGTTCATTTTAATAAAAAATAATAAAAAAATCTTGTTGAATTGTTTTCTGAGGTAATATCAAAATTTTCGAAGAAATATTTTTCTACTTTTAATATTTTTTCCAAATTCCGACAATTGATCCATTGGTGTCTTTAAAATAAATAGAAAACTGTAACCGTGTAACATGGAATTAAAATTTCTAAATTCACCTTAAATATTGTGCTGGTGGCAAACAATTTTATAAATAAGAAATTTCTAGTAAGCTTTGAAATATAAATTATTTCTGTGACGCTCATGATACAATAATATTACAAGGTATGCTTGACAGCTAAAAGCACGTGGAGCGTGACGTCACTCAGAGTCAATTTGGATATTTTTTTGCGAATTGGTTTAGGTTTATAAAAATATTTTTAGGTTTTGGAAATGGAAATAAGTTTCAACGATTGTACACGATAGAAAAAACACAAATCTCAACCAAACGGAGTCAACGTTACGAAATATATTACTGAAAGTGACGTCACTAAGATGAAATATGGCGATATTTCGATTGGTTGGAACACACCTTGTTTATTCATTATACCATGTGTGACGCTGACGTTTATTGATTGAAATTTACACGATATGTTGACGATACGTTATTTGTGAATTGCTTTAATAAAATCGCATTTAAAGGTATTATTTTTGAGTATTAAATTCTCTTGGTGATAAAGGTCGTATTAATCGTAAAATCTTAATGGCAAATTACTAAGAGACGGCCTTTAAAATAATATCAAGCTTTTTGAGTAAAGATGAGTCAATTTTCATGTTACTCACATAATGTTGTGATCTGAATAAATGGTACAACTTTTGAGAAAAGGCATTTTAAGCATTGGTTATTGTTAATACTTAATAATGTACCTGGAAGAAAAAGAAGCATAATCATAGGAACATCATCGCACCATCAGCAGCAGTCACATTTGCTGAAATAAAATAGATTTATGTATTCTAATGTCACTGTGTTTACAAGTGAAATTTATTATTATATTCTTACCCATTATATTATTTATTATAAAATTAATCACAAATCTAAATTCCATATTAAATGTCATCATCTAGTAGTAGTCAGATTAATCTAAAAAGAAAAAAGAAATCTCATTAACAATTTATTTATCGTATTATAAAATTCTGTACTTAACTTAAAAATCCTTGTATACACAGCTCACAAAATCACATCTGTCAAAATGTCAAAATTTAAAATGCAGCCGAGTTTATGTTCAATTTGTGATGCAATCCGAAAGTTGTGACCGACACGACATCTGTGTGAATAATTTAGAAGATGATCAAATTATTCGAACATAACTTTCGCGACTGTACATTTTTGGCTATGCATATTTTTTTATCATTATAATTGTAACCACCATTGTGAAAACAACAAAATTAAGAAGATTATAATTGTAACCACCATTGTATAAAGAACGAATCAGAAACATCAAGAAAATATAAAGTTTAACAGTGAAAAATAAATACAAATACAACAATAAAATTATTAAACAAAAATTGGCTTTTATATTGTGGTTGAATTACGAAATACGTGCGTTTTAGTCCGGACAATACAATACATTTACAACGAAGATACAGTCCACCCAAGAATAACGTGGAAATAAGTGCACGGTCGAGAAATAAAGATATTTTGGCTTGTGCTCCACCAACAGTTATTCTCTCTGAATGGAGAATTCTGAAGGATATTCAACAGTATACTAGAGATGAATAACCGGATCTAATTGTTAAATGTCGAAGATGAAAAATAGTGAATGCGATTTTAATTATGAACAGCAACACGTTTCAGTTCTAAATAATCTAACATTAATTTAGCGGATTAAGAGTAGAAAATTTATATTGTTATGACCAATTGTGATATTGGGGAAGGAGTCTCCAAATTTAACAAAACCCGTGACATCTTTTAAAGACCTTGCTTAAAATAACGGGAAATCTTTGTAATATGTAAATGGTTGGTTTGGTGATCTATAACAGTTGGTTTGGTGATCTATATATTTGTAGGACAAGTGTCGTCCGAGGAGTCAGATAGACCAAATTTTTTCTCTTTATTATGCCAGACACAAAAATTAAAACAAACTCAATTTTCTTAATTAATATATTACTGGGAGTAGTTTGATTCAGGAATAGTATGTTAGTCTACAGGCAGGACCATTTTAGCGTTGCAGCCAAAAGCGACTCAAAACAAATTATTGGGCTCAATATAAAAAAACTTTATTTTGGATTACTTTTGGCTGCAAAACTTGATTTTCGAGATATTTATATGGGTCAAGTTAAGTGGCCCCTCTACAGTAGCATACTACCCCCGTAGTATATTACTCCCTTTATAGTATTAAGACATTTACCTTCGTTTTATTGACTTTTATTCTTTGTCTGGTTTGATAATGATGGGAGCAATAATTAAATAATTTTATTGGCCGTACAGGAAACCTCCCTTTACTTTCTATAAGATGTTGGTATACTTGGTTTGCAAGGAGAAAAACAAAGTTGAACTTTGTATGCCAGTTCAAGATCATCCAATATAATTTAGTTAAGTATCCTCTCTAAAACAAACAACTTTCTTTATATACTGAAACTTAACATTTTTGTTGTTTACTCGTTGACTAATATCAATAACGAAAGATTTTATATAATAAGACATAATTATTTTTAGTTTAGTCTTTATTTATTTTAATATGAAACTGAAATAACGATGGTTTCGGATATTATTCCTTTAAAAATTTACTAAACTTTTAACTCAGTCCATTTAAAGCGTTTGCTCATTCTCAACAGAGCATACCAAAATACGTAAATAACCTATAATAAATCAACCGTTTCTGGATTTTGCTGGTTACTTTTTGGAGCATCTCGAGTATTTGGTTTATCTGGTGCATAGTATATCTAGCGGGCGGGCGTTAACTAAATCGCCATCTGGAGAGGCTTCCGATGGAGCAACTAGCAAATTCCAAACGGTAAATTATGGTACATTTTATATCTTCTGTCAGGTTGTGATCGGTAGTTCTCACTGAATGTAGCTGTGACTGCTGTTGTTGTTTCTTACTGAAACCATCCGCCGCCAATTCTTAACCCATTTTGCCACACACTCAATGGATCCAAGTAATTTTATTTTATTTATTTATCTATTTATGAATTTATAGTATTTTCAGCAAACACTATTGCAAGCATAAGTTCATTCTCAACTCAGTGTACCAAAATATGTAAATTGTTAATAAAATATTAAAAACAGTATTTTCAAGCCATATGATCCACATCATAGTTCCAATTAAACTTTTATCAAAACAGCATGTTCACCGTCAAAACAAATGGTTCACTAAATAACACCATAGGTAATACAAATATTTCCATGCCGCCACTATTGCTTGACCTAGTTTTGGTCCATCTTAAGTATTTTATTTCCTCAAATTAACAAAAAAATTGCAGAAAGAAAATATACAACCGACGACGTGAAAGTCTAAGGCAACATTTTCTGTATTTGAAATCTGCATAATTATCAGGCTATTATTTATCAAAACTTTCGATTCGTTTTTGATAATGTTGAACTAAAGTCAAAATTATTAAAATTGTTAACGTCTGTGCGGCACTATATAACATGAGCTAAATCAATAAGCTAGAAATGATCAGTTTACCAAGGCCCTCAGAAGAAAATGCTCCTATAAACGAGTCAGAATTTGAATATGACGACTTAGGGCAAAGTGAAAGTGCAGAAGCAATGCCTAACAGTCTGTTAAATTGCTTTTGAAATAAAAACACAATTAAAAAATGTTTTATTTATTATGTATGTGAAATAAAACTCATTTATTAATTTTAGAAAGAATGTATACCTAGTTCGTTTTATTTAATTTTTATTTTTTTTTCTCGTTTTCAACTTACACTTGTCTTTCTCGTTTATTACGTTTTTTCCTTTTATTAAATTTATCAGCTCAGTTTGGAACTCTACCTGTTTCTTGGCCTGTGCTTCCTTATTTTTGCCTTGGACCCTGAGTCCTTCAAATAATCTACTGGTTGCAGTGACACGTCGCCGTTATCTTCGATGTTTTGTTGTTTGTGATGTGGCCATCGGGCTTCAATATATAATATATTTAAGTTAGCGTCGCTAACACATTGCACATTAATGGAAAAAAAACTTTTCCTGTTTCTGTACGCTTAACCCACATCACCTCGGTGATTGTAGTTTTACGTGGGTGCAATCTAAAAAACAAAAAAAATTCCGACACACTCATTAAATTAAAGCTTTGTATCACAGATTTTAATAATGCCCAAGACCAATCTGTTACAAAATTTTTATTTTCTTTTAAATCTTCCAAAAATCATTTCATGGTCCGAAGAAATTAATTCACCTATTGGAATCAAATGTGAGTTTATATTTATAACGCATGCATAGTTTAAAATTCGTTTGTAGCTATGGCAAGCGTGACATATGGGATGTTTCATTACCTTTCCACTTGCGTCAAAATGAATGCCAATGGCTCTGTATTTTTTAACAGTTCTAGAGTAGATTGCCTGAAACACACAATGTTTAATGGGTCCACTACAAGTGTACTACCTTCTCTATTGTAAATTTGTATCTTATGTTTGGAAATTTTTTGCAATAACCATAAACCACAATGGTATTAGTTTTACTTAATTGCCTGATTGTTTGATAAGACACTATGCACGGATTTCTGATATCTGATTTCGCCCCGGTTTCCAATATCAAATACTTCGTCTGTATGCGTTCATCATTCCTTCGACTGAGAGCAGAGATCCCGGCCTTTTATGGTGACACAGCTCGAAATCATTACTGAAGTTGAATGTTTTAACCGTTGAGTAATGACACGGTTAATTCGAGCGACGTTTAAGGAATATATTTCGCTCTGCTACAATTCGAATT
The DNA here is from genome assembly GCA_963556165.1 of Tipula helvola. Taxonomy (NCBI): domain Eukaryota; kingdom Metazoa; phylum Arthropoda; class Insecta; order Diptera; family Tipulidae; genus Tipula; species Tipula helvola. The sequence goes on along the minus strand of OY744483.1, from coordinate 256,095,083 downwards.
TGAGATTCGTCCGAGAAACAAAACTATTAGAAATAGTAACATTAAAAAATAATTTAAATAATCGATAAACCTTAATCTTTTAATTACATTTTTTCAATCTACTCCCAAAAACTCTTTATAAAGTTTTTCCAATGCTACACGTTTGGCCATTATGGCACATAATGTAATTTTTGTTTAATCGCTGGGCGACAACTTTCTATGTCCAATTCTTTAAATCGACGCCACTTTCTTCGATGAATATCGGCAAAAACGGGAAAATGTTTTTCCGTTCAAAACAAAGGAATATATAAAGTGTGGGCTTGATTCTCACAACACAATAAAAACCTGGCCTTTTGCAATTACCAAATATGATGATGCATTTACCGAACCCGTACCTCATATGTCTGATTTTAGAACCAACAGGGCCTTTAGAGAAGACCATCAAATTTTTACAGTTGAAAGAATTTGAGCTAACCATCTGTACTTTGTATGTTATTGAACTATGGACTTTGAATTTTGAGATACATATTTTCCATCTTAACTGAAATAAAAATATTATACACAACAGCAGAATTTCATTTCTTATCAATTTCATTTATTATATTACAAAAAGTACATACTATGTCAAAATATGGAAACGAAATAAAATTAAATAACAAAACGAATTTATTTGATTGAATCATTCTTATGTAATTTATTATACATACTAAGTTCACTCCTTCTTGAAAGTTAGGCAGTTTTAAAAAAAAATTAAATTTTGGTTTGTTTTAAACAAATATTCTGTCGCAAGACGGCTTTTCCAGTAGTTTTTGAAGAAGCATCAATTCCTGCATTGTTGCATTATTTTGCTGGGCCCAATCTAAGCAAGTTGTAAAACTTTTTATTACATCATGAAGTTTTATAATCGGTTGAGTTGAAGGTTTCAAAATAATAATATCACTGTTTGCACTCTCTTCGTTAGATGAAATTATATTAGGTGCACGTAAATTTACCTCACACCATCCAATCTGCAATGTCTTTTTCCGAAATTTGTTGTAAAGGTGAAACCTCATCCATTAAAGTTTGTAAAATTTCCATATTCGCGTTTTGATTCTGTCGTATTTTGCCTAGCTCTGACAAGGGCAATTCATCTTCTGAATCCCATTCATCGGATACTGGTGGCATTACAATTTTCCAGCAGCTCTTGATGCTATTTTCGGCAAGGTCATCCCATGCATTCGCCAAAAGTTGAACGGCATGTTTCATATTAAATGATTTAATGGCCAGATCCATATCGTTTTCATTAGACGCTACCAGATGTGCCAATAAACTTGTTTTGTAACTGTATTTTGTAAGATTTATTACATTTTGGTCAATCGTTTGTAGTAGTTCCGAGCAGTTTGGTGGTAGGCACATTATTATAATAATTAATCCATCTACAATAATCTCAGAACTGTGGGGATGGCACGGAGCATTATTTAGTAGAACCAATGTTTTACATGGAAGCTCACGAGAAATTAAAAACTTTTTTACCTCAAAAAAGGTGATTACAAATAAAAACACAAATATAATAATGTCACGTAAATATCATACCTCAGGGGCAAATGTGCTTTCAAGTCACGTTTGAAATAATATAGAAGTCATTTTTATTGCCTCTATACACAATTAAATGACATGTTAAAATTTCGGAAAGCCCGTGGTTTCTTGGCTTTTCCGATCACAAATAATTTTACTTTATACAGTACCAGTGCTATTAGTACATGCAACAAAAGTAAATCGTTCCTTGCTTGCTTTACGTCCAGGTGCCGTCTTTTCATTGGCACGCACTAAGGTTTTCTCTGGCAAGAATTTCCAAAACAAACCACTCTCATCGGCATTATAAATTTGGTCGGCGCTCATACCCATATATTCAAAATTGGTTTTTGGAATTTATGTACAAATGGATCAATTGATCGAATATCATTCGACAATTTTTCACCTCAAATTTTCTAAAAATGAATGCCATATCGCTTTTTAAATTTTTTCAACCACCCGCTACTGGCACTAACCTGCGAATTTCCCTTTAACTTTTGGTTAATTTGTGTTGCTTTCTCGCATAAAACTGCTGAAAAAACAGTTATATTATGAGCCCGCTGGTCACAAAACCATTTATACAGTGCTTGTTTCATTTTCGGTAACTCTAGAGCTTTCAATGATTTTAGGCGACCTGGAAATATTTCTGTTTGACACACGAACTCTTTAATGTTTTTTTGGTTATATTTAATCCGAACGATTGTTGAAAGCATATTGGTGCGCTAATTTATTACCAGATATTCCACGGTTTAATTAGTTTATTATCTCTTGTTTTTGCGCAATTGATAACAATACACGTTTTATTTTAACAGGCATTTTTACTAAGATAAATTCCCTTAGTTTCTCATTTTGCACTGCGCGCTACAAATATAATTTATTTTACAGTGCGTTGGTTTATCCTTGTTATATAAATGTATTTTATTCGTTTGCAGACGGTAAAAAATTGAAATAAATATACACATATCATCTTTATTGGCCTACACATAAAAGCAAATGAGAAAGAGAAACATCTTATATGATGCATACATCTAGAAAACAGCAGCAAAAATGAAACAACTAGCTTACTTTGCTAATGTAACTATGATTCTTTTTACTAGTACGCTAGAGAACACTATTGAGAAATTTATGTCAAATGAGACAATATTAGAATTTAGGAGAAAGCAAGCTATTTTTTTCTAATATGTTTTAATGTGCAATTATCAAATCTAAACTGCCAAAATGATGCAAATATCAACCACAAGTGAATTTATATTTTTGTTGCATATATCAAAAGTTGCAATTAATAAACGTTGCACAAATCGAGCCCGTTGTACTTAACAAAATTCTTTTATTTCATACTATACCGAAAATCAATGTTTACGTGATTGATTTCAGTCCGGGAAATGAATCATTACGTCAGAGCACAAAACTGTCCGGAAAACGAGCTATTACAGTAGAGTGGACTGTAAAACCAAACAAAAAAAAATAACTAGGGTAACTTGATAATTTGAAAATCATTTGGATTGATTTTCTCTAAATTTCAAATTCATGTTTTTACTTTAAAATTCAATTTTAAATGAAAAAATCGAATTAATGTCCCATGTAGTATGAAATAAAACGTTGTACGTTACACGTACGTTAAATGATCGTTACAGTACTCGTTCAAAATTCCTCCTTCGTCGCCTCGTCCATAAACGTCGAACTCGTACTGTAATAACTCATTTACCGCCCTTGTGACGTAAATAACTATTACGTGATTGATTTCAGTCCGGGAAATGAATCATTACGTCAGAGAACAAAAGAGTCCGGAAAACGAGCTATTACAGTAAAGTAGACTGTAAAACCAGACAACTTGGGGACTGTAAAACCAAACAACGGGTAACTTGATAATTTGAAAATCATTTGGATTGATTTTCTCTAAATTTCAAACTCATGTTTTTACTTTAAAATTTAATTTTAAATGAAAAAATCGAATTAATGTCCCATATAGTATGAAAGAAAACGTTGCACGTTACACGTACGTTAAAGGCCGGTCTCCACTCGCCACGACGAACTGAAATTGTGTCGCGACGAACTAAAATTGTCAGGATGTCATGAAAAAATTGGTATATTATACTTACAACTACTAACTTAACAAATAATTATATTTTCTCTGTTTTTGTTTATAAAATGCAAATCTATTTACAAATGTCATTTTGGATAGTGAGATAATAAAATATTCAAGCTGCTGACAAGCTGAAAGAAATGTATAATAAACCTTTAATAACATGAATAGAATGTCGCGCGTTTTGCCACCGATAGCGATCAAATAAAATTCTCTAACTGAAATTGCAAATTAAACTTATGTATGAGCCAAGTCTTGTAACAAAAACAATTTTAAATTAAAATAATTCAAAAGTAACATTCCATTTTCAAAATTTAATTATTCATTTATGTTTATTGTTATTGTTTTGTTACAATTATTATTAATTCTCTATTAAATATTTTTGGCATTAGCACAAATAATTGAGAGTAAAACACAAATTACGCTCACTTCGTCACGACAAAATTTCAAAAAAGATGGATATTGTGATGTTTTGGTTCTCTTCGTCACGAGTAATGCGCATGATCACAATCAGTTTTGTTTATGTATTCATACCAATTTTACCCAATAAACAATAATTGGCACAAGCTCGTGCCAATTTTTCTTCGTCGTGGCGAGTGGAGACCGGCCTTAAATGATCGTTACAGTACTCGTTCAAAATTCTGGACTCGGCTCCTTCGTCGCCTCGTCCATAAACGTCGAACTCGTACTGTAACAACTCATTTACCGCCCTTGTGACGTAAATAACTATTTTGGTTTCTATGAAAATTTACAGTAATTTCAAAGACATTTAAAAAATGTAAAGTTCATATTAAATTGGCCATGTACTGGAGTGTTCGTTAGAAATTTGATAAAGGAGTAACACCCGAAATGTTTGCAATTTCAATTTCAAATAAAAATAGGTATCACCTTAAGAAAATGACAAAACCAAAATAATAATTACGAGTGTATAAACAAGAATTGAATTTGATTTGCAAAAAATTGATTTTGAATTGTAAAAATCTACAAAGTTGAAATAAAATTAATTTCTTTTAAAAATATTTGAATTTATACTACATTTTATTGAACCTACTTTAAAAAACACGAATATATTTAGGATGAGTTAGAATTAATTTTGAATAAACAACAAAAAATTAAATATCATTTGCAAAATAGTGGATTTGAGCTGCAAAACCTATATTATCTTCTTAAAGTTCCTCGATCACCTTTGTTGCCGTTGCAATCGACTGGCAGTGAATAAGCAAAAGCAAAATAATAATCTTTGTAATAATTTTGTTTGTTGTAATTGTATGCCCTATTGCAACCCTATGCCCTATTGCAACGTCAACGAAAACAGTTCATTCCGCCAAAAACTAATCCCACACCTAGGTATTTGTATAATTTAACAATCTGTAACAAATATACAAACAAAGTCAGTCAAAAGTGTTGCAATATTCTGAGAATTTGTATAATATGGTATAAAACATATTTTTTGATATAGGAATCCAGCAAATTTCTCTTTATGTGAATCGACATCGATAAATACTTCCACGTCACTATTGGCAACACCGAATAACAGAATTACAAATTTTCATTTTTTTGTTGGTTGTTGTTCATTTCCATGAATTTTTATATTGCTAGTGTACTTTTTTTTTCTTTTTTTGTTACTTTCAGTATACTCAAATTTTAATTTTAATTTAAATTTCCAAGGAATTAGAACAAAAAATAAACTTTGATAAATAAATCATTGTGAAATGTTGTTTCTGAATTTTCCTTTTCTCTTTATATTTTACGTTTAGCTGTATGTACATTATGTACTTTGTCAATTGATTCTGGTTTTCGTTTTTGTTTATTTATAGACTTTTTATAAGCTTGTATCTTCGATTGCTTATTGGATCTGTTCACGTATGTAAAAACAAAAATATCGGCATGAAATAAATATTACTTTATGCTCGGCAAAAATATTATATTTAACCATAAATTTTAAACTAAACTTGCGTTTTGCATTTCAAATATACACGTCGATTATAGAGTCCTCGGGAGCGGATCTACCGCGGATCGAAAACTGCATATAAAAAAAATAGGAAACAATTGGTCTAAATCAAAGTATCCTGGAAAACTTCTATTGATTTACATTTTTTGATTCCCCGTACAAACGCAATAATTTTATTGCGCGTTTCTAAAACAAATTTTTGTTGATGAATTGTAAAAATATCCTAAGGAATTTCAATGAAACTATGATATAAAATTGTTGTTTCCAATTTTTTTTATATGCGGTTCTCGATCCGCGATAGATTCGCTCCCGCGGATTCTATAACCGACGTGAATATTTTTTAACCATTCCCACAAATAACAAAGTTACGGATATTAACGCCTAACTGACGAATAGTCAAGATCTGTTCGAAAATATTTTAGATTTGGCTGAAATTTTGCAAAACAGCATGATGACCCAAAAATAGTATCAATGTATCCGCGTTAATAGAAAAAGTATCGAGAGGTCGTCATTTTTTTTTTTATATCATTCAAATTTATTCCTACGGAAAACTTTACGTTTTACGATGTGTTTGTAAAAATATATTCTCGAATCAGGTTATATTTAGGGTGGCAAATTGATAAAATATAGTAAAGTTACAAAAGAGAAAGTCAAATAAATTTTCCCTAGACACACAGTCGAATATGTGAAAGAAAATTGAGCGAAATTTTTACTACGAGAAATTTAAATTACAAAACAAAAAATAACTGTAAATGTCATATGGTTTTGACTGCTCTAAAAATAATATTTTTATTTTAAATGTCAAATTCCACCAAATAAAGTGAGAAATTTATATGATTGTGTATTTTTTAGTTTGTTTTTGTGCTTATGCTACTATGCGGTATCAGTGACATGTAAATTTCATTTCTACGATTTTTTTTGGTTTCTTATGACTTTCATACAGTCTGGGTCTGGAATTTTAATTTTATGGTTTTATGTACGTTGTTTTGCATTTATACTGCGAAAGGACGCATCATTTAGTTTATTTTGAATGGCAGAAGGGCAATCTACAGTTTACACAGAAAACATTCTTTGAATAGCAAGAGACGAAAAATTCAGTTCAAGTAGAAAATAAAATTGAATATGTATGTAAGTATAATGCTCATTTTACTTTCCAAGGTCACCGTATGTTTAGGATGAGCAAAGTTGTATGTATGAGATATGGCTATATGATATGTATGTAATATGACTTTCTCAAAATAGAATTTACACAAATGTGAAATCCCTTTAATTTGTTGAATTGATGATTCGGAAGATTAGATTACCATATCAACTATTCTCGGAAATTAATTAACTGATCGAAAAGTTAATTATAGGGTAACGATTGAGAGGTTTTCCTAAATTTCCTAGTAACAACAAATCATTTGATTGATTGATTGGATTGTTCGACCAAGCTATAAGCAAAATCTTCCGAGGATGGCCGGGCCTCACCAAACACACTTTTACACGATAAAGAGGATTTGGAGAGGTTTAGTTAGTAATAATAGAAATTGACCCGGTTGCAGACACCTAAGTATAGCAAATAGTTAGTAACACAATGACATTAGGCGACCTAAAATTAATATATCTTTAATAAGGAAGCGTGGTTTGTTTGTGCGTGCCGCTATAACGCCGCAGCTCACTCCGCAGCCCCATGGGGGTTGTATGGTATGGTAGCCCACTTTATGGTACAAGAATTTTATAGAATCCTCTAGAATGTTCCAGAATGTTACTGAATATGTTCTAGAATATTTCACAATATTCAAGAATGCTCTAGAGTATTCCAGAATGTTCGAGAATATTCCAGGATTTTCGAGAATGTTCTAGAATGTCCCAGAAAGTTGAGAAAATTCGAAGGGACTTCCGGTTCCGAAATATTCGAGAATGTTCCAGACGGTGCTGGGCCATGAAGGAGTTTCCAGAATCTGCCTAGAAGTTTCCAGAATGTTCCAGTTGGAATTTTCTTGAACGCCCCAAAATGTTCTAAAATATTGAAGAATGTTGTAGAATGTTCCAGAATGTTATATAATCTTCCAACAGGTTCTAAAATATTCTAGAATGTTCTAGGATGTTCGAAAAGAGACTTCTGGTTCCGGAAAGGTCTATAGAATATGCTAGACGGGTTTGGGCCATCGAAGCGACTTCCTGTTATGAAATGTTCGCTAACGTTCAAAAACGTTCTAAAATGATCTCGAAATCGGAAACGGAAGTCCAGAATATTCTGCTGTTGTGGTGGGGCTACGTGCCAGCGCAGAAGTTAGATAGACGATGGCGAGACGCATGTGTCAGTATACTTTTGGAAATCGATTAGAGCGGAACAAGAAAAAGTAAAAGTAATAGAAAATGAAATAAATTTCTTTGAAAATTGTTAAACGTAATAAGTGAAAGTGAATTGCTTAAGGTAGTGAACAGTACATTAAGTGGAAATTTAGTGTGTTAGGTTAGGTAAGGTTAGATTTATGTGGCTTTCCACTAGGGCCAAGCATAGACACAAGAAGGTCCGTAGCCATGCCACGATTTATTGGTTGTCCTCCAACTCATTGATACCATTTTGAGCTTTTAACGAAATGCTGAATACTCCTGAAAACGCTAAGAGTTTCGAACGACTTCATTGCAGAACTTCAATGCAAAGTTTAATTCTGGAAATTTTGGTTATTCTCAAAATCTCAAATTTAGAAAGTCTCATCTTTGTAAGATCACATAACTTAGAGGAGTGCTTTGCTTAATTCAACTCCAATAATCTCAACAAATAAAGACATCTCAAACAATTTCTATTACATAATACTCATACCAATCAAATTTGAAATAAGCTTTAAAACCTCAAAAATCCCGTAAAACATCGAAATTATACCTATAAAATCTATAATTCTGTAACAGTGTAATATATCGCATCTAAACAGCCCATTTAGATTAATAACGAGAAACTGAAATGATCTCGAAAACCTCGAAAAATCAAGAATCATCATATAATTCAGAATAATCTAGATATTATCAAAAAATTTCGAATAAACTTAACAACAACATATTTCTCCTAAAAATAACTGAAAGTTGATAATATTGATTAAAATCTATGCATTAATACAAAAATCTCACATTTCGAGAATTTCAGCTAACTCTGGTTTTCAGCAATGAACAATAAATAAAATGGTTTTAATGTTTTCAACTTGGAAATCGAATTGTTATCACAGAGTGAAAAGTCAGCTAGAGTAAAGGTTAGAGAGGTAAAATGGGAAACATCTCAGTTGAATGCTTACGGAACACTACACACCTACACGAACGAATTTATGCAGCGCTCCTTGTATCCGCATCACTACCACTACACACAAGAAACTAACTCACAGTCAAAAAAGTGTGCTGCTCCTGTCGAGCGTGCGGTATATATGTTGAGAAAAACAGGCATATATGTTGACATCGGGCAGGCTACTTTAATTATAAGAGGTATGATGGATAGCGATTTAAATTTTATATTCATTCTACGCTGGTGAGAACAGCAATGTTGCCATATATCCCGAACAACAAAATAGTTTTTTTTTTACTATAAAGTAACCATATCGGAACCAAGGGCCTTATGGTTATTTTTAAGACAAAACTGGTCATTTGACTATTGAATAACCTCGTTTTGGCATACTTTAGGGCGTCTCATTTGTCTGTAAAAAAACTGACGTAAAAACCCTGTATATCGTCGGTCAAACTGCCTTGAAAATTATTTATTTTATGACCACAATTTTGCGACTATCAAATCTGGTGATTGACGGTCAAAGAAACTAAATTTAAGCTACATTTGTATAACCTTTCTTCGGTTTAAATGGGGGATTTATGACCACGAATTGATTGTTTAAATCCAGTCTGTGTGACTGTTAGGTATAGGTATTGTCCGATTACCATATTTTCATAGCGTATTCACGGTCATTATCAAGTAAATAAAAATACCTGTATTTCGTCGGTCAAACTGGCTGGAAAATTATTTACTTGGATAAGCAATTATGCAAGTTATGACTGCAATTTTCCAACAACCAAGTCTGATGATTGACGGTCAAAAAAACTGAATTTTTCAGTTTTTTCTCAATTTTTTGCAAAGTTGATAGCTTTTGCGGATGATCTACTGTTTCTGTATAATGATTGTTTGGAAATTACGAACATCCAGTCTATGAACTCTGACATATGTAGTCTTAGAAAATGGTGTCTTGCTCATACCATGTTTCTGAGCACAAAAACTAATATTTGGTATGTTTTTTAAACTTAATAATGAAATTATTGTTTAACCAGATATCATTTACCATGATATAAAGTGTGATAACATAACTTGTTGCGCGGGTTGTTTTAATATTGAATTCGTATAAAAATTCAAGTACCTTGGCCTTACTATGGATGCTTCTATGCGTTGGCTGCCTCATATGATTCGTTACGTATTTATTTGTATGCTGTAATTCGAAAATTTTATATTTTACGTTCAGCCTGTCCTTTAGCAGTCCTAAGAATTATTTATTTTGCGCTAGTTGAATCAAGATTGTCCTATGGTTTAATATGCTGGGGAGGAACTTATAATACTAGAATTTACCCACTTGTTATTGCTCAGAAACATGTTATTCGGATTATGCTCAATTCAACAAGGCTATCGGCTTCGTGGCCTTTATTTGAGTTTTTGGAAATTTTCCCCATTAGACATCTATTTGTGTACAAAGTAATGAAATCATTTTTTTCTATTAAGGACACTCAGTCTCATGTTACAGTCAATTACAACTTGAGAAATAAGCACTGGTTGCTTTTGCCGCTGGTGAAAGCTATGATGATTTAATTCCACTTCTTGTCTGCTTTGATATACCAACTCAGCTGAGCGCTTGCCACTTGGTGGGGGCAATGACCTCAGTTAGTTAGTACTGTAGTTTGGCACTGTTGAGCTGCTTGTCGCCTGTCTTCCTTCGTGCTGTACTACCACTGCTCCTGGTTCTATACTGTACTGCCGTCTAAAGTTTAGCGACTGCTTCTGGTTCTACTGCACGCTCTAATGTTTAGCGACCGCTTCTGGTCCCCCTGAGCGTGCTGCTGTGTGTGTTCCTGTTCCTGCGGATCACGTCGAGGTCACCACTTTATAGTTACTTGCTCAGCGAGCACTATAAAAAATCTTTTTGTAAGCGTGTCCGCTGCTCATGAGTTCTCACACGTACCACTTGCACTTTAATGAATTACGATATGCGGACTGTAGTTTTGAAACAGTAATGCATTTTAATAATTTATTTTTATATTTATTTATTCAATGACTTTTATTTGTAATTATGAACAACCAGTTGGAACATGGCTGTGTACTTTTTATTCAACTTGTGAACGCTTTGATATCTGGTTTCTAACTGAAAAATTTCTTATTTTGAAAAGACAAATCTTTTCTTTACACAATGCAATTTTTTTGTCTTTTCGAGTGCACTGCGTTTAGGGGAAAACAATTCTCGTCTCCACAATTTTCCTGTGCTTATTGATGAAAAAATGTAAAAATTTCAACAAATCTACTTAAACGGCGTTTAGTAAAAATTTATCTTTCCGTCGGTTTACTCGCCACAGATTAAACCACTTTTTTGTGAAGATGGTATTTTACCTTTTAATTGAGTGTATGTGTCCGACGTTTTATTCATGATTTTATTGGCTATTAGCAAATTATTCGAATTGCCGCCCCGGTGCGGTGGCACAGTTGTTAGCATGCTTGCTTTAAGGTCCGGAGGTCCCGGGTTCGATTCCAATGCGGGTGATGAACAAATCACGGTTGGTTAATGTAGCGAAAACGAAAAAAAAAAAAAAATTAAACGAGATAAAAATATAAAGAATACAATACTCGTATAAACTATAGTATAATTCAACACAGGCGGCTACCAATTTAATGTATTTGACTTTATTTCATATTGGTAGCTGTCAAACTTAACGTAAACAAGTGACAACAATTTCGTCATTAAAGCGGATTTACATAGTTTATCTACTTAATGTTTATTTTATAATACACATATGTAAGAATTTATAATTCATATAGTTAATAGCAAATTATATTACTTAATGCAGTTTCTCAAGAGTATACAAAATTTTACTAGCTACATGACGTTTTCAAAGATGAGTATAAAAAACTGAAAATATCAACTAACATTAATTTTAAGACAATTTAACAATTTTCTTTGCTTGAAGGAACACCGGTTCGATAGTTTCAGCGTTAACACTCTTCATGCCTCTAATAATCAGCCGGGTTCCATTTCACAGCCCACGTTTTTTATTGAGATTCCTTAGAAGCTTGACGATAGTCCCTTTTTTCAAAATTAGTCGGTGCGCAGGCATTCCAGACAAACTAGATGTTTTCATCATTTTATTAGTCCACGTCTACGTTTTTAGGGCAAAGTAAGGCTCGTTTCAAAGTTGACCCAATCATGTCTAAACGTATATTTGTTCCAAATATTTCTTCTATCAAAGAACCGGAATAAATTGTAAGGGAATTTTGACGATGTCCTCTTGTCAACCCTCTTGAAAGCTGCCCATCTCCTAACTATAGCAGCCATTTATTGTAATCTATATCCTCACATCGCATGTTGTCTTTTAATGTTAGTTTTAAAAAATTTTACAGAACGATGTACATACATTTTACAGCTTAATTAAAATTATTTAGTTTCTGAATTAATACACACCCGATATCTGTATTAATTCAGAAACTAAAATTTTTAATTAAATTGTAAAATGCTTGTATATCGTTCTGTAATATTTCTAAATTTCCTAATTGCAACAAAAAAAATTATTGGAACTATTATAAACGTAATAATGGTTATATTTCACTTAACATTTAAAAAAACAACGTAGCTGGTTGAAAACATTTACAATCTAAGCAACCGGTAGTTTGCATATTTTTGACACAACTCGTTTGTACCACACAGACAAACAGACATTATATTATTAGAGATTACAAAAAATTGGCATTTTATGAAATCGAGTACGGAGACTATCCCCATTCTGAGCTAAAAATTCTAAATCTTCTTTCCTTCGGGTGTTCAGCCAATAAATAAAACAACTTCAATTACGATGACGTTTTGGTAATTTTATTACCTTTTTCAGGTCTATTTACAAATACAAAATACAAGAAAGTTTTAGAAAAAGTCATAGAAAATTAATTGCAAAGTCAAGACATTCCAGGATTTTTCAAAACATTTCAGGGTCACTGCATAATAATCCAAATATTATTTATAATTTTAGAATTTAAGTACATATTAAAGAATTTTATGTTATAATTTAAAAATTGTGATACTGGAATAAATTTTGCTGATATCGTCTGTATCACTTTTTTTTATTAACTAAAGTTCCTCGTTTGCCCAGAATATGAACCATTTCTAATAAAAGACGATTCTTAAATAATCTCTCACTTTCTATAATTTTTAATTATATTAAATAAATAAATTATGTTTTTAATTGTATTTATTAATTTTATTTTTTTTTTTTTTTAGATTCCTTATTGTGAAATTTGATTTGATTTTTTTATCTTGCGATCAAGATCGATTTCGATATTAAAATATCATCGTCAGTTGGTAATTACTTTTTCTATACTACAAATATAACGGCTATTTTTTTTTCTTCTTTATATACAGAAAAAACATTCATACTCCGTGTTTACGTTGATCAGAATTTTTGAAATAATACACTTTAGTTGAACAGCTTACATTGATTTACGAATTTTGTAGAATCAAATCGTATAACTTGTTGGTTGTGGTGTTAATTTTGGTATTCAATAAATATCTGTTGTTTTTGTTTTTGTAAATTTCGATTTCTTCCAAACGATCCATTGCATCCCCTTTTTTTAATCTAAACAATATTTCCATATTCGAATCCAAATTTATGTAGTTGTGTTGTGTTTCATTTATGTGCTGTGCGAAATTCGAATCGGTTCTGATCTTTCCTATACCTGTTATATGCTCTTTAAACCTTTGTTTAAACGATCTACCAGTTTGACCAATATAGAATGATGGGCAATCAGAACAAGTTAATTTATAAATACCGGTATCTAAAATTGTGTTGTCCTTAAGTTGAATTTTTTGTTCTAAAGAATTTCGGTTTTTGAACGCAATTTTATAGCCATAACTTTGGAATATTTTTTGTAAATTTCGCACAGCACATAAATGAAACACAACACAACTACATAAATTTGGATTCGAATATGGAAATATTGTTTAGATTAAAAAAAGGGGATGCAATGGATCGTTTGGAAGAAATCGAAATTTACAAAAACAAAAACAACAGATATTTATTGAATACCAAAATTAACACCACAACCAACAAGTTATACGATTTGATTCTACAAAATTCGTAAATCAATGTAAGCTGTTCAACTAAAGTGTATTATTTCAAAAATTCTGATCAACGTAAACACGGAGTATGAATGTTTTTTTTTTTTTCTGTATATAAAGAAGAAAAAATAGCCGTTATATTTGTAGTATAGAAAAAGTAATTACCAACTGACGATGATATTTTAATATCGAAATCGATCTTGATCGCAAGATAAAAAAATCAAATCAAATTTCACAATAAGGAATCTAAAAAAAAATAAAATTAATAAATACAATTAAAAACATAATTTATTTATTTAATATAATTATAAATAGTGAAATAATCCACAATCAATATAAATATTTTTAATATGAATATCAATTATAATTTTTACTTCATTAAGCTTGACGATTTCTTATAGGTAACTTGGTGTCCGATTTATGTTGACTTATGCGATTTTTTAGAAGCTGTTTAGTAGTACCAATGTATTTCAAGTTACAGCTATTACATGTTACTAAATATACCAAATTGGATCGCAATAAGTCCGGAGTTCTAACTTTCAGCTGACTAAAATATTTCTAGTAATGTGGCAATTTATATTGAAATTCCGTAAAATTTTAGAAATATGTTCACTAAGACCTTTCACATATATAATGGATTTGTATGTTAGAATTTGGTTAGTGGAGGCAACGGGATTGGAAACGTTATTGTTATTATTTGTAGCATTATGGGAACGGCTGATTTGGCTAAAACGATTAATTAATTTCGTAATTAGGTATTTCGGGTATTTGTTTTTTGACAGATAATTTATGATGATATTGTCGGTATCAGCTGTTGTGTCATCTGTTGTCAATTTCTTCACCCGATTTATAAACCCAAAAGCAGTATTAATAATTTGGCTTAATGGATGGAAACTAAGTTTAACTAAGTTTTAAGTAACTAGCTTTTTGCGTACCAGATGGTGTTAATTTGGCCATTGTCTTTCCGAATTAATAAGGTTTTCAAAAAAGGTAATTTGTTATTTATTTCCAATTCTAAAGTAAATTTGAGGCCGAAACAGTTGCAATTAAATATAGAAATTACATTATTAATTTTGTCTTCTGGTACACACAACAGTAGGTCATCGACATATGTATTTCCTAATCAATGTAATGTTGAAATTAATGGCATTCAGAACCGTGTCGAGCAAAACTTCCATCAAAATGTCTGCTACACTGAGAGAAAAATACATTCTCATTGAAAAAAATACAATCACAGTAAAAAAAATACTATTAATAATCAACCGATCGCAAATTCTGATAATACAATAGAATTTACTATTAAATTTCGTTCATCATATAATATCATATTGACAAACTTTTATAAATTATCGGGAACAGATTTAGTTACATCAATCATATAGATAGAATATTTCTTCACGTAAATAGAATGTTATGTCACACAGATAGAATATTTACCATTCAGAGAGAATGTTACTTCACATAGACAGAATGCTCTTCCAATAGATGGAAGCTTTCTTCACACATATAGAAAGTTTTCTCATACAAACAGAATGTTTTTCGCACTGATACAATGTTGCTTCACATAGATAAAATGGTTCTTCCAATAGATAGAATCTTTTTCTCACAAATAGATTGTCTGATTATTGAGATAGAATGTTTTCTCGTATAGATATAATTTTTTTGTACAATTTTCACATAGAAAGAACATATTTTTCATACGGATGGTTATTGGCTTTCCATTTGATAGAATGTATTTTCATATGAAATAATGAAAGACTGTATATTTGATAGTGGAATTGATTAGTTTGATAGTAATAATCCTACAATTAATAATATCTAGCATTTAGACAGTAGACCCTCAATAGGATTGCAATGAATTTTTGAACTTTCCTCAAAATGAAATAGATAAAACGAACGAGCAATTAAATTTATATTTCTTTATTTTAAAGATAACAAACTAAATTATTAAATTATTATCACAAACTCCAGGTGACTATATAAAAAAAAAAAAAAAATCCACTGACTAATTGAACTAAATAAAAAATGAAAAAATAAAAAAAAGTTTTCTTAGCTACATTAAAAATAAATTACTGTACGTCACTAATTTTAATTCATATCTGATAGTTTTTTAATTATAAGATTGATATTGGGGTGGGTTTCATTAAAAACGGTTTCAAACCCATAAAACTATTTTTGTAAGAAATTCCAAACTAAAATAGACACTGCTGGATATTGCAAAATGAACGTCATAAATATTTTAAAACAGGTATCCCAAGGACGATTATAAATGGTTGATACCTAGGAACATGTCAAAGAGAAACTAAAATTTCCATTGTTGCAATATTTTTTTAGATTCTTCTTTTTCTCTTCCTGTTATTGCCGGCCTAACGATTGGCGCCCTCTGATGTTCTTGCGAATATGTATTAGAGCACAGTGGCATTTTATAAACAATATTTTCAAGCGCTGGATTATTTGTTGATGTCGTTGCAACTGGTTCCACAAGACTGTTATTGGGTGACCAATCAGTTAACCCTCTAATGCATAACTCCGCCTACAGGCGGACTTTACGTTATCTTGAATTATCTAACTTTACGTTATCATGAATATTTTTTCTTTAGTTTTTATATGAGGTATTCTCTTTTATAGTACTCTCATCATAACGGTTTGGTTTTTGTTGTTGTAATATGCACATTTGTTCAACAACTACGAGTTGAAGTCAAAATTTTGATAGAAAATGATTAAAAATTCATGCATTAGAGGGTTAATATATACTGAATAGCATGTGGTGATGTATCTGACTCAAAATCAGCTTGCTCGGAGTCCATGATTTCATTTGTGTTCGCTTAAATTATCATTTGCTTATGAATCGCTTATAAATTAGAACGATAATTAGTTTAAATTAGGTTAAAATTTAATTTGTGGCTTCAAAATATAAATTTTAAAAAAATTAAAATGCGTCTAAGAATTTTCGCTTAAGAAAGAAACAGTTTATTGTTTTTAGAAATCTGGCGGCAAACGGAAATATACCGTATCATTTAGAAGTTTATGTAAATTAAACGGTGGTGATTTGAAACGTTTTATATCATATATTAGGTTATTTGGAATAAAGTTTTTGCTCTTTCTATTTCAAATGCAAGCAAATGTTTGTTAAACATTTTAATCAAAATTTCATTTAAACAAAATAACACCCTAAAACGATCAGTTGTATGTATTGCAAGAATTTCATATAAGTGAATTTTATCTTCGGTTTTATTAGCTAAAAAATATCTAGATTTATATTTAGTTCCTTTATATTCAACTTCAGTATAAGCCGTAATATTATCTGATGGAAATAAATTTATTATTTTTTCATTTGAGTACCCTACTATTATGTGTCTTTCATTAATTTTTTAGATTTTCTGGTGTTGGCTCGAGCAGGAACTTAGAAAACTTAAGTTGAATTTTTTTAGCAAAACTAACTAAAATGTTTATTCTATTTGATGAAGAACGAGCATAAGTTTTAAATTCTCGATGCTTTGCTTCATAGCGGAAACACCAGAAATATTTGGGCGGCCAGATTGTGCTATTGGGCCCGATTCAATGTAATTTTTCTATTTGTATTTTCTTCTATTTTGCTATTTTGTCTATGAGAACTAGATGCAATTTTTAAATAATCCATATATTAGGCATTTTCGGAAATAGACCAAAGTAACTTCATAGTAAGTTTCAATCGTTAAAGTTACTCATCTATTTACGAACGATCAAATTCCGGGTTTCCATCGTCAATAGCATAATAGCAAAATAGTATAATACTATTATACTATTTTTCCTTATCATGTTTCCATCATTTGGAGTGAAGTTAAAATCGTTTTAAATTTTTGTATGAGAACTTGGGTATAATTCATTATTTTGATAGCGTAAAATTATTAAAATTCATAATGTATGCATATTTATAATCGATGAATATTGCTTGAAGTACATAATAGAAAAAATATTAAAAACACACTACAACCGCAACCTAAAAAAATTTAATTTGAAAAGTAATTCAAACAAACTTATACACTGCCAAGTTTGCACTGTTAAAATTATAATTTGCTACGTATTATATTTTTTATAGCTAGTATAATGAAATATTATAATAAACTATTATACTATCAACTTCGAGTTTTCATCGTCATAGTATACCAGTATAATACTATTATGCTATTATACTATGATGATGGAAACCCGGTAAAGGTAACTTCAATAATGAAAAAACTCTGAAGTTACTTTTGTCTATTTCCGAAAATGCCTAATGAGTAGATTTTTATTTAAATCGAATTCAGTTTTCCTTGAAATAATAAAAGAATAGAAGAAAATACAAATGGAAGATTTACATTGAATTGGGCCCATTATCGTTGGGTAATGGGTCGAAAAAGGAAATGTTGATTTTAAAGTGTCATTGAAAAGTGGTATGCAAAGGGAGTTATGTTTCTTAATGATTATTTTAAACTTGTTTAACATATCACAAGTAAAGCAACTGGACATCAGTAAATCCATTAATTCAATTAAGTATAATCAGAATTTCCAAACTGGATCGGTTGCTGGAACTAAATTACCAATAATGACAGGTAAAATGAATACAAAATATTTAATTTCACTTACACTTATTTGCATATGGTTTCTGTCAATGTGGTGCATTTCAATTCGTTTTAATAAATTGCCAATATTTATTTCACCATAATTGAATGTCATTTTTCGGTCATTCAATTTTTTCAAGATGAAATGTTTTTTTTCAATGAACTTTAAAATATGGCATATCGTAATGGCATACGCCTTCAAACATATCGTTCATTAAGTCAATCGAGAAATTTTCAGTAACGTAAAAATAGCAAATCTCATTAAAAATCGAATCCGCCGATATTCCACGTTTATCATTATATTCTGATGTCAAGTAATGTTGATAATTTTCTGCATTACGTAAAGAACTAGGTAATTCCTCGCATATGGTTTGTGTTGAAATTTTAGAATAACAAAATCGACAGAAAAAAATGCAGAAAAAGATTTTGCAAACTCTAAGGTGGTATTTTCACCTAAATTATCACCAATAATTAGATAAAGCATAAAATAAAATTTTGTGTAACCATTTTGTAAAAAATATTCATTTGGCCAAGTATGATGAAACTTACCTATTTCTCAACCGATTATTATGAAATTTAACTGTTCGTTAGAAATGGGATTCTAAAATGAGTTTTGGATGAAGTTCTGGAATATGGCCAACTAGGATGGAACTTGCCCATTTCTCAACCGATTACGATGAAATTCGACATGTGTATTGGAAATAGGATTCTAAAATTTTTTTTGGATGAAGTTCTGGGATTCCAAACAGATTTCTGGATGAATTTCTGGAATATGGCCAAGTACGATGGAACTTGCCTATTTCTCAACATATTATTATGAAATTTGACATGGGTGTTGGAAATAAGATTCTAAAATTTTGTTTGGATGACGTTCTGGAATATGGCCAACTAGGATGAAACTTGGCTATTTCTCAACCGATTATGATGAAATTCGACATATGTAATGAAAATAGGATTCTGAAATTAGTTTTGGATGAAGTTCTGGAATATAGCCAAGTATGATGGAACTTGCCCATTTCTCTACGGATTATGATGAAATTCGACATGTATATTGCAAATAGAATTCTAAAATGAATTTTGGATGAAGTTCTGGAATATGACCAAGTAGGATGAAACTTGGCTATTCCTTAGCCGGGTATTATCAAATTTCATATGTGTGTTGGGAATGGAATTCTACTGGAACTTGGCTATTTCTTATGATTATGATGAAATTTGATATGTGTGTTGTAAATGGGATTCTAAAATGATTTTTGGATAAAGCTAGGATGGAACTTGGTTATTCCTTACCCGATTATTATGAAATTCGACATGTGCGTTGTAAAAATGATTTTTGGATAAAGTACTTGAAATGGTCAGTTACATGGTTAGAAATATCAGTATAATTTTGTATACTACTTTCGTTATAAAGTTCTTGAATACGATTTTTTTTGTTAAATTGGATGCCTGTACCCATGTTACTAAAGCTTTGCCTGTTTGGCTGTTGTTGTATAAGTAAATATATGTTGGTTAAAATAGAAATCAATATATACTGTCAAAACTGTCACACCAACTTTATGACACAAGTGACAGGTGAATGCTATCCCCATTGAAAACACGAAACACAGAAGTTCTAATTACCTCGTGAGGTTTCAACCCTTTATATTATTTTCAATTGTATTTCTCATTGTCAATTGTTACCTTCAACAAGTCAGCCAAATATCTGGAAGTTTTGTTTGTCGGACTATTAATGAACGACATAATAGGTCTCAGTGGGTGATTGTTTTTATGGACTTTGGGTAGTCCATAAAACTTTGGAGCATCTGATGTGTAAGTTGTAAGTTTAGTTTGAATTTCGTTTGGTATGTACTCTTTAGAAAATAGATTTTTTATTTTTTTATTGTTTGAGCTCTGATATGAAGATGTTGGATCTCTGCTTAGTGTTTGGTACATATCTTGGTCGTGCAATAGTTCCATAATTTTTGCGTCATGCTCCGACCTCAATAAATAAAATTTTTTGTTTCGAATGTTAACTCCTGTAGTTGTCTTTCCTTTATACATAAATAGCTGTTTTTGGACAAATTTTTCTTTAAAACATGACATATTCTAAATCTAGCTATATCTCGTTGTTGTTCATTCTCAATGCTTTGAATAACAGATTCTGTTTGGGCCAACATTTTCAAATTAGGAATTTGCGTCTTATTACAATAGAGCAAATTATAAATGTAGGTATCAAACTAACAATCTCCAAAACAATAGCCGCATTTCTTGACGCATTAGTGATCCGGATCACTAATGCGTCAAGAAATGCGGCTATTGTTCGGAACATCATTGTTAGTAATATTGCGACAACCGTTTGTATTTGCAATATCACACACAGGAATCTGTTGTCTAACCATTGCATCAAATTTCCTATTACAGTATTCAGTTGAGATTGAAGTGAATTTTTATAAAATCGTGCTTGCGTTGCAAAAAAGTCATTTAAAAATTGTACGTCAATATCAACGTCTTCTAGTTTTGTTGAAATAGAGTGTTTTTGAGACATTATGTTCTTGGGTCTATTTGGGTGAATCTAGTAGTGTGAGGTTTTTTGTTTTAGTTCAAGAAAATTATCCATGTAGAAAAGAAGCTAGGTAAATCAATAAATTAATTAAAACTAATTTCCTTTTATTGTGAGTCTGTTTTATTTTAATTATATAAAACAACAGGTTATGGGCCCAGTCTCATAAGGAAAGATAAATTAAAATAATTAAAAAAAAAAATAAACGTATCTTCGAAAAAACAACTATGTGGTTGAGTTAATAATGGAGACAGAATACAGAAGATTGGTCAATCTGGATGGAAATGGAACAAATTACCAAACGTGGAAATTTCAAGTTAGCATTATGCTAAAAGCTAAAGGTATATTTGATGTAGTGGAGAATACACGTGAGAAAGGAACTGGAAATGAAGAAAACATGAAATGGAATGATGACGACCTAAAATCACAGAAAATTTTAATAACATCAGTGTCGGAAAAAATTATAACGTATTTAATAGCGTGTAAAACATCGTCAGATGTGTGGTTACGTATTCAGCCATTATACGCAAATTCAACTGAAGCCAGCACACATTCTCTTCAGCAAAAATGTTCTGCGTATGTCTATAAAGGTGATGGTGTAGCTCGACATGTGGCTGATCTTGAAAATCTAAGCCATGAGCTGAAAACGTGTGGGGAGGAAATTAGTGAGAATATGATAATTAATAAGATTTTAATGACTCTCTCAGAGGAATTCAAACATTTTTATTCGGCGTGGGATAGCTCAAATATAAAAACATTAAATACATTAAAATCTAGACTGATAATGGAAGAAGAACGGATAAATAAACGGCAACAGAATCATGAAGTGGATGGTGTATTAACGGCTAGAAAGAGTAACAGAATTCGGAGTAAAAATGACCGTAGCAAAACGAATTTTAAACAAAACGATATTTGCCACTATTGTAAAAAGAAGGGTCATTGGGCACGGGACTGCTGGTTTAAAAAAGATAAAAGCAGCACGAGTAAAATCAAAACAGATGACTATGCATTAATATCAGATGTGGAAAGAGATATGAAGTTTGAATGGTTTTTGGATTCGGGTGCAAGTCATCACATGACATCAAATAATGATTGGTTTGCTGATTATGAGAAGTTTACAAACCCAAAATACATAACAATCGGTGATGGAACAAAACTCGAGGCGATTGGAATAGGAGTGATTCCAGTACAAATTTTAAAAGATAATGAATGGGTAAATGGAAATATTCATGAAGTATTTCATGTTCCAAAATTGATGTGTAATTTATATTCAGCGAGTAATGCGGTGGATAAACGTTATGTAATTACCTACAACAAAACAAAATGGATGTGAAATCAAAATGAATAATAATACGATAGCATCCTGCATTAGAGTTGGAAATTTGTTCAAGTTGAAAATAAAATTACGAAAGCTGGAAGCCGCACATTATACTCAAAAGAAATCGGAAAAATCATTGGAACTATGGCATCAACTGTTAGTACATCAAAATATACAATATTGCAAAAGTATTCTGGAAAATAATGGACTGAAATTACAATGTGAACAAAACTTTCAATGTGAATCCTGTATCTACGGTAAACAATGTAGACAACCATTTAAATCATCAACTACTGTATCATCAAAACCTGGTGAGATAATACATGTAGATGTATGTGGACCTATGGAGAAATTATCGATTGGTGGTTCAAAGTACTTTCTGTTATTAAAGGATGATTTTATTCGTCATAAAACAGTATATTTTCTAAAATATAAATCCGAAGTATTTGAAAAATTGAAAGAGTATATACCGAAATTTAAGGTGGAAACTGGGGAGACAATAAAAATGATACGGTCAGACAATGGCCTTGAATTTAAAAACAAAAACATCGAAACCTTATTAAAAGGGTATGGGATTAAGCACCAGTTTACTGTAGCATACACACCTGAACAAAATGGAGCTGCAGAAAGAGAAATGCGCACACTAGTAGAAGCAGCACGGACAATACTTCATACGAAAAATTTGGGGCATCAGTTTTGGGCAGAGTCTA
Organism: Tipula helvola; assembly: GCA_963556165.1. Classification (NCBI taxonomy): domain Eukaryota; kingdom Metazoa; phylum Arthropoda; class Insecta; order Diptera; family Tipulidae; genus Tipula; species Tipula helvola. The sequence continues at coordinate 256,072,060 of OY744483.1, read as the reverse complement.
TAAATACTGTAGCATATAGAACAGGAAAAAGCACAATAAGCGGGAAAACGCCATTTGAATTGATGTATAAGAAGAAACCATGTATTGATAATTTTGAAATCTTTGGAAATGAGGTATATGTACATATACCAAAGGAAAAACGTCAAAAATGGGATTACAAAAGCAAAAATGGAATATTTGTTGGATATTATGAGGAGACGAAAGGATATCGAGTATACTTCCCTGGAGAAAATAAAATTGATGTTTGCCGAGATGTTATATTTAAAGAAACGAGTAGTCAATCGCAAAGTTTTAGTGTTGAAAAAAGTACAGATTCAATACAAAAAGAGGAAACAAAAGATTCATTCAAAATTGAGGATGGTAATGAAGATAATAATACTGCAACGGAAAAAAATGAAATTATTGAAAATCAACATGCAGAGGAAGAAGGTCGAGTGTTGCGAGACAGAAGTCAGTTGAAGCCACCAAATAAATATAATGATTATATCAGTTTGATGGCATGCACGGAAATTTAATATTCAGAAGCAGTCAAAGATAATAATTGGAAACAGGCAATGGATGAAGAGATGAATGCTCTAAACATTAGCAACAGATGGAAATTGACGTATTTACCAAAAGGGAAACAAGCAATTGGAAACAAATGGATTTTTCGTGTAAAGTCAAATAACCACTATAAGGCACGATTGGTTGCGAAGGGGTGCAGTCAGAAGTATGGAAGGGATTATTTGGAAACATTTAGTCCAGTGCCACAATATAAAAGTATAAAATTACTTCTGAGTGTCGCTGCTACCCTGAAACTTCATTTATCCCAATTTGACATAAAAACTGCTTTTCTCAATGGCAATTTAGAAAAAGAAATATACCGGGTGAGTTTTTTAACTTGATACACTCAAATATCTCGGAAAATAGGCACTCTACGAAAAAAATGGTAGAGATAAAAATTTAATTATTCCTCGGGGGAAATACATTAGTGTTAAAATTAGTACCCCCACCCCCTCCTTGTAGGTGGGGCGGGGAGTAACTTTTTAACTAAGATAGGAATCTTTTGCAGACCAGATATAACATATGCAGTAAACAAGCTAAGTCGTTATATGGAATCTCCTAAATTAATTAACTGGGAAGCAATAAAGAGAGTTTTCCGGTATTTAAATGGAACGAAAGAGTTTGGTTTAAGATTTAAGTCAGATTCGGAGGGAGGAAGTGTCAAATGTTACAGTGATGCAGATTTCGCGGGCGATAAAAAAACAAGGCAATCAACTTCAGGTTATTTAATGGTGGTTAATGGAACACAAGATGCCAGTCAGTCATAGCTTTGTCAACATCAGAAGCTGAATATATCGCTGCATCTGAAGCGGTTAAACAACTAATAATAATAGGAAGACTGTGTGAGGAACTCAACTTGTGTAAAAAATCATTAACTTTAAAATTGGACAATCAAAGTACAATCAAAATGATTGGAGATGAAACGGCACACAAGAGGACAAAACACATTGATGTGCGTTATCATTTTATTAAGAGTCTATTGGGAAAGGAGTTCAGTATTGAATATGTACAGACTGAACAACAACTAGCGGACATCTTTACGAAATCATTGGCTGGAGGTCAATTTAAATTCATAAGGGATAACATAAATCTCAAACAGGAGGGAGTGTTGAAATAGAGTGTTTTTGAGACATTATGTTCTTGGGTCTATTTGGGTGAATCTAGTAGTGTGAGGTTTTTTGTTTTAGTTCAAGAAAATTATCCATGTAGAAAAGAAGCAAGGTAAATCAATAAATTAATTAAAACTAATTTCCTTTTATTGTGAGTCTGTTTTATTTTAATTATATAAAACAACAAGTTTGTTTTTATAATTTGACATGCAACGTCCAAATTCTTTAATTCGCCAAAAAGTAATTTCGATTTCCACGTTAAGAATTTTTCTTTTGAAATTTTCAACCAAATTTTGAATTTTGTTATTAAATGGCATATGTGGCTCAATATTCATAAAGATACATTTAAAATTATTGATAATATGACTGGGAAATAAGCCATACCTTCTTCATTTTGTAAAAAATATTTCCTTGCTGTAAATGTTTAAAAACTTAAAATTACTTAATGCCCGGTTTCACCTTTTATCAAATTGCGATTTATTTCATAAGGCAAATTAAAAGCATGCTAATTGAAATTCTTTTTTACATGAACATTTTAAGTGGAGAGCTAAATATTTCACTGTCCAATTTCGTCCAGCTAAATATTTAGCTGAAGGCTAAATATTTCTATGTAGAAAAAAAAATATAGTATATAGTCAATTTCATAAAAGAAGAAAGGGAGGAAATATTATTTAACTAGAGGTTGGATATATTTTTGTGAAACTGGGCATAAGCTACGATTTAAAATTAAAGCGCCTTGTTTCATTGATTACAGGTATCATGCAGCTAGTTAATTAATTGTTTATACACTGCAACTAGATTTACAAATAAAAATTAAAACAAAAAGTTAAAAATAATTATTTAACCAAAAAATTAAACTAATCGGCAATCTCCTACAAATCTGAACAAAAGGAGATTAATAATATTGAAGTTAATTATATATAATTTGTATACCAAAAAATTTTTTTTTTTATGCATAAGTTGTTTTTATTTTAATTATTTCTATAATATAAAAGTAAAATATTTACAAAAGCACAAAGCTAGGCACGAGATTATGGATTTAATTTTATTATTGTAAAAAATTTTGCGTCTATTGTTGTTGTAATAACAAAATAATTAAAGAAACTTTAGGAAAAAACAAACAAACTAAATACGAGTTTTATGCATTGTCTATTGAACATAATTAAACTCTAGATTTAGAAGAAAACATTCACACAGATGCTTATCGAACCAGTAGAACATACCCCTGCCTTGGTACATTATGCTCTTAATATGACGAATATTTCTTTTTTTTTTGTTTGCTTCAAATTAAGCGTAATTGAGTAGAAATTTAGATAATTTATTTCAATAAGCACGTAGATGGACCTACTAAGAATGAAATGAAATTCTAAATAATATTTTATAAATCGTTCATAAATTTTTTATTCATAACACATTCTAATCCTCTTATCTAAAATTATGAATTTTAAATTTTTTTTAAATAGCATAAATTATATGAATCAGTCAGACTATTTCTAGATTTCTAAAAAATTAAGCGTAATTAAACTTGTAAAAGGTTATTTCCAATAATTTTTATTCTGAACTTAAAATATTTTCCACATATCCCCAGTTAAGGTGTCCTCTGCACTATATCGATACCTTAAAGCACACAAGTTCTACTCGTATGTCCATATTTTGGTCGTTGGAAATAGTGTTCTAAAAGATTGTAGCACCAAAAAAAAGAACCGTAACTGATAACGAATACTTTTCTGACACCGTAATTTTGTATATACGACAAATTATAAAAGTGTGCTTTAAAGTATCGATATAATATTATGACTATTTACATTTTTATGAGCAATAAAGTTAAAACAACTATTTTTATATTAATCAATAAAATAATGTATTATAAAATAGTATACGTCACAAACTCGTATACAACGCGAGCTACATAATCGTATACAATTTTTTCAATGTTATCCGCTTTAAATTATTTTCAACCACCCCTCCCTTCATCAGGAGAATAATTTCATTTCAATTCTAATATCTAGGTCTTTCTACTACATGGATTTTTATTTTATTTTTGTTATGTACGAAATATTATGTATTTTATAATGTCACGACATGACAATGAAAAAACTGTGAAAAAAGCAAAAATACAAATAAAATTCTGGTTAAAAGCAAAATATCGATTTTACCAAAAAAAAAAAAAATAAAAAATCGGAAGTATTTCGTGTGCTTGTGCTTCTATATTTTAAATTTTTTTCTTTTAATCATAAATACAGGAAGTTTCTTGATGTGAAGTTTAACATAGAATGTCGTGAGTTGGTTGCGTAAACTTACTCCACACGTATGTATGTAGAAGGTACATAATTTTATACAATACTAGCTAATGTCACGAATTTTTGATTTCCATTTTTGAATTTGCATTTGTTCAAAATGCTTTACATCTCTATACGGAATTATTAGCTTATACCTCGTTAAGTTATTTAAAATTTGTTTTTGCGTTAAACGTTTCATTTTTTCCTGGCTTGGGGAGGGAGCAATTTGTCCTTGAATAATGTTTGATTTTAAAGATAAAATGTATACACGCTTTATTGTACGACATGCAAAATTAATAAATTTAATTTTAGCAATTCTCGTGCTTTAATTCATAAAAATGTTGTTGTTTTTTACTACTATACGATAGTAAACTTTCTGAATATTTTAAAACTTTACACAAAAGTGTGAGGAAGCGACGAATTATTTTTCTAAGGTCGTTTGTAAGGACATTTGAGTGCAAAATAGTTGGTGCTTTGCGTCGAAAGCAGCAATGATTTGCCAATAGAATTTAAATTTGGAGAGATTGTTGGAGTTTAACCTATATATAACGTCTGGCAATCTGAGCAATTCAGTTGATACACACCACCTAAAGGATTTATTTATTTATATTACAGCTCCAATACATGGGCAATAATGCTCTTTTGTGTATTGAATAATAAAAAAAAAAAAATTAGGGTCTATCCGACTTCTTGAATGGCACTTGCCCACAAATCTAGATCACCCACCCTTCCATTTACATTTTACAAAGATTTTCCGTTATTTTGAGCAAGATTCTTCATATGTAGATGTCACGGGTTTCCTTCAATTTGGAAACTACTTCCCAATATCTTAATTGGTCATAATCAAAATCACAGACTCTGAAACGTGTGCACGACAACTAAATTAGGATTAGTTGTACATCTCTAGTATACTGTTGGAATACATAGAGAATTCTAAATTCAGAGAGCCCAACGATCCACAATGTTCAAAATTTCTTTTTTCAAAAAATGTACCGTTTCTTCAGACGAGAAAATTGGCTGATATAATTCTTTACTCAGTGCTTCAGTCTGGACAGAGCCTGGCTGTGTATCATTCGAAAATGCAAAATAAATTAAACACAATCAATAATACAAAATTTGAATTAACATCAATTATTTCTTGTGACCAATATCCAACCTCCTGGTCATAAATCAAATCATTTTCTATACCTCCTACTTAGTGCCTATCTCCTCGACCTCCTCCGCCCTAACAGCGTGATTTATTTTTAAGGCCGTCCCGTAGTAATTTGCCAATAAGATTTAGATATGACCTTTAATATCAACAGAATTTATTTCTCAGACATAATACCTTTAAATGCGATTTTAAATAATATATCGATCAATATGTCGTTGAAATTTCAATCAATAAAAAGTCAATAAAACAAAAGAAATAAAAAGAATTATTTCAAAAAAACAATTTATATTTCAAAGCTTACTAGATATTTTATTTTTAAATGGTGCCACCAGCAAAGTGTTTTAGGTAGTTTATAAATTTAAATTCCATCCGGTTACCTTATTCATTTTATCTTAAAGACACCTATAATGGAACAATTGTTGTAATTTGGAAGATGTATTAACCGTAGTAACATATTTCTTCGAACATTTTGATACTCGTATTACCTCGGAAAACAGTTCAACAAGTTTTTATTTACTATTTTTTGATAAAATGACCCCCACGCAATGCTACAATCGATTTCAAATTTTGTGAACAGTTAGATGATGGATTGTCACATTTATCTTCAACATAACAAAAAAATCGTCGGTAGCATTTCTGAGAAAATCTGTTTGACAGTTTTCTCCTCCACTACAACCCCCTCTATTCTAGACTCGAATGTACCTAAAAGTTAATACAAACTGATTATTGCTAAAATCTATCTTTGTACATAATTTCGACTAAAACTATTAATATTTGTGAGAATGGGAGACCATTTCCCACTAAAATAAAGGGCAGGTTGTATATATCAAACTTAGAATTTTTTATAACTATGTATTGCTTTCATTTTAGTGGCATTCAAACTCAAAAAGTTTTCTTGAGACTATTCAACAATTGATTTTATGTCTTTATTAGTTAAATGTTGTCAATTGTTCCTATGAAGTAGTTTATAATTTGTAGATCATCAGCAAATATGTGATATTTTGAATGATTAATGTCAAATGCTTTGGAAAAATCGATTATTACTAAAATGTTAAACAAATTCACATCAATATTTTTCATGAAATCATTAGCAATATTTAATAATGCTGTGGTAGTATTATTATATTCCCGGTATGCTGATTGATTTTCATTTAGAAGGCTATAGACAATAGTATCATTACATTTGGGTATCGGGATAATTTTAGCAGTTTTCCTTTGCAAGAGAAAGGTTGACTTATTTAGAATACTGTTAAACATATGAACCAAATAACGCTGAATAATTGGAAATAATGGTTTGATAAATTTCAAAGGTATGCTATTATGTGTACCGAATGAAATTTGTGATTTGTACATGAAGAATTAAAACTAAACGACAATATATAATCATTATTTTTCTGTACTTGTTCTATTGCACATATTGTACAGTTTTTAAATAATCGTATTCATTCAAACTTTTTGTTCATTTTACGGCGAACATTCACCTTTTCATAATCCCATTTATTATGTATGGATGTGATCTTAAGCCGCATTGGCAAACTGCTTGCCAAACCATATGTTTTTTTGCCAAATTTTTCAACAGCTATGGTAGTAATTGCTCCGTCCAGTTCTTTACCTTTCTTTTTGATGTAATATTGAGGACCTGGAAGTGTCGAGAAATCCATTTTGACGTAGGTCTCGTCGTTCATTACGAAACAAGAATCTTTTCTTTCGTTCAACCATTTGTTGTGTTTCTTTGCTCGATCGATCCCTCTATTAAATAGTTCAACACTTCTTTTGGGGATTTTTGACTTCTTGTATGTCCGTAGATTATTTCTGGTTTTAGCTCGTTCCACAATCGATTTGGTTGTTTTGGTTTTTCTGGCCAAATCTCGCACAGACATCGAGGGATGTTTCGAAATGACTCTTACCATTTTCTGATCCAACATTTTATTTGGAGCACCTGATTTTTCTCCGGATCTGGGCTTGCGTGATACAGAAAGATTGATTTGACATTTTTTTTTACATTTGTTACCGTATTATTGGAAACACCGGCCAATTTACCAATTTTTTTATTGGTATACTCGGGATGATCATTGCACAATCTAATTATTAAATCACATTTTTCTCCTTATGATGCGTCCATTTCGAAACAAATAAAACAAATGCCCAATTTGGCGTTTATTCGTTTTTTTAAATTGTTTTTCTACAAAATAACGGTACCAGTTTTTTTCTTTTGCGTAGTAACCTATGAGATAATATAAATTTGGGAATCACAAATTTCATTCGGTACACATAATATCAGAAATAAGAATTAGATTGCACTGAACATAAAGCACAATTAGGTAGAAGATCCAATATTATTATTAAATTCAGTAGGGTTTATATTGAGTGTGCTATCATTTGCCACTAATGATGATGAGATAAAATTATAAAAAACATTTGGATTCGTTTGTTTGAGCCTAGCTTTTTGGCCTTATTCGAAAGAGGAACGGATTTTTCAGATGGAGTTGTAATATTTCTAGTGAACATTTCTGATTTCACATTACGAATTAGTTTAGTTATAATGTTTTCATACGCCTTTTGAATTCACGGCGGGCACATATAGTCTCTTTGTATAATAGCAATAATGATTTCTTTATTATCCGGGTTTTGTCAGTCTTTAATGACACATTTGATTCAAATAAATTAACAATTTTACAATTAAAAAATTCTAAGATTTCGTCAACTTCTGATAAACTAAATAATTTAGACCAATTTAAGCGTGAATATTCTTCCCATAATCTAGCATTATTTATTGCGTTAAAATTTCGGTACGTGATATTAACAGGAGTTCTTCATAAAGATATTAACAAACAAATCAAATCCCAAACCAAAACAAATTCAATGGAAATTTGATTAGAAAAACATATTTTATTCAAATCAGTTGGTAACATACGGCGCTTTCAACCTCTTAAAGGTTAGAAAAGTAATAAGTAAAAAAGGGATTAGTAATGAGACGTAATCGGTCGGTAATAAAAGCATTACTAACCCGTGGGGGCGCTACTATCGATTTTTCGCTACTATCGACATTTGGTTTGTTAAATAGACTGAACAAGTACAAATTTGTTGTGACTTTGTTACGCGCCTCCATGTGCAGCCAACACGTTTTAATCGAGAAACCAATCAGGGGAAAGTGGGAGGATCTTTGCCGCTTGTTTATCGTGAGGCATAATAAAAACAATACGTTGAAAACTGGCATAAACAAATGTAAGATCACATGAGATAACCGGACCAACACATCACCAACAACAACGGAAATTAATTAATTCATAATTTAGTTCTTAAAAGAGTTTTATTAGAACATTATGAAATTCAAATGTAAGAAATATGTTTGAAAGCAATTTTACAAAATCCGACTAAATTTTTAGTTATTAATTAGATTAATACATTTTATACTACGAAGCAAAATTTAAATCGGTCCAAAAAGGGGTTTACAAAATAGAATTTATTGGCATCGAATAGTTGAACATTATGTGTTTATGGTCATCAAATATTGGCTTGTTGTTAGATAGTTTTAGATTTTTTTTTAATTTCAAAAACGTGCATCGAGGTTGGCAGCAAAAATTATATTTTTTCAGTACTAAATTAATTTTTGCGTTCCTTGCGTAATTCCATCTGCGTTCCGCCGAGATTTTCTCCACCTTTAGAAATGGAATATTCTCTAAAATGCTAATGTCGTTGTAAAATACTGTAAGATCGTTTTTATTGGAATTGTTTTGTACTTTTGTACAAAATCCTGAACGAACAAATAAATTCTGTTTATTATTTTTAGGGTTTCCTCGTACCCTAAGAAATTACTTGTGATGTCATATAAGTATTTAATTTCTTTCTGTTAACTGCAATCTACGGTCACGGTTTCAATTTATTGGGTCATATTTGTGAATTCGATTCGAACGTACATGACTCTTCGAAGTATAAGATTCGTATTTGATTTAAATATGAAACAAATAAAACTGAATCAATTCAAGTAAGAATTCAATACTTCGGAGACTCGAATACGTTCGAATCGAATTCACAAATAGCCCTGTTGTTTTAGTGATCGCTATCTAGAAATTATGATGACACCCATAAAAGCTTACTTTTTTTTTTGTGTTTTTTTTTATGCACTCCCAACTCTTTCGCAGTTCGCGTATAATGTCCTACCTTACGCAGTATTTAGCCAAATCGAGGACGTACGGTTTTAGACCCGTTTTTATATAAACCACCTGCACATTGCATTGCTTCATGCCAGCCTGTAATACTGACATGAAAGGTGGATCGGCCCATAGATTCCGCACTCTCAACAGAAGGTCATAGATGTGTTCATCGTCATCATCATCACCGATCGTAATCTGATGATGAAAAATCACTTTTGCATACCGGCCCCAACAGGTATTCGAATCCTGTACCTCCCGATCCAACCGCTGCAGCTTAAACCACTGCGCCGTTTCAAGTTAATCAGTCTTCATTCGGTTTACATTACAGTTTTGGAATTATACGCCTCAATTAATGTTAGATTATTTAGAAGGCAACCTTTATGAATTAGCTCCAGTTATACATCTCTAGTACACTGTCGAAAATCCTTAAGAATTTTTAATTATTCCAGTCTTAGAACGCCCACAATATTCCAAATTTTTTTTCTTAAGATTTGTGCTGTTTGTTCAAATCACAACATTACGTGAACAACGAGAAAATTGGCTAGTATAATTCTTTACCCAGTGCTTCAGCCTGAACGGAGCATCGCTATGAACCATTCGAGCAATGCCAACAAATAAAACATAAACACTACAAAACCAGAATTAATGCCAATTATCTTTTGAGATTGATACACACCTCCTTGTCACGAAGCAATACAATTTGTATATCTCCTACCGCCTCTCTACTCAATCTCCTCCGCCCTTATTGTGTGATATTATTTATGGGCGTTCTCCGTAGTACTCGTAATTTGCCATTTAGATTTATTGTTAAATCCTAAACCTTCATTATACCAAGATACGAGTAATTAATTTAAACTATTAAAGGTGATTTTAACAAAGCAATTCAGAAATAATGGTTGCAAAAATTGTTGTCGGTGAACGACATGTGGTTATTTTGTGTCTATTGTATTTTATTATAATTATAATAAATAAAATAAATATAATAAAACCTTTAATAAAATTAATAATGATTTATCCAACATATTAAACTGACCTATTTCTAATGAAATCTTATTGAATATTTCAAAGATGCATGCGATCTTTCCACTGATAATAAAATAATTCCATTTCAAAACCACGTTAACAATTTAGGCATTTGTATTAACAATAGATTCACGTGGGATCCGACTTATAGGCTACTTCTCCTCGAATCAGTATTTTTCCATCTATTTTAGAAATTATAAATTGCTTGGCTTCATTAAATTTAAAGTGCCAGCTTGCTGGTGGCCGAATTATTTTTGCTGCTTCTGTTTTCCAATCTTTTATTGGACAAGACGAATCTCCTAAATTAATTAAAGTGGCGTGCGGTTTGTAAATATCCATGTATTCGTTCGGATTCGTTATAATTTGTTTGTTACGGATCTGGAATTAAAAAAAAATGTTAGGAAATCAGCATTAGAACTTATTTTTTAATAATCTGCAAAATAGAAACATTTACCTCTTTTTCTAACTTGGCAAATACTCGGTCAGGAGGTATAAATGAATGCCCAGGTACGGGAAAAATTAATTCCAAACGGCTGATATTTGTGGGTGCACCGTTCATTAACCAGTAGCAACACATACCGATTACGATGGAATTTTTATTTTGGCCACCGCATCCATCTGCTTAGTGGCGAACTCTTTTTTTGTCCCTAAGATCCATATTGCAAAGAGGTTGATGTAATGCAGAAGCTATTTGGACTGAACCTTTTAAAAATAGATTCTCGGTCCAAATATATAAAAAAACGTTTTGTTTAGTTAACGGTGATTTATGTAGATGTGCCAACCAACCACTATATGCCAAAATTGTACAAGTAAATTTGTCGGCTATAATACGCCGCCTGGTCTGCCACTTTAGGTAAGACCATATTTTTTTGGCAATCAAATGAGAGTGTGACTAAATCATCTGCTTCCTCTCTCAACAAATCAAAAAATGCCTTTGCACGTCTTTTGTGGATCAACAGCTTCACCATTATCGCCTGTTTCTTGTTATTGTCTTTTTCAAATTTCATTTCCTCCTTTTGGCAATTTTATTCCGACAATAGTGGACTTCAATACAGTTAAATTTTGAAATAAATTGTATAATGGCATCCTTTTTAAAATCATTTTGAGAGCCGATTCTGTTCCCTCCATGGCGTTCCACTGGACCTAGACCGGTATCTAAATGATGCTTGGCTAGACGCACTATTCGGTCTTTCTGAATACCCAATACCCCACAAAACGCATCTGGCACACTCTAATAATATTTTTATTAGCTTTTATAATATAATATGTAACGGAAACAGTTCGGTTTTTGGTCGAATTTTGACATCTACGAGACCGATTTAATGCGCTGGCATACGTCAATAGAAAAGAGTCTTGATTCAATTTACCATTGTTTGCGTAAAACGATTTTGCAAAGCTCATTGCATCCCAACCGGTAATGGTATTGCACTGTAAAGCATCCACATTTCGAGCATGTTGGCATTTTGGCACAATTGGCTGTCGGATTTTGTAATTAATTTAAGATGCAATTAAAGCGTTTTGCATTTAACTCCTATGTTGTTCAATTAAAATATAAGGTAAATAAATTAATTTTGCAATTTTATGTTTGGTAAAACATTTAGGGTACTAGTTTTGGGTTCATGTTACATGCTGCGTTAGAATGTTATGTTAAATGTTGCGTTAAAATGTTGCGTGTCATGTAAAATGTTATCTATTATAATAAAATTATTTGCGTTGTCCGTACACCCAGAGAAAAAAATTAAAACTCAAACAAAGTGTGCTTAGAACTTTGATTTCTAAAAATAAAACTCATAATATACGAGTACATACGCTGTAATATGCTGTATAACAATTATACGGGTACATATTACGTAATGCAAAACAAATCTTATTAGATGAATGCTCAATGTGTCTTAAAAAAACGTTTTTAGCGATTGATAAATTACTAAGAGATATTATGCAAACTGATAGTCTAATGGGGGCAAAGTATTTGTTATGGATGGTGATTTTCGTCAAACCCTACCAGTAATTCGGCATGGGACTCGATCTGATAGCATATATGCATGCCTCAAAACTCGTGAATTATGGACTAAATTTAAAATATGTCATCTTAAAACAAATATGACAGTTCGTAACGACAACGATAATAAGTGAAGGTAAAATTAGAACAGCATTCTATTTAGGATAAAATATAATTGAATAGGATTATTCCCTCTGCATTTAAGAAATTTTGGTTACACAAATATTTGAGTCTGAATTTACCCCGGATGATATCCATCTACACCCTGCGCCATTGAAATGTTCGGTTTGAATTTTTAAAGTAAATTTTGGAAATACCACCGTTTGCTTCAAAAGTAGATGGCAAAAATGATAGATTCTGATTATCAAAACAATTTTTACACTATTCCGAATATATTCAAATAAAAAGAACGGTAATCCGACATTTTAGACCTACATAACGTCGGATAAGGAATATTACCGCCCTACCTCGTAACAATTTGGTAGGTCTTTACAGTGTTTTTAACAAAGTTTTTTCAATTGAAAATTAGTTTTTTGTTGACAATGGTAATTTTTATTCAAAATAAGAATTAACAGAAATAAAATACTTCATCTCAACCAAAATATTTTGAGAGAAATTGAACTTTTTAAAGTCAATGATTAATAACCCAGCCCTTGGCTTTTATGATGGCCTTAAACTCGATCAGCATTGAATTCTAAAGTTTGATTAAATAATATATTGTTATTTCTTCAAACCAGACTTTTTCTATAAGTTTTTTCTGCTCTTTGGCACTTTTCAGCTTGTAATTTGTAATCTTCTTTCCCATGAAGGACCAAATATTTTCAGCAATATTGAGGTCAGGACTATTTCCTGTCCAGGATAACGACTCAATCACCAAGCTATTTTTAAATTCGGCTACCTAAACAAAATAGACATTAAAATTAAGCATTCTTACTTCACAAATAACATCAATAACTCGCGGAGAGTAATCGTCCTGGAAGAGTGGAATACCGATATATTGAGTCGGGTCCTCAATAGTCACGATTCAGGTTTCTATAATTTTTTTATATTTTCCTCCGCTTTCTGAACTATCCAGAAGGCTTAGTGATCAAACTCCAAAGGCTGTTATGGCTCTCCAGGCCATAACATATGGTGAATTTTTCACTGTCGGCGAAATACATTCTGTTAAATACCGTTTGCCTTTTCGTCGCCGAACCCTTGTCCTTACATCGGGTCCAAAGATATTGAATTTGGATTCAGCTGCCATTTTTGCTGTCAGGAATGATTTTCTCGCAGGTCGACAAGCATATAAACCAAGTTCCTTTTAATAGTATGAACTGAAATAGTGTCGGTTGTTGCTATTATTATCGTTTGATTTTCGGAATAGTGCCTTAAAAACTTTCTAACTGCTGTTTGGTTATACTAAATTACTCTTGCAATTTGTGAATGTGTGTACTTTTTTCCTTTGCTTGCAAAATTTTGGCTTTTTCGTTAGCATTTAAATTAGAGCGACACTTTGTAAAATTAACTCTTTGACTACTTAATTGAAACCGAATGAATATTTCACCCTTAGTTTGGTTTTAAATACCTAATAAGGCGTGAAATATGCTGAAAAATAAAAAAACAAAAAAAAAGTAGCGAATGAGGTAAAATCTAGGAGAGAATTGCATGAAATAGTAAATAATCGAAATCGAACATTTCAATGGCGCAGGGTGTACTTTTTGCGGGCCTTTCAACAATTCAAAAGCTGATTTTTTTTATTTTATCAGTAGGCCATTTTAAAAATGTCTAATTATTTGACTTTTGTAAATAAAACAATGTTATCTTTTTCTACCTCACTATTTCTGTCCTAGTCACCCATTGCTTATTTTTATTGCACTTTTTTCAAGCCAATGTCTAATCGCTGTATGATACTCACTTTTTTTCAAGTGCAATAAATTGCTACAAAACTAGTAAAGCGAAATAGAGCAGGCTAGTGTAGACAACAGTATATGTAAATATTTTGAAGTTTCGGATAAACAAAATATGTATGTATATCCAATCAAAAAAATGTTTGTGTATCTAATTTTTATATAAATGGATGTAACATCTCCAATATTGTCTGAAATTGTATAGGTGTCATCCGCAAAGTTCTCCGATATAAATTTACGTCTTCGGCTTCAATTTGCTTTAATAAATTGTGGCTAAATCTTTCGCTTTCGCGGTGAAGTAGCCATTGGGAAGAATATATTTTTTTTGTTCTTATTGATTCTTTTCGTAAGCAATATGAGGCAGCGCACAATAAATTTGCATTAGGTGCCGCAAAACATAAATATTATCTCTATTATTTGAGAAATGTCAAAAAAAGAATCAAATTCAATTCTTTTTTTGCTATATTTGCTCGATTAACTGCTAGAAAAATTGAGCTACCACTTTTTTTTGACGTTTCTATATTTTTTTAAAATCTATGGTGTATATACTCTCTCTCACAAATATTTTGTATATACATTTTTTCTCTCACTCTGTTTGTTTTTTCAAGTCATTGAAAAAGTGGAAAGAAAAGTGAGTATCATACAGCCATTATACCATGACCTATTATAAGTTCGTTACTTAAAGTGGGAAAAGGAAAAAACTGATAAATGTTAAATTTCCCACACAGGAATATGATGAAGAAAAATTTGTAAGAGAATTTGGCTGTATTAATATAATTTCGCTAATACAAGCTGTACATAGTACATTCAGTATATCGTAAGCTTAAGGCATACCGGGCTACGCCCGTATTTTGAATGTCCAAAAAAATGGAAACAACTTTAAATGATAACGAATACCTTTCTGGAAGCTTAATTTTGTATTTACCACAAATTGTGAAATTGAACATAGCACTTCTGTGCTTTAAGGTATCGACACCCAAATTGTATTTTGTGGTAGTCGATATGACCTGATGAGATTAAATTCTCTTACATTTTCGGAAAATATTTTCACGAAATAATTGTCTCGACCTAGGTAGATTTTTTATAAGTGAGAAAATCTCTACAAGGAAGTTTAATATTTACACATAGCTACCTACCATCACTCCACTGACTCTACTTATCGATTTTGGTAGAGCCCTACACTCTGTTAAATCGAAGCTTAATTCTTAAATAATGAGGCAATAAATCTGCACAAATTAATCTGTAATTCTCTGATTGAGAGTAAAATTATGAAACCCACATGACAAACAAATTCACTTGTTTAATTAACAAAAAAATTATACGAAAACATACCTATACCAGAAAACCAGTACATATACCATATGTACGTACATTTTGTTTTTACAAATGACATTGCATGTTTAATATAAATAAAACAATAAATTTTTATAATGATAAAAATTAATGTTGGTTTGATTGTAATCACGTATACTAAAAAAATTGTTGGTGGAAATTCTTATTCGGGTTTTTTGATTGGCGTTAATTTATAAACAAAATTTTTACTAGAGTATGGGGCGAATATTCGGGTCAACAGTTTATTGAAAATCGAAGTTATTAATTTGTCATATTAGTTTCTAGGTATTAACACAAGGATAACTCTAAAAGAAAATAATGAAGCTCAGGATTATTTTTGAGAAAGTATTAGTTATTACTAGATTCAAGTTTTTAAGAATATCTACATATATATAAGTTAAGAGTTTAGCTCGAAGATTTATTAAAAAAAATGAATTTATTTTATCAATTTATGTTTATCTTTTACATTTCAAACTAAAACTAAACTAAAACTCAAAATATGTTAACATTTTATACATAAAAAATTGCTTAATAAGTAAATTATAATATTCTCAAATAACTAGAACATGTTTGCGCGTGTTCTTACATGTGTTTTCCTTTTAAGCTGATTTAGCGTCTTTAGGTGATGCGCGTGTTTGCAATTTATGCTGAGTTGCAATTCTAGTTGTGTTAACTCTTCCCCCCTACAAGATCCGCGTCCCGTGGGTCAAAACTTTAGGCTAATTGGTTGGACTCCGGATTGGTTGATGATGACTTCTTCTTGACATGGTTTTGGATTTGACCATTTGTTGCGTTTTGTTCTTAATAATAGGATGAGTATTATGATGAAAATTATGGATATTATACCGAAGTCTACAAAGGCTGCTTCCTTATGTTTTGTGAATAGTTTTTGTAGTTGATCTACATTATTTAGGTGCAGGTTGTGAAGGTATCCTGGGTCGACTTTTACTCCTTTATCTGTTATATTAGGTTGTAGTACTGTTGGTAGTACTTGCGATTTCCTAATATCTCTGCTGGTGAAGGTTGTATTGTTGATCTTAATTGTTTCATTGTCGTATTGTATTAGAAAGCTTCCTTCTAGGTGTTTATCCGTGTTGTTGTAAATTATGTCTCCTTTAAAGTTGCTCAGAAAAATCGTATTGTCGTTTAGCGTGTCGATTATCTGATTCTTGTTGAATTGGTAGTTACATTGGGCATCTAATCCCCTTATGAGCTGATTGATGCAGTGGTCTGCTTTTAATTCTTCCAAACTGTTTGTCTCGCAAAGTATGGTTTCGCGAAAGAGTTTGCATTGTCGAATGATCCCGTACATTTCGTCTTGGTTTACTAGAAGTTCGTTGTATTCCAGGTATATCTGTTTGTTGTTCTCAATCGTTGATCTTACCATGACGTGATTGTATTCCCGTTTACTTGTTTTTGGTAGTGATATAACATATAGTATTGTTGATTCTTTAGCCAGCATCATAGGTTCTGCGTATTCTATTGCTTCTATATCGTTAGAATATGGAAGGGTTTCGATTTCTGCAACCAGGCGACTGATTTCTTCTTTATCCAATAAATTTGTATTGATTATTTTCCCTTTTGCTAATTGCGCAGCTCGGATGATTTCTTTTATCTCCTCTTTGATTATGGTTAATCGGTTGAATAGTATTTGTTGGATTTTTTCATCTGCGTTTTCGTGTAAATGATCAACAATTTTGTTGTATTCATTGAGAATCTGCTGTGCTGTGGTCATTAAGGCATTGTTGATCTTATATTGTTGATTATTGTTATCGATGATTTGATTTTGACTTTTGATTATTTGATCCCAGTCTGTGGCGTCTGGTGATCCTGCAATCCACTTCCATGCGGAGCCGATCCAGTTGATTGATCGGCGAGATCGTGATTTTTGACCTTTGAGTTCTGATATTAGCTGCTTGGTTTGGTTTATTTGGTGAATCAGTTGAGGTCGAAGGCTGCTTTCTGGGTCAATGTGGTCAAGTGAAGTTCTAATTCTGCTGATTATTTCTTCATAATCGGTCAAGTTGATGACATGGATTAATTTGAAATTTCCATTGATGATTCGTCCATTGCCTTGTTTGAGAGTTACTATTGGTGTGGTATATTTGTAGATGGTAAGTGAGCTTGTCAAGCCCAATATCCAGAAACTGGAAAGAAGAAATTATTGCGTTAAATTTTTTATTTGAGTCTTGTGGACCCTTTTTCCGGAGGTGGTTGTAATTGTGACTCGATTATCTTTGGCCACAGTTTCTTCTCTAAATTTGGGTTTCTCTTTCCCTTGTATCTGCTTGATTGTAGTGTATACTATTTCCCCAGGTTTATATTTTTTTGGTTTATTTCTCTTCGCGTTTTCCCTAGAGATGTTTGTTTTTTGGTTTTTCCTGATTTTTTCTGCCACATCCTCGTTGATTTGATCCTTGAAGTTTACAAGATTTTGGTAATTGATTCTCTGCGTTCTCCCAAAAAATATGTCGCAAGGTTTGTGTTGGATAACGGAATGTATTGAGTTGTTATAGCGATCTACTGCGACATTAACTAGTTCCTTTATGGTTAATTCCTTATATTCCATTTGAAGGCATCTTATTATCTCGATGATAGTTGAATGCACTCTTTCGATGGCTCCATTTACTTCACTTCGCTGGGGTGGTGTTAAGTATATCTCTATCCCCAAGGTTTTCAGGTAGTCCATTACTATTGGACTTACAAAACTCCCTTCATTATCCATTACTAATAATCTGGGAATTGTGAAGTAATGCAATATTTTGATGATTTTGTCTCTGATGTGTAGAACAGATTTGTTGTTGATGTGGAAAAACTTTGTAAATTTAGAGAATTTATCCACGCATGAGATGAATTTTTCATTTTTTATCTCGATTATATCCATATGGAGTATTTCTGTTGGATATGTTGGAATTGGTGTCTCCTGGAGCTCGACTCGATTTGGGTGTCGGTCATATTTATTTGTATTACAGATGCTGCAGGTTTTGGTATATTTTTTTATTAGGCTGGTCATTCGTGGAAAATAGTATCGTTCTAGGATTTGTTCCTTGTTCTCAGCGTGATTTCTGTGTGCTCGATTATGCTCCTCTGTTATAATTTTGAATTTATTTTCCTCATTGCTAACGTCTTGAACCACTCTTTGTGTTAGACGTAACTTCAATCCCGGGAACTGTTCTTTGAAAACATCTTGTAACATTTGGATGTGTTCTTCGGGTATTTTTATTCCATTGATGATGGTTGGATGGAGATTATCCCTTAGGATTTTTGTTAGAGTGTCTTTATTTATTTCCGATAGGCTGATATAATGCCTATGATAAGTAGGATGTGGTTCTTCATGACAATCAATATCTTTACCTGTCTTGATTATCAGTTGGTTTCTGAAGACGTTTATAGGTGCTTCGCAGTACTGGATTAGATCTGTACTGTCTTCTTCAGCGCTGTGTATCGTGGAGGTTGATGATAGGGTGTTGACCTCTAGTTCTAATCTTGACAAGGCATCAGCTACTTTGTTAGTACATCCAGGTTTGTATATGAGTTCATAATTGTACTCTTCCAATCGAGCCTTCCATCTTTTTAATTTTGTGTTATTATTTTTTGTACTTAGGGCAAATGTGAGAGGCTGATGGTCCGTGAGGATTTTAATTTTTTTCGCTCCATACAGGTAACTTCGTAAGTTATCTAATGCCCAAATGATGGCTAGCATCTCTTTCTCGTTGACCGCATAGTTTTCCTCAGTTTTATTTAACGATCTGGATATATATGTGATTGGTCTATCTTTTCCAATGTCACCCTGTGATAATACGGCACCAATTGCATAATCAGAGGCATCGGTAGTAAGTATAAAAGGTTTATCAAAGTCTGGAAAGATTAGTATTTCAGTGGATGCTAACACTTCTTTGATTTGACGGAATGCTTGGAGTTCCTTTCCTGTTAAGCTGATTTTCACTTTTTTTGATTGTTGTACGATGTTTGGTTGTTATAATGTTGATTATTGTATACCATATTTTTCCGTTGCGGTGGTATTAAATTATGGATTACTCGTGGATTTTGTGAATTTGTATATGAAGCTTGGTTGACCGAGTTATTAATTCGTGGATTTTGTGGGTTGATATACGAAAACTGGTTGATTGGAGCTGTTACTGAGTTAGTAATGTTCTTTTTCTGGATCGTTAAATTTCTGAAATTCATGTTTTGAATCTCAAGGCAGGATGCGTATGCCTCCGGAAGTGTAGTTGGTTTTTGGATGATTAACATTCGTGACAATTCTCCGTTTAACCCTCTGACAAAAACGTCCAAAGCTCGATTCCTGTAGTTTTCGACTAGAACGCTGATGGTTTCTGTCGAGTAATCCTCTGTTTTTATTTTGTTTACTATCAATGAGAATTGATGATTCACATTGGCGTAGAATTCATCGATTGTCATATTTCTTTGAACGAGGTTATTTAATTGATGTTCTAATGTGCGAAGATCCCTTTTATCTGCGTAGTGGAGCGAAAGACATTTTTTTATAGACGCCCACTCATCATCGAAGATATTATATGATATTAATGCCGCATCTGCGTTTCCTCTAATCTTCTGCCTTATGTGTTGCAATATTGCTCTATAGATTGGTTTAGTTCGTACGATATTATAGTCTCGTAGAATGGTCTCGACATTATGTACCCAAGAGATATATTGAGTTGGATTTCCGTCGAACTGTTGCAGTTCCTTCACGCAGTCAGGTAGCTTACTTATGTCCTTAAGATCTTGTTCATTTTGTGGGGCTGCGAATATTGTTGCTGCAACTGGATTTATAGGTTTCTCCAGTACCTCGAGTCTCCGCTCGATTTGTTTTGTGAACTCAATTTGAGCATTTAGGGCTCCGGTTATTCTTGTTAATGCAGCTTGGATTTGATCTAATTTTTGTTCAACTGGTGTCGTCATTATGATGTTTCACTTATTATTATATTTAAATTATTTTTATTATTATATTTTATTATTATTTTAAATTTTGTTTTTATTATTACTGTTGGTTATTACGATCACTTTTTTATAATTAAACAAAATGTTTAGTTGATTTTATTATTATTTGTTATTATACTCACTTTTTATTATTAATTTAGTATTTTGTAATTTTTATTAATTAATACTTGTTATGAAAAAATACTTAGTTACTATTATTATTGTTATTATAATCACTTTTTATTATTAAAATTCTCGTTATTATTATAATCACTTTTTATTATTATTTTTTTACTTTGTTATTAATTTTTTACTTACATTAAAATTAAGAAGCTTTTCATGGCTTATTTGTGGATTAGTTTTGCCACAAAGATTTTTATAGTGCACAGCCGGTTATCGTACACTCGGAACCCGTACGTGTGTCTTCTAAATAACGGATATGCTGTATTTCTCCCGTTTGGCGATGTTGCGTTGATATTTGTAACCCGCCTACTAATGGTACAAACTTTATCACGGTTTATTTAGTTTCACTACTTCAGTGGAACGGCTTTAGCTATGTTCTTATGTGTATAGCCTTTAAATATTTTGGTATAAAAAACGGTTATGTTCTCGTGGGTATAACTTCTATTTTTAACCAAAACTTGTCGCTCTTTAGTTTTAGATACTTTTCAGCAGGAGTTTACTGATCTAATGATCTTCACTAATTTTTTTCACTTTTTTGTTACTTGCACTTTTTATTATTTTATTAATATTTTAACGCCAGGTCCCTGTTTCGGCGCCAGTTAAGAGTTTAGCTCGAAGATTTATTAAAAAAAATGAATTTATTTTATCAATTTATGTTTATCTTTTACATTTCAAACTAAAACTAAACTAAAACTCAAAATATGTTAACATTTTATACATAAAAAATTGCTTAATAAGTAAATTATAATATTCTCAAATAACTAGAACATGTTTGCGCGTGTTCTTACATGTGTTTTCCTTTTAAGCTGATTTAGCGTCTTTAGGTGATGCGCGTGTTTGCAATTTATGCTGAGTTGCAATTCTAGTTGTGTTAACTTATATGTATATAAACATGGTGTAAAAAATGTATGTGCGCACATCAGTTGAGAACGGCTGAACCGATTTGGCTCAATCTTTTTCTATTATGTTTGAAATTGCCAAGAGATGGTTCTTACGAAAGAAAATTTTGAGAAAATCCTTCGGAAAAGTCGGAAAATTCGGAAAATCGAAAAATTATGGTTTTGTACGGGATTTGGCGCGTATCCAAACCAGATGGTAAAAACCAGATGTTTTGTAGAAGAGAAAAATTGGAATATCTGAGGGAAAACACGGAAACTTCCGGAAAAACCCTAAGAAAATTGAATTTTTTGTTTCAATGAAATTTTGAATTTTTGTATGTTTTGATGACCGATTGGGCTTAATCTTTTTTTATTGTGTTTGAAATTGCCAGGAGATGGTTCTTACAAAAGAAAATTTTGTGAAAATCCTTTGGAAAAGTCGGAAAATTCGGCAAATCCAAAAATTATGTTTTTGTACGAGATTTGGCGCGCATCCAAACCAGATTGTCTTTTAGAAGAGAAAAATTGAAAAATCAAAGTGGAAAACTCGGAAACTTCCGGAAAAACCCGAAGAAAATTGAATTGTTTTTCAATGAAATTTTGAATTTTTTGTATGTTTTGATGACGGATTAGGCTCAATTAGGCTCAATCTTTTTATATTGTGTTTGAAATTGCCAGGAGATGGTTCTTACGAAAGAAAATTTTGGGAAAAGCCTTCGGAAAAGTCGGACCACCGCATAACTTGATGCTCAAGGTTGGATCTGTAATAATCATCCTGCGCAATCTGAACCATCCGAAATTGTGTAACGGAACGCGATTGAGTGTGAAGAAACTGATGAACAACGTGATTCAAGCGACTATCATCAAGGGCAAATTTAAAGGAGAAGATGTTCTAATTCCGAGAATTCCTATGATTCCAACTGACACACCGTTCGACTTCAAGCGCATTCAGTTCCCCGTTCGTTTGGCGTTTGCTATGACGATTAACAAATGGCAAGGTCAATCGTTGGAAGTGTGCGGAATAAATTTCGAATTTCCGTGTTTTTCTCATGGTCAGTTGTACGTCACGTGTTCGAGAGTTGGCAAACCATGATCGTTGTTCATTTATGCGCCGGAGAACAGAACTAGAAATATTGTTTACCACAATGCATTGTATTGATTTGCGTCTGTATTCGATTTAATTCCACTCGAGTAAAATACATTGAATTCTTTTGAATTCCAACTGACTCCGATTCATTTCCACAATGAGAGAAAAAATCCAAAACACAACTCAATTTTCGAAAGACGCCTGAGTTTGAATCGACATTTCATTCACTTTTCAATACATTAGTGTTGAATTCGATGAAAATGGAATGGAATGTCCACTCAACTCAATCATCTATTGAGAATAGAGTTGAGTTGTTTGATTTTTTCTATCATCAAAATCAATTTTCGTGAAGGACAAAAGTATTTGCTCGAAACGAAGTAATTTGGGGCGGGACGAAGTTCGCCGGGTCAGCTAGTTTATTATAAATATTACAAATAGGAGACATTTCGAGGACGCACTGTAGCTGAAATTTATAATGTATCAACCATAAAAGAGCGGTTGCGTGAATGATTCCAATCAAATACAAATTTATTACTATAAACGTTAACCTTAGTTAAATCCAAATTACCTGTATTCGTTATGTTATGTAGATGTTATCTGAAGAAAATATAAAAATCGACATTAAATTATTTTCGATAATCATTGATAATTGGTATTGTGGTTATAACTCAATTAAATTTCCATCATTAATCATCTTAATTAAATTGTATATATGAGTGTATGTACATATATGTACAATACAACAATAATTTTATTTGATTTTTAATCTATGTAGAATCAAATTGTTTATCGATTATGCCTAATAAAATGTAATATATCTTCGTTGGTTTAGTTAAGATATATTTTTAGAATTCACTACATTTATAATGTAAATAAGTAACCATAAAAAAATCATATATTTATGCAGCCTTCAATCATCATCCTCACTTTTGCCTCATTTCCCGAATTCTTTGAAATTATTCAATATTCCAAATTTCCAACTCTACTGTACTGAATATAATAACCCTTTTTTGATTGTTTAAAAATTAGGTTTGAATAGAATTCACTTTTATGTAAATCAAAAAATCATTTTCATTTTTTTCTCATCCTTTTTGTTGTGATTTATTTTTGTTTTTGGTAAAAAAAAAAGTAGCTCGAATGACAAAAGAAAATATCCATCATTCAAATTAAAAATGAAAATGTTGTAAAAGGAAATCTGAATGGCAATGCTGTGGCATGAATATGGAACAATTTTTTTGTATATAAATTTTTTATTTTGCATACTGTTTGTTTGCTATATAGTATACTATACAACATACATGTCGGTTGATAAATTATGTAATAAATTTTATGTATTTATTTGTATACAATTTTCCAATCTAAATGGGGTGAGAGATTCGCTATATTCTCGTAGATTGTACATTTAGCACTTGCGGAAAAAAATCGTCATTCTTATTCAAAAATTAAATTACTTGTTTTATGGTACTTTGACTTTACTCGTTCTACATGCATGAATAAGCTCTATTTATGTACCACTATGTATCTAGCGCTTTGAAAAGATGCAATTGAATCTCGTCTATATACATATATAGAGAGAAGATAGCAAGATAGCGGTGTTATTTATTCAGTTAGTTGTACAGATGGTTTTTTTTTACTCGGAGTATGGTAATGAAAATATACATATAAATCAAGGCGTCCTGAAAACTGGCATAAATAAGATTAGTTCAATTGAATTTTGGTATACATATGTATGTATATCTCTGTATTCGTAGATGTTAAATTTTTCGTTTGTTATATAGGATCAAAATGGGATCCCATGAGGGATTAGCAAATTGTTCGTGGATTTTTAGCAGATATACTACGTGCAAGTTGAACTAAATGAGCTTAAAGGCTTTTTAAGCCAAATTCATGATTGTTATTTAAATCATTTTTAAGCTTGAATCGCAACCTTTCACCATTACAATTTTGAGGATTTTTGTGTACATGCATTCATTTCATTTAAATTAGATTATTTTATATATCCGCTAAGTTTTATTTTATGTTTCGGCTTCAGTTTTCTTACATAATAGGGACTTATATAGGCAACATATTTACACAAAGTGCCGATTTACGACAAGTTCAAAAATTTTCTTTCACACATCAATATGAGAACGTCGCTACTGTTATGCTCTAAATTGTTGCGTTTTAAATTTGCAGCAAAAAATTATCAAAAATTGTTTTGCGGTTTACCCTTAAACGCTATTGTCTGCAAATATCTGAGATCCTTTCATAATTCAAACGATCTTTATCTCTTTCGAAGCAAATCAATAGCTGCGTTTTTTCCTAACATAAAAAACGTAAAATTTTTTTTTAATCGAAAATAAACGGAAACCTTTTTATTGAAAATAAATGTATATCAAACGAAAAAATTCAACCATTTGTCTCCATTATGAAAGAAATTTCGGGTTGGTTATGTTGTAAATATTGGTGAACTTCTGGTAGGCTTAAACCTAGGCCACCAATATCGTGAACTGCTGATTTATGTAATTTAATAGAGATGGGCAACGTTTTCCCAATTGGGAACAATTCACACATTTGCAAGGCCAAAGTCAAACAAGCCGAACAAAAAAGACAAGAAAAATTAAACATGAAACTACTGGGAAAAGGGAAGGATATATAGGATATATAGGATATTATTTTTAGTTCTGATGATTCTCTCACACTATGCAGTCTTGATAATTTTTTGGTAATTGTACATCCTAATTATATGTAGATCTAACTTATTTAATCCAAATTTGATTTTAAAATAACAAAATTCGATTTAAATTTAAAATGAATTCGATTAGTTGAAATCGCAATCTAGAGGAGGCACGAATACTTCTGAAAAACACGCTATAGGGTAATGAATAAAATATGTAAATGGATCGTACCAATGAGCGGCTCAAATTTCTACGACATTCATTTCCATACAAGATTCTAGAGTAATTAAATCATAAAATTGGCGAAGATTACGAATTCCTACATAGGGTTAAACCAAGTAACATATTAATGAAATGAATAAAGAAACAGTGAATGCTTTTACTTGAATTTTTCATTATTTTTGATTGATAGCTTTTCAATCTATTCAACATTTATTTGTTGGGGAAGAAAGCATTTGAAGCCTTATCTCACAAGTAAAAAATCGATTTAACTTGTTAACTACATAGTAAGAAAATATTTCAAAAAATTAAGTAAAAGCATACTGTTAAAGTTAGCCGAAAGTTACCGGCCGAAAGTGAAAAGCCGATAATGCAGATTGAATTACTCCAGCCGAAAGTTTCCAGCCGGAAATAAAAAATGAAGTCGATATCAATCGGTAGTGCTTAACCTAAAAACTACTAAGGAATGAAAGGATGCATGATTATCATTGAATACCTTTCTTAATATTCCTATATGGCAAAACCTGGCTACAGTTCCTCGTGAAAAATTGTGAAAAACACGAGAAACCCAAAAAAAAAATTTAATTGGAATTAAAACAGCCTCTAGAGTGTTATACATATCTGGAGATGTATTTCATTGATGTGACTTGTCAATAGCTATCGCTCGCAGAAAAAAAAATCAGTTCAAGTTTCCCGTGAGAAATCTCGGAAAATTCGATTTTCCAAAAATCATTAGAAAATTTGTATAAAATCAGCCTCTAGAGTGTTATGTCTGGAGATGTATTTCATTGATGTGACTTGTCAATAGCTATCGCTCGCAGAAAAAAAATCAGTTCAAGTTTCCCGTGAGCAATCTCGGAAAATCCGATTTTCCAAAAATCATTAGAAAATTTGTATAAAATCAGCCTCTAGAGTGTTATGTCTGGAGATGTATTTCATTGATGTGACTTGTCAATAGCTATCGCAGGAAAAAAAATCAGGTCAAGTTCCCCGTGAAATTCTCGGAAAATTTGAAAAACGTTCCAGCCGAAAGTAAAAAATAAATGTCAACCTCTAGAGTGTTATGTCTGGAAATGGATTACACTTCCACGGGAAACTTGAACTGAATTTTTTTCTTGCGATAGCTATGACAAGTCATATCAATAAAATACATCTCCAGAACTAGAGGTTGATTTTATTCTAAATTTGTGAATTCTTCTGATTTTCCAATGTTTTCCGCGATTAGGTTAGACAAAGTTTTCCACGTAAGACTATTTTCAAGATTGTTTATTACAAGCCATGTATCCTATTTACTTTCGGCTGATAACCACAAAATTTTTTATTTTCGGCTGGAATGTTAATAAGGTAATCTGCATTATCGACATTTTACTTTCGGCTGGAAACTTTCTGCTAACTTTCACAGGGTAGGGAAAGCATTTACTGTTGTATATTCACTTCACTCAAGGAAATGTATTATAAATACATCATCGAATGGGCAATTAAAGAAAGGTTTATAGAAAGGTATGACGACGTTACAACTTCATTGACAACAAACAGAAGCTGTTAAAAACCGCAAATAATAATTATGCTGTAGAACCTAATGACAGTGTCATGAAATATTATCAATTTACGAGCCTATGTTAGCCGGCATAGTTTCTACTGGGTCTTAATGTTATAGTTGTATTTATTGTAAAGAAGAGTGTTGTGTAGCAGATTGCAAAAATGATAGCACATAATTTCGTAATAATTGGGTAAGCAATTCTAGAGTTAATACAGACAGACATCCGGAGCGAGGATATAAAGTAAAAAATATAAAAGGCAGCAATCTAACGAGATCATCAGAACGTCGATCCTAAAAATTAACTGAACTCCCAAATCCATCCTAACTGAACCTCTTAAGTCAATCATCAGCTCAATCTCCACCTCAATTTACAATCACTTACATCTTAATCTCAACGCAATCACTAAATTAACCGACAACCCAACCCTCAACTAAATCACCAATTCAACCTCAAATAAACTTTCAAACCAGCCGTTAACTTAACCCCAAATCAACTCAAAAATAGTTCCCTAACCCCTTGCTCAGCACCAATGAAAGCTAACTCAAGACTCAACCCTAACTCAACCTCAATTAAAGTTAGCTGGAACCAAACCACAACACTCTACTCACCGGCCAACTTAATCCCGTAATCAATTTGATTCGAAAATTACAACCGTCTATGAACTCAACTCATATCAAATCAAACTAACCTCTCCCTCTAAACCCTCAACTCGACCCCAAATTAATCCTCAACCGAACTTCATTCAAACCTAAGTCAACTTTAACTCAAATCCTATTCAACCCTATCTCGACCTCAACTCAACACCTAATCCAATCCTAACCTCAGTTATAAGTCAACTCTAACTTAATCCGAAATTCAACGTGCAACTCAAACCCTAATCAATACGGTTCGAAAACTACGTGGTACGTGATCTAATCTCTACCTCAACCCCCAACTTAACTCTCAAATTAATCCGCAAGTAAACCCATAGCTCAATCAAAACTCAACACCCCACTCGAACACGACTCATTTAAACTCCCAACCTAATCCTCAAATCAACATGATTCGAAAAACGATATTAATACTATTATTATTATTTATACATAAATCAAGATAAATTTACAAAAATGATTCCAAAAAATGGTAATTTTATAAAATGAAAGAAAAAGAAACACAAATCGCATAAATGAGAATTCATTATCGAACAAACGATAGTTTAAAATTCTCTAAAAAAGAATAAAAATAAATAAGAAAACAAATATTAAAACAATGGGTACTTAAAATAAAAATTGTTCTAACCAGTTATCAATTTTAAAAAAAATCGAAATTATTAAATGAATTCAATTCAAAAGTAGTAGTAGCCCAACTAAAAATGTAAAAACAAAATTTAAATAATAACACGAAATAAATAGGCGACGTTTCTAATAGCCAATTTATAGCCTTGAACTCAACTCAGAACAAGTCAAGTTAACTTCCAACTTATCTCATATCTCTACTCAAACCCCAAATAAATCCACAACTGAACGGCTGCATGAACCCCAACTCAACCCCAACGCATTGTGTACCAGGGAAAACAGCCCGTAATACGGGCGTAAAATAACAGAAAGAGAACATAATGATATTGCAACATGACATTTATTTTGAAGAAAATTCTGTATACACAACATTTTTGGTATAAACTGCATTTGATCCCGCTAATAAGTTTCCCTGATTCGGGCCATCTAAAATTTTAACTTTTGCATCTGTGGATTTTCGGACTCGTGATAATGCTATACGTATAATTGACAATGGCCAAACACAGGTTCCGGTAAGAATAAACCCACTTTTTATAATGTCTGGCCCTGAGACTTATTGATTGTCATTGCAAATGCCAATTTAATTGGAAATTGTCTTCGACGTAAAATAAACGGTAAGTCTGAGTTGATCGGAAATGAATCGGGATGAATGATCAGGAATGAATACAGTTTCCTTTTAGGTACTTCCCGTTAAAACGTCGGCAATTTTCAGATTTGGTTTCAGCTGTCGAACAATTAATCGAGTTCCATTACAAAGACAACGCTTTGTATTAAGATTTCTTAATAGAATTATGATACTTCCAAGTTTCCAAAAATTAAGTTCAATTTATGAAGCGACATCCCAGATGGGGAAAATCATTTAAGAATTCTGTCAGATAGTTCTGAATGTCTCCATCATTTGCATCATCAATCGTGTCAATGCTATAATACGTGACGGGGCTTTCCGTAAAATGTGTCAACACTTCTTCGTTGATCAAGTCCACACCTGCATTTTTTGGATATAAAATTGCCATTTTGCAAATGTTTCGGCATCAACTGGCGACAGCGCTTCACCAAAAATTTCGGTTATTAAAGAGCCTTTGCAAATAAGGTTGCTCGGAATTTCAATTATCCCATAATCCCATCGCCTAATTTAAGTAACCAATTACTGTATTGTGGGGCCACTGAACGTACGTTATTCTGGAGTCTGAGAACATTAAACGTTTCCCAAAGGACATGAAACTTTAAGCTAGTTTCAACAAGTTTATAGTTCAAGTTTATCTAAAATCTCCACCAAGTAGCATTGTTTTACCGCCAAATGTTTTCTGCACCTTGATTCTCTCAAAAATAAGATAATGGGTAAACGTGTAAATTTGCAAAAAGCGATACCGGGGCATATTTAACCAAAAACTTTGCTAAAATTTTACTAAGCGCTAAGAATTTGAATGACTATACAACTCATTGGAAAATAACCAATCAGATAGTTGAATTTTCCGGGTCCCGGTCGATACGGCATATTTCATTACGGAATATGAAAAAATGGCATATTTCAAAACGGCATATGGTACACTACTGCATATGATACACTATGGCATATTTCAAAACGGCATATTTCAAACCGGCATATGGTACACTATGGCATAAGGTACACTATGGCATATTTCAAAATGGCATATTTCAAAACGGCATATGGTACACTACAGCATATGATACACTATGGCATATTTAAAAACGGCATATTTTAAAACGACATATGGTACGTACCGGCATAGGGTTGGCCACGTCTTACTACTTTGCAAAGTACTGTTTCTGAAATCTTTTCTCCAAAATCTTGTTTTACAAAATCTTGTCACCAAAAAATTGCTTACTTTTTTATATGGATAATAGTTATTTATGGTACTAGTGAGTAAAACGAGATATTATCCACAAGGGATAAGTTTGTCGCACGAGGCGGTAGCCGAGTAAAAATTCATATTATCAGTTTTTTATGAGCTATTCGAAATTCCTTGTTCTCATTCCATTAATTTACTTCCTACAAGAATTATTTCAGATTTCGAACTAGCTTCAGTTTCTGCACTAAAAAATTTCCTGCCGGATTTAATTTTTAAGGGTTGCTTATTTCATTTTACCCAAATTATTTGGGGATTATCAATAGATGAATTAGGCAAAGACAAATATTTATTAAAAACCGAACCGACAAAATGAGATCTGGTGAACAATTATATCCAAATAAAATATGTAGAAAAAGGAAAAAAGCTTAAATATATCTTGATAAATCGACGGCCGAAAAAGGAAACGTCTTCCGTTAAAGGCATCGTAAATAACATAGCTTTTATTGATTTGTAGCACTAATCCATTAAATTTAGTTTAATTTTTATTATATTTTTTCAAACACATCTCAAGAACAGAAACTAACTTGTGAAATTATAATTTTAAATAAAATGTGTGCATACATGCCTGCTCATGTGAAAAATTAACTTAAAATAAGGGACTTAGGAAAACTGGGTTGGGTATGTAATCTTGCATTACAAAATATCCATTTGCATTAAAAAATTTCGCATACGAAATTTTGCATTACAAAATATTGCATAACAATTTCGCGTAAATTTTTTTCTCTATTCTGAGGAAAATAAATTGAAGAAAAATGACATCGACTAATCTAATTTAGAATTGTAGAGGCTAACGGCTTCGATAACTCACGGGCACGCGGGAGGTCGCTGCGCTCCCCCTCGCTTAGCCCTCCGAGGGGCTTTAGATTTGAACTTCGGGGGACGTAGGAGCCGGGATTAGCAAACATGTCGCACTGCGTGCCGCACGTAGGAGCGGATTATATAGAATCTATTAATGACACCTACTGCAAAATAATTGCACTATTCTGTTATGCAAGATTTTGTAATTGCAAGATTTTGTTAATGCAACATTTTGAAATGCAATATTTTATATCGATCCCAGAAAAACGATTTCACTAAATATTCATTTTTCACTATAAAATAATCAAAATAATTATTTCGGAAAACAAAATTTTAAAAAACAAGATTTTGTCCACCAAAATTTTGGTAAACGATTTTTTATACGGTAAGAATTCAAAAAACAAGATTGAACGGCAAAACAAGATTTTGTCTTGCAGGCAAATACCCCGATCCCAATGGTATATGGTACAATAGGGTATAAGGTACACTACTACATGTATGATTTGAATAATTTTAAATTTAAAACGTTTAATATTTTTTTAATTTCTAAACCTGTATTTATCAAAATGTAATAGAAAATTTTTAGAATTAAAGAAAAATTCTAACAGGTGAAGGAAAATTTAAGTAAATAAAGGATTATTCTACTAATTGAAGGATAATCCTGTTAGGTAAAGGTTTAAAGGAAAATTCGTTAAGTAAAGGAAAATTTTATTTAGAGAATGGATTTCAGCATAATCGGTTAAAAATAGTGAAGCTTCAATCTAATTGACAACAATCTAGAGTTTTATCACTGAGAATTCAAAAGAAAATTCTCTGTGGTTTGATCTAAAAATCATTTTAGAACCCTATTTTCGTCTTATAAACGAGTTCATACTAGTGATTCGAAAAAAGTCATTACTAAAATAATCAAAAAATCCTAGAATAAATGCGCTATTATCCAATTATGTTGCTAAATTTTGATGTTGGTATAAAATTAGCTTCTTCTTTAAAAATAATTTCAATGAATAAGAATAAACCGGAAGGGCCAATATACATATTTTTACTTTTAAAATTAGATTTAAATAAAAATGAAAAATTAAGAAAAGCACTTCCCGATTATATCTTTATTACCAATATTTTTATTTCCGTGTGGAGAATAAATTTAATTGCATTAAGTGAATGAAAATCCATTAAACTGCATTAAGCGAAAAAAAATTGCAATAGGTAAAGGGCAATTTTAGAAAGTATAGGGTAACTTTATAAGTTGATGATTAAAACCATTTTAGAATCCAATTTCCATCGTACTGTTGAGTTTCATCATAATCGGTTAAGAAATAGCCGATTTTCATTCGAATTGTCCTTATTCTAGAACTTTATCTAAAATTCATTTTAGAATCCTATTTCCATCATATTTGTCGAATTTCATCATAATCAGTTATGAAATAGCCAAGTTGCATAAAAATTGCCATATCTCAGAACTTTATCTAGAAACCATTTAACAACCCCATTTCCATCACTCCTTCTAAATTTCATCATAATCGGCCAATAAATAGACAAATTCTATCAAATTAACCATATTCCAGAACTTCTACTAAAACTCATTTTTGGATCCCATTCCCATCACACATGTCGAATTTCATCATAATCGTTTAAGAAATACCCAAGTTCCATCATGATTGTCCATGTTCTAGAAATTCATCTAAAATTCTTTTTAGAAGACCATTTCTAACATATATGCTGAATTTCATCATATTCGGTTAATTAATAGGTAAGTTCCTCCCTAATTAGCCATATTACAGAACATCGTCTAAAATCCGATTTAGTATTCCATTTTTATCGCACTTGCCAAATTTCATCACACTCGGCTAAGAAATAGCCAAGTTTTAGAAAATGCCATATTATACCATATGCCATCGTGTACCTTATGCCATAGTGTACCACATGCCATTTTAAAATATGCCATAGTGTACCATATGTCATATTTTCATATTCCATTTTGAAATATTCCGTTTTGAAAAATGCCATGTTGAACGGATTCAGAATTTTCCTTAGTTACGCTGTATAACATCGGTTATTTGCGTTGCTAAGTTGTGTTTCGCTAAACACAACTAGTTGTGTTTCGGCCGCAAACAAATAAATCATATCATCCATGAATATAAACAAACAATTAATATTTTTGATATTTGACATGGTTGATTCGTTGTATAGCCTTAACATATACAACGCGAGCTTGTGGCGAATGCCAACTATTATCTGATATAGTGAGGAACAGAAAAGAAAAAAATAATAAAAATTAACAATAAAATAAGAATTTGGAAGAAATCATTATACGAATAAAACAAAATAAAAATGTTGGCGACGTTTCATAATTTAAATTATATTGCATTATATTGAGTCAAGTATTTGAATTTAATAACATGCATAGTTGTATAAATTAGAATTAAGTAAATAATGGGCGTATCCAGCACACAGATATCTACTTTTGAGATATTCTCAAATGTAGAATAGTCTCAATTGTAGACTGCCAAATGTGCTGGACGTGAAATCTACATACATATTAGTTTTTGTTTGTGTCTTAGATTATCTGTATAATTACCTTCATTGTTGTAATGATCCATTATTGTTTATTTTCTAATTTCAATTTAATTAAATTGATTCGAAAGATTTCAAATGTGCATAATGTGCCGTTGTCTTTCTAACATGTACTCGTATAACAAAATTTTGCATTAAAATATCAAAAATAAAGCGAAGATACAAACCAAGAAATATGTACTCAAATGTAGATTAAATTTTTTTGCCTCACTAAATACTGAGAATATCTACATTTTCCTAGTGAGATATTTTGCATCCAGCACGTCAAATGTGAGATATCTACTTTTTTTAGTGAGAAATCTATGTGCTGGATGCGCCCAATGTAAAGTAAATTGGTAGGAAGAAAAATTTGGGGTGGTATTGTTGAAACGATTGAATTTTTTTTTTGGTTGGATGTCGGATGATAAAAAAATGAGAGAAACTGATAAGCCGTAGAACGAACAAGTTGAAATATAAATAAAATTAAAAAAAAATAATAAATAAATTTAAGAAAGTTATTAAAACTAAAATTAATATTAAAATAAATTAATAAACATTTTTTCTAAATGGAAGTGCTAATCAGTGCAGATATCAAAGCTGCAATTTTTCTTTGAGATTATTGTCATACGATCATCCGTAATTATCTACTGTAAAATACAGACAGTAGAACGTACATATTATAACCGGCGTTAGATGATCAGCGGTATTTGAAAAAAAAAAAAAATGATCGAATTTTTTTTCAATGAATTGGATAATAATAAGGATGATAGAATGCAAAATTGTCCTGAATAATATAATACGTTGCTGATAATAATAAATAAAAATAATAATCCGTATCTACGAAAATTTAAGCAACTTTATAATAATTCACCGGCAAAATAATTCATATTGGTAAAAAAGAATCCCGAATCATCAATCAGCTAATTAACAACAAAAGTACAACGGAGAAATTGGATTTTTTTTTTATCACGGATCCGCAACACTTTGGGATGGGTAATGTTTAAGATAAATTTATATTTAGTAGTTTTAAGTTTAATTTCTTTATTGTGAAATTTTTACAATTTTTTTTCTTAAATATAATTTAAGTTTCGTTAATTTTGTTAATTTTTATTTGTGTTGTGAGATGAGATATTAATTAATCGAGAGTGATTTCATTGGTGGTGATAACAGTGGTAAATATGCAGTGTCCCAAATTGAAGTATACTTTCGTTTTTCTTATTTTTTCTTTTTCTTGTGCAAATCACAAATCAGATTAAGCGCAATACAACAATCTTTTGCCTTCATTGGCTAGTGGGTACCATGCATGGCATTACAAAGGGGCTGTATGCACCACAGTACATCGCGTTTGTTATGCAATAGGGAAACATTTATCTCCAAATATTGTGTGTCGGCCGGAAAACGTAACGGACATTGCTCCTAATTTTTATAATAAAGACGAGTTTTCAAATTTTTGTGGATGTGTTGATGTCATACTATACATATATTCATTTCATTTACAATCATATATTGATGCACCATCAAATAATGAAGCAATATATGAATAGACACGGAAATCATTCACTAAATGTAAGGATGATTTGCGGACCGAGCAATTTATTTTATCAACGCCAATTGGCCCGGAAGCGTGCATGATTCTCGGGTTTTGCGTAACATAGCAATATTTAAAAAGTTTAATGATTCGTTGTGTGGTTTGTATGGATTGTCGATTCCATTACCATAACTTGGAAACCACATGGTTTCATCGGTCACAGATCTCTACGTGGATTGAGTTGGTGGAGCAGCACATTTCCTGGCTAGGTGACAGTCAGATGGGTGGGATCTTTCGGGCGTTAGTGCATATCAACAAGTTCGTATCCAAAAGTTTAATAATGCACACAAAAGAACTCATCGCCTCGTTGAAGAGAGCTTTGGAATTCTGAAGGAAAAGTTCCATTGCTTAAACTATTTAAGGCTAAATCCCAGAACTACAGCAAAAGTTGTACTGCATGTACAACAATACATAATATTGCTTGTACGATATTTCGAGTAGATAGTAGAAATGATTTATGGTTTGCAGATGGTACTCAAGTAGGAGCAAATAATGATAATTTATTACTGGAAGTAGAAGCTGGACCCGAAATGAACCAAAGTGGGATCGAAAGACTAAACAATATTTTTCTAGCTAAACTTTATAATTTTAATTTATAATAAAATTTAATTTTAAACCACAAAGTAATAATAATCTAGAAACTTCTAAAACTTCAATTAGAATTTCAGAATTCATATCTGTTATATTTGGATTATATAATTCTATAAATACATTTTGACCAATGTTATACATTTTCAAAAGCCAAACAGATTATCTATAGCATACTTCCAATCTTTGTCGGCTGATAGTAATTGTAAAGAATGGGCGACAGTCATAACTTCTTTCCATTCTGCCTCCTTTTGCGGTTTAGTAGTAAAACTACCAAAAAGAACATTTTTTCTGTATTTGATTTCTTCCAATAAAGCCAGTTTTCGCTTAATCAAAACATTACGTTTATTTATGTTCAGATGCAATTTTGTTTTAATATACATACCTTTCCACGTGTAAGTTTCACAGTATTTTATCGACACTAATTATTAAACCGCCCCGGTGGCACAGTTGTTAGCTTGCTTGCTTTAAGCCCCGGAGGTCCCGGGTTCGATTCCCGGCGGGTGATGAAAAAATCACGGCTGGTTAATGTTGGATCAATGAATTAATCACTCATTATCCGTTAAAAAAATGATTACGAAACTTCAAATGAAGCGGCCAAATCCCTCTATGGGATGTAGCGCCAGCGAAAAAAAAAAAAAAAATTATTAAACAAACAATCACATTAAAAGAATTATAGAAAGAGAAGCTTGTCTGTATAATTAAAAGGAATAAGATTCTTTCGGCTTTTTATAGACAAAATATATTAACAATAATGGCATTCACAACATTTTTCGACTTGTTAATCAGGAAAAATGAAAAGGCCAATCATTGAATCTTATTGATTTTATTTATACAGACAAGCTTCTCTTTCTATTATTTGTGTGGCATAACACACACAGAAATGAGGATTTTCCTTGAATTTTTGATTTTTGAATTAGTGAATATGATTCGCTAAGTCAATACATTCTTTCCTCATACTTATTGTATGAAGTTGGTATTTTATTTTTGTCGTGAAATAAAATATTATGCATGTGCAATACAAAAATTTTGTGTTTACATTAATATCAAAGTGATAAAAGCCGCAAAAAGAATAAAAATGGACATCTACCATTTTTACAATATATTATTTTTGTAGTTTCGTCATAGCTACCTGATGAGTAGACCGAACTTTTTTGTTGTGTGCGAGCTTATCTGTACGAAACCAAACTACCGCATGGAAAACTCAAAGAAAATTTTGTAAAGTGATAGGTGCTAAGTTGCTAAGTGCGATGATTAAATAGGCCCCGGCTCTAATGAATTCGCAATTCTTCGATTTGATTACTACTTCAAATAAAATCGAAATTTGCAAACTTTTTAGAGAATCAGTACCCTGGTTTTTCATTATTTCTTTACAAAGCTTATCGACAAAATCCAAACTTTTGTGTGAACAACACAAAATAACAAACTAAAAATAAAATGCAATACATGCATACCTACATTTTCTTCAACGAATAGGATACTACGTTTCTCAATTTCCCATTATAACTAATGCAAATTTGATCATTTTGAATTAAATATTTATGAACTAAAATTCACTCGAATTAAATATATTATTTGATAATTTGAATCCTCAATATGTTGAGAATGGATGATTGAAAATTCTTAGAAGAAAATGCCTGCATTTTCAGGTGGGATGAAAAAAGAAAACCTCCATTATTTTTTTTAAACCTCTAGAACTTTATCCACCAATAATTTTAGAATCCCATTTCCATCGCGCATGTCAAATTTTAGTAAAATCGGTTAAGGAATAGCCAAGTTCCATCCTTGTTGGCCATACTCCAGAACTTCATATAAAAATCATTTTATAATCCCATTTCCATTTCGCATGCCCAATATCACTAAAATCAGTTGAGGAATAGTAAAGTTTCATCCTAAATGGCCAAATCATCTAATTTTCTGTCATCCTATAGGTGAGTGTTACAAAAAAAGCTCTCGTTCGTTAAGGGTTAAATTTTTGTATTGTTTGTTTCTATGTATTTTATCTTACATACATATATTATTATGTTATGTTTTATTATTAAAATAAAAAAACTAAAGAATTAAAACGAATATTTTCTCAAAAATTTAAAGAAAACCAAAATATTCAAAATGTTATACCAAATTCGCAAAACGCATAATATATTCAATTAACGCATAAATTTTCAACAAATCGATTTAGAAAAAATGCGATAATGGAGTATTTACTGTATTAGCCGGATATACATAATTCTATCAAACCAATAGAGAACCGGGGACCTTTATCCAAAAAAAATGTATCCCTGGTTAGAAAAATGACACTTTCAATAAATTTAAATAACAGCTTAAAAATTGCGTCTGGCCAATTCGTAATATTGCGTAGTATTTTTTCTTTACAGAATAAGGAAATAAATACACCTATTACCAATACCGAGTTTTAACAAGCCTCTCAGTTTTCTTTTCGAACCACTTTTACGTTTTCTGCAAACACTAGACTATCACAACGAAAGAATATACATGAAACAGCTCGACGTAAGAAAAACTATTTGATTTCAACCGCAAAACGTAAATAAATTATTGGCCTATGTATACATCAGGGCACAGATTTTGATCGTAAACAGAGGCTTTAGAGATGCGATTTTTATATCCCAGATATTGTTATTGCACATACAGTTTAGTTTGTTAAAATAGAACCAACAATTAAATTTACTATTGTACATCTAGTACGTGAATGAAAATCGCGACTCTCATTTTACGATCAAAATCAGTGCTCAGGACTTGGCAAAGGAAGACATTTCATGTTTTATTTTGACCCACTAATGCATATACTAATCAAAATGTTATTTGTTTAGAACTATTATCGCTATGGTATTCTAAATTAGATTATCATTGAGATTTTAGATCTATTAAATTTTATTAACAACAATTTAAATAAAACCACTTGTAAATTACACCTGTAAAATATAAAAATAAACTACTCGTCCGCATGTATTAAATTAGAAAACGTGTAACAAACATATAAAATTATTAAAGCACTCTACTCAAACCACTATTGATTTTTCCATTAAACTGACAACTGTATTTCAATAACAAATTGGATAACGGAAAAAAAAAATATTGAAAAGTTTTTGAAAATTCTGTATATTATTCACAGTTTACAAACACACAGCCAAACATATACACACCTACCTCTCTTATCGTTTGTGGTTTGTTAGAATCAAGTAAATTTTTTATTAATTCAACGTCACACTAATATACTATTCATAAGCATAAAAACAAAATCGATTGAAAATAATTTATTTATTACAACTTTTTTCATTCTATTACAAATAAATTAATAAGTTTTTTTTTTTTAGTTTCGCTTGACGATTGTGTCCAAAACTTTGTAAAGCGCTTAAAACGGAATTGATACATAATTTAGAAACTATCTAGTGAATTTGATTTAAATAACCGCCTTTTTTATTGAATTATTTAAAAATTATATCGATTTTAATGTTAATATTTAATAAATTTAAAAAAAAACTATAAACTACATAAACTAGAACAAAACAATTGTGATGGATGAGTTTCCGTTTAGTTTGAGTGAAATCTAGATGGTAATCGTCACATAGAATAGTAAGAATTAAGCCACTAATGGATCATTTTGGTGTGCGGTTAATATAATAACGCGTCGTGTTTTGTGATTCAAAGATAAAGAAACAACGTACACATATTAATTAATTTCATAAATAAATAAATAAAAACATTTTGTGATTTGTGATTACAAAAAAAAAAAAACAAAACAACATAAAAATTAACTATTTAAAATTTGCTTTTAGTTTAATGATTTTTTGTGTTTGTGTAAATGGTCGATTCGACTAGAAAAGTTGTTGAACAATTTGTTTATTGTTTATTTAGGGGACAACCTATGATGCCGATCTTATACTATTTACCACCATCACCACCATGCCGAGCGGTTTTGTTACTGGGCCGTATGTTGGAAATTGAGTTTGATTTGAGAGCGGTAAATGTTTTGGAGGGTGATAACATGAAGCCGGATTTTGTACAGGTAAATAATAATTTTAATGGTGTTGTGTAATTTTTGTAGGGACGATAGATTTTGAAAGATAACTAATTATTTAATATTAAAAACTATCCAACACATACACTTCTTATCAGATTACTGTTCATGGTTTGACTGCGATAGTTGAAAGTTTAAATATTAATTTTCCCTTAAGAATAAACGTGGTTGGAGAATAACTTGGTCTGAATGAAATTTAAAAAATTACATTCAAACACCAAAAATGAACTAATCCATTCAATTTTCTAAATGATGTTAATTTAATTCGTATTACTGAATAAAGCTTTCAGATAGAAAAAAAATAGCCTTCAGGTTTTCTTAAATAATTTAAAGTCTCCTTTCAAATTGCGTAACAATTTTTTTAAATTTTATATTTCAACTGTTTTGACCAACCCACCGCCCCACCGAAACTAAATCATAAACTACCCATCGGTCGAAATAATTGTTAAGATTTTTAGCTACTGTCCTATCAATCTTGCCTAAATGATAAAATGCAATCTTTTCGAATTTGGATATATGAGTTTTATGTTTTTTTTAAAGAAACTACACTCCCGAGCAACTACACTCCCGAGAAACTGAATCGACTAAAACCTTAAGCGCTCACATAAGGGCGATTTTTGTTAGAACGGTCAAACCGATTTTTATAAGACATTATTTTTTTGAAAGCCTGTTATTTTTGCTTTAAAATAACACTATTTTTATGAAAATTAGTTTAGTACTTTTTTTTTGTAATGAATTTTGAATGAAAACGCAAACAAAATTGATGATTAAGCAAAAAATATTGGGGGTGTTTAAAATTAAATTACAACAAAAAACTCAAGCAAAACAAAAATAATTTTATTGGTTAATAATAAGTATGGCCCCCCTTGCGTCTACACCGGTTCGCATGCGGTTCCCCATTGACCTTGAAGGTTTTGACAAATACTTGGGGGATCGCACCCCACTCCTCCTCTAACGCAATCTTCAGGTCACTGATGTTAGATGGTACCGGATTTCTAGCTCGGACCCTCCGTTTTAGTTCGTCCCATAAATGCTCAATTGGATTCATGTCTGGACTGAGTGCTGGCCTCCTCATCGTCTCAAGTCCGACCTCATCAAAGAAATGTCGAGTGGTTCGAGCTGTGTGACACCGGGCATTGTCATGCATCAATATGAAATCTTCCCCTATATATCCTGCATAGGGCACTAGATGATCCAAGAGAATGTCCTCGATATACGTTCAGCGGTCAGACCTCCTTCACGGCCTCCACCAGGTACGAAAACAAGATCTGTTTTTCCCTCAAACGATATGCCAGCCCACACCATACACGAACCGCCGCCGTATGAGACTGTTTCAGCAAAACAGCACTGCGAAAATCGCTCTCCTGGACGCCGGTAGACCCGGTCTCTCATATCACTGCCATGGAGACATATTCCGCACTCGTCAGAAAATAGAACGGACGTCCATTGCTAGATATTCCAATTGATGTGTTCGCGAGCAAATTCGAGTCGCTGTTTGCGGTGGCGTGTTGTCAATTTTGGGCCTCTAGCGGGCCGTCTTGGAGTGAGGTTGGCTTCCTTTAAGCGTCTTCTTACTGTCCATTGACTAACAGCTACATCTCGAACTTGTCTTAGCTCCTGCTGCACATCGACGCCCGTGAGATGGCGATTTCGCAGTGAAGTTAGGACGATAAATCGATCGTCCCTCTCTGATGTACACCGAAACCGGCTGGTTTGTGGTCTTCGATTGAAGGTACCAGTTTCCTGAAACCTTCTGAATACTCTTGAGATAGCAGAATGGCTCATGTTAAGCTGACGAGTGACTTCTTGTTGATTGCGTCCTTCTTGCAATAAAGCAACAACTTGTGCGGATTTTTCTGGAGTGGTATCCATGATTTTAAGGAAACAATGAATTAAACTGGTAGAGATTTGTTCAGGTCAACGTCTGACTCATAAGTGACGACAAATATCGGTCAACGTGGCATTATACAGGAGATTGCATCACGCCAATTGTTTTCACCGAAACATCGCATTTTGCTAAGACTGCTTTAATTTGAAAAGTACTGTATGGATTTTAATGATAAAGGTATCCTTGAAAAGATAAAATACTAGGCTGTCAAAAGAAGGCTGTTTTTCGAAAATCGATCCAGCCATTTTAAAAAAATATGCGTTTTAATGGTCTAGTCGATTCAGTTGCTCGGGAGTGTATATCCGACTCAAACCTTCAGCATTCACAGAAAGGCGAATTTTTTTAAAAAGACTTAACCGATTTTCACAAGACTTTATTTTTTTAGCCTAATATTTTTACTTTATAATGACTCTATTTTCATGAAAATTGGTTCAGAAGTTTTTTAATAATGAATTTTGAATGAAAACGCAACCAAAATTGATGATTATGAAAAAATATTGGGAATATTTAAATTACAACAAAAAATTCAAGCAAAACAAAAGCAATTTTATTGGTTATTACTTAGTATTGCTCCCCTCCCCCCCCCCTCTCTTTGCGTCTACAATGGTTAACATGTGGTTCGCCATTGACATTTTAAGGTTGTGGCAAAGACTTGGGTGATTGCACCCCTTTCCTAATCCAACGCAATCTTGAGGTCACTGATGTGAGATGATACCGGATTTCTGGTCATAAATGCTCAATTGGATTCATGTCTGGACTGAGGGCTAGCCATCTCATCGTCTCGAGTCCAGCCTCATCCATGAACTGCCGAGTGGTTCGAGCTGTGTGAAACCGGGCATTGTCATGCATTAATATGAAATCTTCCCTATATACCCTGCGTAGGGCTCTACAATTCTACATGATCCAAGAGAATGTCCTCAATATATCGTCCACCGGTCAGACCTCTAAGACCTCCACCAGGTACGAAAACATGATCTGTGTTTCCCTCAAGCGATATGCCAGCCTACCAGCGGCCTAAACACAACACTTTTTATCGAGAATGTGGTACTTTTTTGAGAGAATTTTAGAATTTTGACATCAGATACGTGATCAGCGACTCCGAAAACCCCTAGATCATGTTTTTATCGATTTTCATAAACGTTAAAAAATTGACCTTTTGTGGCGGCCATCTTGGGTCCGCCGTCTTAAATTTTTAAATTCTGACCCTAAATTAATGATCACCGATCCCGAAAACTATTATTGATAAACAATTATTGATTTTTATGAACGTTGTAAAATTAGCCTTCATTCGGCCATATTCGACCACCATCTAGTGTCCGCCATCTTTAATATTAAAATTCTGACCTAAAATTCGTGATCAGCGACCCCGAAAACCTTCTAGGACATGTTTCTAATGATCTTCATGAACCTCGAAAAATTTGCCAATTTTGGCGGCCATCTTGTATCCACCATCTTGGAATTGTAAAAAAATAATCAAAAATGTGTAATCTATGACACCAAAAACATTTTTAAGTAAATTAACATTTTTAAGTAGTTAAAATTACGTTTTTATATCAATTTTATTAAAAATTAAAGACTTCCTTAGCAGATATGGTCCGCCATTTTGAAAATTCCAGGAGGCTATAAAAACGCCATACGGCATTAAAAAGTAGACATTCTAAGCAACATTTTAAGCCCAAAAAAGTTTATTTATCTCAAAAAATGAAATGTGCGCAGGTGGGGTGGCCGATTTGACAGAGAGTGCCCCATATATGTACATACATATATTTGAGTATATTCTCTGAAAATTTTAAATCGATCCGGAAAATATTCTTGGAGATACACGCATGAAAAAAAAAATTTAACTATGTATGAAACTATAAACGTCTTTGAAACTTTGAATGAGTTTTTCTCAAGACGGTGTTTTCAAAGTCGGTGAGCACGATTTCTCAAAAACAGCTTAACCGATCGGTCTGAAATTTTAACACAACCTTCTCAGATATATTTTTCAGGTATTGATCGAATGAATAAGATTTCCAATAAGTATTTCTATTTTTTTAAACAATTTAACGAAAAATATTT
Organism: Tipula helvola; assembly: GCA_963556165.1. Classification (NCBI taxonomy): domain Eukaryota; kingdom Metazoa; phylum Arthropoda; class Insecta; order Diptera; family Tipulidae; genus Tipula; species Tipula helvola. The sequence continues at coordinate 256,028,419 of OY744483.1, read as the reverse complement.
GGTCGAAAATCGGATTTTTTTTCGGAGTTGCCATTTTGTCAAAACTCAAAATTTCGTCTATTCCTTCGATCATACCTAGATTTATCTATCCATTAATAAGAATCTTCTAGGTTTTTTATTTCAAATAATCCAAACCGCAGATACCTTGCTCACCGCCAGACACCTTTTTTTGGAGGACCTCCAGGAGACCGTCTACAGGAGCAGTGTAAATTAATGATTTTAAAACTAAAAAAATGCCGAAATAAAGTTAACCCTCTAATGCATAACGCCGCCTAAAGGCGGACTTTACGTTATCTTGAATTGTCTAACTTTACGTTATCATGAATATTTTTTTTCTTTAGTTTTTGCATCAGGTATTCTCTTTCAAAGTACTCTCGTCATAACAGTTTGGGTTTTGTTGTTGTAATATGCACATTTGTTCAACAATTACGAGTTGAAGTTAAAATTTTGATAGAAAATGATTAAAATTCTTGCATTAGAGGGTTAAAAATTACCGCTGCATTCATTGATACTTCTTGTATTTGCCCTTTCTTGTATAAATCGCTTTTCAGAAAAATATCGTAAAAAACGAGTTTTTTTGGCTTTGCAGCTAGATATAACCCATTAAGAACCCCCTCCCCCTCGACGAATTTCTGGCTACGCCATACTGCAGCCCGCACCATGCGCGAACCGCCGCCGTAAGAGACTGTTTCATCAAAACAGCACTGTGAAAATCGCTCTCCTGGACGCCGGTAGACCCGGTCTTTCCTTTCACTACCCCCAGCAAGCAATTTTTTTTTTTTTTTTTATAAATCATTACCAATTTTATTAAAACATAGTCAAAAAAAAATTTGTACAGACTAACAAGTTATTGGTAAGATAATTGCACCTTTAGTTTCAAAGAAACTTGTGTCAGGTACAATGGTTCTCTCTAATAATATTACAATAATTTATAATTTAAGAGTTAAAAGTAAAAGTTATAAAAGTTAACACAATAATAATTTACAATTTTTTTTTTTTAACATTTTACAAGTAAAAGTAATAAAAATAAAATAAAAGACAAAACTATACTAGTACAAAAAATAGATGCTCAATTGCTTTGTTTATAGTTTCAACGATATTTTGAGAGCTTTAGAGAAAGCGGAGAAGCTGCTGCACCCTCGTATTTCCAACGGTAAGTTGTTAAAGATAATAAATGAAGCCACACTGAAGAAACGTTTACGAAACTCTAAATTAACGTTGGGGACATACTCTATAAATTTAAAATTTAAACGAAGATTGTAAACAGGAAAATTGACAAAGTTGTTCCCGCTGATGATATAAAAAAGCCTTAACACCTTGAAAATATACATGTGTTGTAAAGGCATTATATCCAGCTACTGAAATATAGGCCATGGTGGTGTTTGCAATGATTTAAATGTTATTAGCCGCAAAACATGCTTCTGTCGCACGTACAGAGGATGTAAGAGAGTTTTACAAGCACCGCCCCAACATGCTAAACCATACAATAGGATAGAATCAACTAGAGCAAAGTAAACCAATTTCAGTAGATATAATGGACAGTATAATCGTAAAACGTACATTTTTCTGGAAACCAAAAGAATTCTCGACTTAAGGCCATCAATGTGCGCCTTCCAGCTAAGGTTCTCATCGATCGTAACTCCCAAATATCTAATTTCATTAGCCGAAGTAATGGAGAAGCACTCATTAGAGGTACAAATTGGACTCTTGTTACAGCCAAATTCATGATATATAAGCGGTATTTGGGATCTTTGGCTTTCCCCGAAATGCATAACTTTAGTCTTGTCGCTCAAAATCAAATTATGGGCTCCCAACCAAATTGCTAATAAAATCAAGTCATGGTCAATATCAGTTAGGTTGTAACATTGGTGATGTTCCTGTTAGGCTAGTGATTTCTCGCCTTTCTATTGTCAATATTTTTCTGTGTCTTGGATGATGTGTCTGATACATGGAACGTGATTTGTACGCATTGGCGTTTTATTTTGGATTCCCTAAATGTGGCTTTGCGGGCCAATTTCTGATTGTTGGTGTAATTGTCTCCGGTAATATGATAGATGGTGGTGTTAATTTGTTTGTTTGGATTGTTGTTTTCTATATTTCTTTTCCCTTATACAACAACAAAAATTGAAAATAATCGTATGCAAAATGCAATCAGTCATTCGATTGTGTATTGTTGACGGTGAAAGATTTAAAAAAATATAAAACAACAGTGTACCAGTGAAGTGTTTTTGTTGTTGACCAAACAGTACAAAATATTATATAGTCGCCATATTTGTGGCTGTTACATTAAATTAAATTAAATTCAATATACGGTCAAATTAAAATTACTGGAATTTAAAATATCAACATACGGTTTTATGTATGTTCCAACAAATCTGGAGTATATACGGTGCTACAACAAATATTTCCGCGGAAATAAAAGAACAAGAAAGGTATTCTATTTATTTATTTGTTTACTTGTGGTTGTGCAGCGTAGCGCGTATATATTGTTGTATGTTGTGTTATATGAAAATCTTGTTTTTTTTTGTTATTTTTAAAGAGCCCCATTTCAAGTGACATCGTTAAAAGTGCGCGCGAAAACCAGCCGCACAACGAGTATTTCCGCGGCGTTAATTTAATTGTTTGGTCCAAATTTGATTTGGTAAATAATCAAAGTGAACACACAACAACACACAAGATTGTTTGGGAAAGGTCACAAAATTTGATGTAACCGCTATACCATCACCATCGAATCATAAATACCAGATAAGTTTTTATTACGTGGTTCAACCACTACTATATTATATTTTTTATTTATTTATATTATAATTTATATTGTTATTGTTATATAAAATCAAATCATTCATTTTTGAATAATTCGCATTGATAAAAATGCAATTCAGGTTTAGTTAAAATATGGACCGCGGATCCCAAATAAATTTAGAAATGCTCAACTATTTATAAGTAAATAATTATTAATAGATATTTATATATATATACTTACATATACATTTACACATTTATTCAATACATATTTATTCATACAAATTTACCTATATTTATGATTGTAATTCATAAATATAAGTGCTTTGTATTGCCATTGCGGAGGGTGGTGAGCACGTGGTCCGTCATCTGACCACCATGGAATATGGCTGTGATTTAATTTAGTTATTTTTATTTTATTTACAATTTAATCAATACCAAAATGTGATCTCATCTGTGATAAGGTATAAAATATTGCCTAGATTAACGAGGTACGTTCCATGTTTGTTTGTCTCTCCGAAGGTCGTTAATGTATGTACACTCCATAGCAGCACATCCAGTTCCTTGTAACTGGTGACAAGAACTACGCCCACCTTCTGCACCTAGCCGGAAAACGTGCTGCAGTCACCAATGTGAGAGTTACAGGGAAATTCTGCTAATGGGGCGAAAATCCACCATCTGAGTTGTTGCATATTGATCGCACCTTAGTTGGAACTAAGTCGCTCCGTTACAAGGTTCGTATGATTGTTGATGCCAGCGTAAACAAATGAGAGATCATCCGCATACGCAGTGACGGTTCCACAGAAATGCTGGTTAAAGATTCCATTTATGTAAATCAGAAAGAGTAACGGCCCCAACATCGAACCTTGAGGAACTCCAACGCTAATGTAACTCTCCTTGCTCAATAGATTATTGACGCGGACTACTTGAGTTCGATCACATAGATAATCACAAAGCCACTTGTGTATCATTCCACGAAAACCGCAACGATAAAGTTTTAAATGTAGAATTGTATGGTCAACTCTATCAAAGGCTTTGGTTAAGTCAACAAACATTGCTGAAGTCTTAGATCCTCGATCAATGATATCGCTTATCTGTTCCAGAAATTCTAAAATCGCTTGTTCGGTATTTTTATTGTTACGAAATCCAAATTATTTCGGAGATATAAATTGATTTTTTGTCCAAGAAATCAACAATCCTGTTCTTCATAGCCTTTTCAAATTTTTTGGAGAAAGAAGAGATATTGGTCGATAGTTGTTGACACAAGCTTTATCATTTTTCTTAAATATAGGAACAACAACAGCTCGTTTCAAGGCTCCAGGAAAAACTCCTGTTTCCACACTTAAATTAAAGATAAAAGATAAGACGTCTACAAGGTAGCAAGCCATTTTTTTAACAACACTATTTGAAATGCCATCTATCCCAGGAGACGATTTATTTTTTAGGGAGTTAATAATATTATACAATTCCCCTGGAGAAACAGGTGAGAAATAGCAACTATTCGTAACATCATAATGCTCGGTAACTATTCGATTTCTTTCCAACATATCCATCACAGTCGGACCATTGAAGTTCCCTATAGAAACAAAGAAATCATTAAATTCATTTGCAATAGCTACAGAATCCGAAATAGTAACATCATTAAGACTATTAATTATTTTGATTTCCGGATTACCAGGTTGCTCACCGATTATATTATTAACAGTCTGCCAGTTTTTGCGAGCATCGCTACCATTTTTTTCAAACTGTTTCGAATAGAAGTGTTTTTTAGTCTGCCCAATTTTAAGATTTACCAAGTCACACAGTTTGCGACTGTAGTTAACTAGTCTATTATTATTGGGAAGCTTTTTCGCTAGGTAGCATATTCTATTCCTTTTACGTATGACTCTTAATAAATTATCAGACATCCATGGCTTAAGCTTGACTATTTTATTGACTGAGACCAAAGATCATAGTATATTAGAGATGATTCATTCAGTATAAAAAATAAAAAAGATTAGGAAACCCTCCCATTTCTTTATATAGGGTACTTTTGCATAACATGTAGTAGAATAGAAACCGGCACATTAAAGTTAAACTATTTGCATGTAATTTCTATGCAAAATATTTACGTATATATCAAAGGAACCCTATACAGGGTGTTTTGTTCTTGAGCGTAAATATTTTCAGGGATGATTCCTTGATTAATTTCAAGAAAAAAATCGTTCCTGGAGGGGAGGCCCATTTTCAATATTTACTGAGATACAGTGCGTTAAATAAAATTACTTTGGGGTGGTACCTATACGCATATTTATTTTAATTAAGCCAAGCAAATCTAACATTATTTTAAGGGCTCAGAATTACCTTTGTTTTAATGTATTATGTAAGTACGTAGCCCATTTTTTTGTTTAAATATTAATGTTTAAACTCAAAATTTGATTTAAATATCACTAAAATTTTGCATTTTTCATAGATTTTTACTCATAAATCATGTAAATATTAAATAATTTTTAATTTTTACTTTTTCCTCATACAAATATCTACAAAAATCTTATAGAAACATTTGATGTACGTTTATAGATAACATGAGAAATTAGAATACAAATGTGTCATGACAATTAAAAATCAATCAATTTTGTAGCTTTTTTTGAAATATTTTATTAGTTTTCCATAAATACTTTTTACTAAAACATTTACCAACACGTCTAGAAGATTGCGTGAACCTAGAAGTGTGGCTAATAATCGGGTGGATGCTAAGCCGATACCATTTTTATGTGAACATTTTTATGTGAAATGAACATTCAATCAGTATCAGACGTTTGTCTTTACGGTTTATTATATTTTATGTCAAACTATAAAATTTGGAGTAGTTTTCATGACAATAATCTTTGGCCATACCATTATACACTCGTCCAGGGTCTTCTGGCTGCTTAACTTGAGAAACGAACAGAGTTTTGCGACCTACTTTTACAAAGGCAAATTGACGACGGAAACTTTTTTCCAATATTCTATGGACGGACGAATCACAGTTTACGATGGACAGTATTATGAATTTCCATAATCTGTATTTGGGGGCTACAAGAATTGGCTATGGAGAACTATGGAACAGCTGATTTATTCATCTGAAATTGTAACTATAGAAGATCTAAACGAGATAATTGTTGCGGCTGCAATACAAATAAGGGAGATTGTGGATAATAAAAATGTGTTAATAGAAATTCAGAAAAGATTATTAAAATGAATAGTAAAAAGTATTTACGAAAAACTAATAAAATATCTTAAAAATGCTACAAAATTGATTGATTTTTAATTGACATTGCACATTTGTATTCTAATTTCTCATGTTATCTATAAACGTACATCAAATGTTTCTATGAGATTTTTGTAGATATTTGTATGAGGAAAATGTAAAAATTAAAAATTATTTAATATTTACATGATTTATGAGTAAAAATCTATGAAAAATGCAAAATTTTAGTGATATTTAAATCAAATTTTGAGTTTAAACATTAATATTTAAACAACGAAATGGGCTACGTACTTACATAATACATTAAAACAAAGGTAATTCTGAGCCCTTAAAATTATGTTAGATTTGCTTGGCTTAATTAAAAAAAACTTTGGAGTAATTAAAATAAATATGCGTTAAGGTACCACCACAGATAAGAATAGACAGATGGCTATCTTGTATGGGCTATATTTACATTCTAAATTTCAATACCAAATTCCAATCTAATCCTTTTAGAGCAAGACGTATATATTATAAAATAAAATTTTATTTGAAGTTGGTTTATGTTTGCTTTGATATAATCAAAATAGCCATACGTTAAAACAGATAAAAAGAGACAGAAATGTACGTCCTGCTCTAAAAGGATTGGATTGGAATTTGGTATTGAAATTTTGGAATGTAAATATAGCCCATACAAGAAACACATCTGTCTATACTTATCTGTGGTACCACCCTAAAGTAATTTTATTTAACGCACTGTATCTCAGTTAATATTGATAATGGGCCCCCCTCCAGGAACGATTTTTTTCTTGAAATTAATCAAGGAATCACCCCTGAAAATATTTACACTCAAGAACGAAACACCCTGTATACCTATTGCATCGGGGGGACCCTATTTTTACCTCATATTTTTGTACTGAATGAATCATCTTTAACATGGGATTATCTTTGCTGAGACTAATCTAGTGCAATTTGCCAAAAGACCTTTAAAAATATTTATGAAATTGTCATACATAAGCTAATGATGCATTAGACTCATTGTAAACATTGATCCATTCTTCATTTATCAGAAATTCTTTTAAACGGTCATAATCTATTAGTGTGTCCTTTATTCGAGCTCTGCACAATATGTTTGATGAATTTGGCATCAATTAGGCAGTGGTCTGAGATATTTAAATTATGCATCTTGTATGAAATATTTTGAAAATATCTGTGGTCAATCTAAAAAATATATTGTCAATACAGGTAGCCGAGGTTTTAAAAATCCTGGTGGGTTCATGAACTAAAATCTCAAGACCAAAACTAGACGAAATTACTGAAAGAGTATCTATATGCGTCGTTTTCCTAACGAAATCAATATTAAAATCCCCCATAATTAAAACATTTCGATAAGGCAAGTTTTGTAGAAGCCCAGTGAAATCTGTAATGAAGTCTGGAATATCAGCGTCATGGAGTTTGTAAATACACACAGCACATACAATTTTCGAACACCAAAGAAAAGTTATACCAACACCATCATAAGACCTATAGTCAAGATTGAACTGCTTACAGTTTAACATTTTACTCGCGTAAATTGCAACACAGGTTATAATCATGCAGACCGAAGTTGTCAATTTCATCATTAAATATCCAAGTTTCCGACAAACCAATCAATAACGGCTTAACGTTTGCAGACTCAATGTAAGCCAGCAGCCTATCCGAATTCCTCCTCATGCTTCTTATATTCTGATACCCAAAATTAAAATCACTCATAACTCAAGAAGGCAATAAAATAATAATTTAAAAATATAATAACAAAAACTCTCCGAAACATAAAAGATTGCATTGCAATATAAACGGTCACTCAATAATAACATTAAAGTTGCAAACAATAACGGTAGAATGAAAAAATAGGTACATATACAAAATAAATTTAATAAACTCCAGTATTATATCTGTAAAACCACTCAAATATACGAGTAAAATACGATGGTGCAATACTACCCTTACATGCCGTAATCATTTTTGTATAATTGAATGAATGTTATCTATGACTGTGAAAAAATTAAAAACAGCTGTCTCAGTGTTGTTCATGTAATTGAATTCAATAATTAGCCCATTATCGTAGCACAGAATCCAACCATACCACAAAAATATTGGTTACAAACCAGTTTTGAAATGTTTTTGAAACTTTGGTTCCAAAACAAAACGGTTTCAAAATTAAGCACAGTCTCTTCATCGAAACGTTTACGAAACCTCCTGGGGCCCTTTTTTGTCCAGGTACAATAAAACCATTTAGAATTTCAATACACACTTCAAATCGTTTTTAAAACGTTTCATCGTTCTCTTATTAAATATAAAATCAAACAACGTTTCTAGGGTACATTTTAACAACCTATAAGAACGGAAATCCTGATTAAAATGAGCTTCTTTTTTTCGTCCCAAAAACGTTAAAAATGGTATTCTAGAAATCCTAGGTGTTTTTGAATCGAATCAAATACTGCTTCAATTCGTTTCATAAAAAAACGACATATCGGAATAGTTTATTGGGAACGTTTTAATACATACGTTTTAATATAGATTTAATACGTAGTGTGAAATCCAAATTTTAAAAAAATGGACGTGGGTGGTGTACCTACCGAGGATACTATAGGGTAACGTACCTCGGAAGTTCCGGTATCTATAACTATATATTTTGAGGGAATACTTCTAATATAAAATTAAACATATTACGTAAATTTTAATTATATTTATTGTATTTAAATATTCGGACATTTTAGTGTTTGTATAAAATTAAATCCCAAATAAAATTAAATTTTAAAAAATTATTTCAAATACATAAAATAAATTTATTTATTAATTAATAATAAAATGGTAATAATAAAAATATTTAAACATAATATTTCATATAAAATTTAATAAACAAATTTCACATAATCGAAATAAAATGCATATAAATGAAAATTGAGAATTCATATTTTATAATAACGTAAATAATAAAGGTATTTCAAATACTAAAATAAATTAAACTAAATGCTAATAATATAAAGCAATTAAAATTAAAATAATTTTTTTTTGGTTTCTCTCCCCCGCTCTTGCTAGACGCGTGTTGGCTGACTTTAAGTCATCTTTCAAAAATCTAATGTTTTCGTGGTCTGTGTAATCTCCGAACTTGTGACGCACGGACTGTAACAAAACATTTTGAATCTCCTTATACGGAAGATATGGTTTTTTACTCCTGCTACTGGTGCCAGTCCAAGAAAATTTGCTTAAAGTTGAATCATGAATAAAGGTTTTAATGATATTTCTCGCACATCCCGATGCGTGCGAGCCACTAAAACTGCTCATGTAAGCAACCTGAAAATAAAAAAATAAAAACAATTGAGTAGAGAGCGATATAGAGGGAAAGAGACAGAGTCCGAACCATTTCAGTTGGAGAGTTAATGTGATAGTAAATAACATAAGCGCATGCTATTTACATACATCACAACAGCCCTACAACGTATTTATTTTGTTTAGTGAGGGAAATAATAAATAAATTACATAAATTAACAACAAAATAATAGCAAACAATAAAAGAAAAGAAACCCATATAGCCTAGGTAGTATTTCAGAGGGATATCAGTAGTGTACAATGGATGGTATCAGGACACCCGAAACCCGAAATTGGGGTTGGATGGTTTCAGGCCACCCGAAAATTACATATCGTCGCCTCAGTATTATCTTGTCATACCGTGGCACTTACGATAAGATAATACTGAGGCTACGATATATATATTTTTTTATGACATTTTGTTAGATGGCAGCACAGTCATAAACTTTAAGCTTCGAACTTTTTATTATTACTTAACTTTCCGTTAGATGGCACACATTGCTTTTAAAATTTTTCGTTAGATGGCAGCGCATTTATAAACTTAAAGCTCATAACTAACTTTTTCTTATTACCCAAGTTTTGTTAGATGGCAGTACACGATTACAGTTTTATTATCAATCACGATAACTAAAACTCTATATAAATTTATTCAGAATCAGGTATTCAACTGTAAATTAGTAACATTTTTGGATGGCCTGAAACCATCCACTATGCAATTTTTTTAGATCGTACGATGAATTAATTCGTAAGGTGTACTGTTTAGACAGGAAATGCTGAATGATTAACAAGTATCAAATAAACACTTAAAATAAAGAAAAGCAAATTCCACTGTAGAGACAGGAAATGCTGAACTATATAAAACAAAACTAACGAATTATATTTTTATTATTAATACTGTAAGCTCATAAGCGAATATAATATACTGTAAACTCTAAAGTGGATATATTGTGACACGTGAATAAAACAAACCGTGAATAAAAGAAAACCGTAAATTAGTGTACCGTGAATAAAAAATACAAAATAAAAAAAGGTAAGTTGAAATTTAAATAATAGCAAAGCAACCTTGATTATACAAGCCATAATCTAAAAAACGAAGCTTTTTTAAGGGAATTAGGCCTGTATTAGACTATAAAAGATCTTTGACAAAGATATTTTATCAAACATTTTCATTGAATTTATTTTATAAAAGAACTTTTAACATATATTTTGCTATATTACACTACGTCAAAGATTTTATCATATTATTCAAGAAATTTGAAGGAAAAAAGTGGAAATTTCCCTATTTTTATACTCTAGGCTTTTTGTATTTTATAAAAATTCATTTGCTTCATATCCACTTATTAAACATTTGGTTATTGAAACACTCCAATTAAATGTATTTTCCGCCATGTTTACAATAAAATACAATTTTTTAAAAACAATATTAATTATGCAAAGTCAAAATCTTTTATCATATTTAGCCGCAAGAAGCTAAATATAATAAAAGAAATTTGATAAAACAAAAAAATTTATAAAATATGCATATTACACTATCAAAAGCCTTTGACAAATATATTTTATCAAATATCTTTGTCAAAGATCTTTTATAGTCTAATACAGGCCTTAGAAACGACGAAAAACTCAAAATTTCCATAGTAAAACACATAAAACATATGGGAAATCACTTTTTTTCTTAAGACAAATTTGTCAATGAAAACGTTACAAATTCTTAATTATGATTTCTGAAAGATTTTCATAAATGTTTGAATTTCAACATATATAAATGCCGTTTAAGTAAATCGTTTTCATTTTCTTGTAATAATTGATTTATTTAAACCAAAATATAAAAAAAGTTCATAACAACAGCATTCTGGTCAAATAAAAAAGAAAAGCTTACTACAAATTGTGTGCATTAAGTCAATATACATTACATAGATGGCAGTGATGGCAGTACAAATTTTTGAAAAATCGTATCAAAAATTGCCACATGGGGAAATTTTAAGTTCAAAAATTGTAGGAAAAGTAAAACAAATTCTCAAAATATTAAGAACGTGTTATAATTTTGAGATTAAACAATTTTTTTTCGTATTTTTCTGTATAAATCTGAGACATCTAACGTACACTAGTAAAACTAAAGATAAATGTAGCAAGTATTATTTTAATTCGTCAGAGCCAACTTTGATGTATTTTTCAAAATGAAAGTTCGACAAATATATTTTAGAAATAATTTAATTTTAATATTTCTGCAATCAATATTTACTTAATACCAATATACCTTTCTTGTATGTTGCTGCTAAAGATATGTAGAACACTTTTGTATAAAAATTTTGTAACATTTTTGCTTTTTTCGTTGTAAAACTTGAAGCTAAAAAACACCAATTTTACTATGGATTCCTATGGAAATCAGTGAAAAGTTATACCACTAAAAAAGCTTCGAAAAAATACGTCATAATGATTATGGCTCTATACTCTAGAAGGCTCTGATAATAGCCGCTAAAATTATATAAATCACCTAAATATTATTTTTTATTATATCGTAAGTTTTCTATTTTACAGCAAATTAAAAATGAATAAATGTGGAGAATGCGGAAAGATCTTTTCATCTAAAGATCATTTACGGCGACATCTAAAAGAACAGCATTCCTCTGAACAACATTTATGTGAAATTTGTGGTAACTCGTTTAGTAATAAACGTAAACTGAATTATCACCATAACAGATATCATCATCATCCATCTACTAGTACAAAACATATTTCATTAAACCCCTTTATGAAAAATAATGAAGTGGCTAAGAGGAGGAGGAGGAATTCCAATGGGAGTGAAAATGTTGTTGAAGAGGATTTTTATCCTAACATAGCGCAATCATCATCATCATCATCATCATCATCATCATCATCATCATCATCATCATCATCATCATCATCATCATCATCATCATCATCATCATCATCATCATCATCATCATCATCATCATCATCATCATCATCATCATCATCATCATCAGCAGCAGCAGCAGTAGCAGTTACAACCGCAAATCATGTAGCTGAAGATGACAATATTTTATGTAATACATGTAATGTAAGTGTTCTTAAAAAATTTATATCTAATCATTATAAATGAATAGTTCATAAGAATAATAGTTTAAAAAAATTTACGGATGATGATGAAAATATTAAAATTGTAGAAAGTGCATTCAAGTCGCGAATAATTAGTTATAGGATTTCTGATTTACCTAAAGAGCATATTAGCTTGCGTGATTTTATGGATTCAGTTGAGTTTAAAATAATAAATTTAATTAAGCTTCAATTAGAAATTTTTAGAGCTGCGAAAATAAACTTTGAATTGTTTGCACTTCATACAAAATTTAATTTAGAAGATGATTCCAACGTTAGTAAATTAACATCGTTTAATACTACGAATTATATAATAACTGAAGCTAGCGATTTTAATGCAATATTTTCCGAAATTGTTAGTAATTTAAACATTAAAAGTGAAGATTTTCAAGAAAAAGAATCTGGCTGGGCTCTCGAAAAGATCATGTTTCTTGAACTTAATATCAACAAATATACTCCATTGCGAGGTTCTTCATATATTGATCTACCTGAAACTATTAAAAGAAAAAGAGCTATAATTAATATTCAAAATTATGATCAGGCATGCTTTGCCTGGTCAATTATGGCATCTAGATATCCTAACGTAAAAAGACCTTGTAGACATACATCATATCCACACTATTCTTCGGAATTGACTTTAGATGATATTAATTTGCCTATGCATCTAAAAGATATTTCAAAGTTTGAACAATTAAATAATATTAGTGTAAATGTATATGGTTTAGATGGTAATGAAATTGTGGGGCCATTACATTATACAAAATCTAAAAAACAGGAACATGTTAATTTGCTATTTTTAGAAGATGATGTAAATACTCACTATTGTTTGATCAAAAATTTTAGTGCGCTAGTGGGAAAACAGTTATCCAAAAGAGCAAATAAAAAATGGCTTTGTGATGGATGTTTAACTTTTTTTAGAAATGAGGAAGGTTTAAATAATCATTTGCAATATGGTTGTAATAAAATTAAATGTATTCTTCCTAATGAAGAAAATTGTATACTAAAGTTTAAAAACATCCAAAACAAAGAGCGAGTACCATTTATTATCTATTGCGATTTTGATGCTGTACTAGCACCAATTTTTACATGTTTACCAAACGATAAAACCTCATTTACAGAAAACATTACAAAACATGAACCATGCAGCTTCGCATATTACATTAAGTGTTCATACGACGATAAACTTTCTAAGTTTGAATTGTATAGGGGTAAAGATTGTTGTCAAATTTTTATTGAAAAATTAAAAATCGATTTACAAGTAATTTATGATAAATTACATACAAACATAAAAATGATAACACTAACAAATGAAGAAAAAGAACAATATGACAATTCATCTACTTGTTATATATGTAAAGAAAGTTTTATTGACTGTTTGAATTATAAAGTAAGAGACCATTGCCATCTTACTGGAAAGTTCCGCGGAGCTGCTCATAACAATTGTAATTTAAATTATGGTTTACCTGACTTTGTACCAATTGTTTGTCATAATTTAAGTGGATATGATTCTCACTTTATTATCAAAGAACTTGGATTTGATACAGAAACAATTAATTTAATCGCTCAAAATAAGGAGAGATATGTATCTTTTACAAAACATTTTAAACTTTTAGATAATAAAACAATTAAATTAAGATTTATAGATTCATTCAAATTTATGTCTTCAAGTATTGATAATTTAAGTAAAAATCTTGAAGAAAATCAATTTAATGAAATACATAAATATTTTCCAAAGCAAAATGAATTTAATTTGGTTAGGAAGAAAGGTGTATTTCCATATGATTTTATTGATAACCATGAAAAGTTTAATCATACATGTTTACCATCTCAATCTAGTTTCTATAATAAATTGAATGATTCCAATATTACCGAAGATCAGTATAATCATGCAACTAAAGTGTGGAATGAGTTTAAATGTAAGAATTTGGGGGATTATTCCGATTTATATTTAAAAACGGATGTTCTTCTCTTAGCTGACATTTTTGAAAATTTTAGAAATGTCTGTTTAGCCACTTACGATTTAGATCCAGCACACTATTACACTTCCCCAGGTTTAAGTTGGGATGCCATGTTGAAATTTACAAAAATCGAAATGGTATTGCTCACAGATATTAACATGATCAATTTCATTAACAAAGGGGTTCGTGGTGGATTAGCACAATGTTCGAAAAGATATAGTAAGGCGAATAATAAGTATATGAAAAATTATAAAGAAGATAAGGATTCTTCATATCTTATTTATTTAGACGCTAATAATTTATACGGATATGCTATGAGTCAATATCTTCCATATGCGAACTTTAAATGGCTAAATGAAATCGAAATTGATAAGTTTAATATACATTCAACAAGTGATGAGGCGGACCTTGGATATATTTTAGAAGTTGATTTGGAGTACCCAGAAAATCTTCACAAAACACATAATGATTTACCATTTTGTGTGGAAAATGCAAAACCTGGTTATGCATCATCCAAACAAAATAAGCTGTTGGCTAACCTTAATCATAAGTTTAATTATGTCATTCATCAAAAAAATTTAAAACAATGTCTAAGCGAAGGTTTGATTTTAAAGAAAATACACAGAGTATTACAATTCAGTCAAAAACCTTGGCTTAAGACATATATTGATCTGAATACGAGGCTTCGGACCTTAGCTAAAAATTGTTTTGAAAGGGATTTCTTTAAACTGATGAATAACAGCGTTTTCGGTAAAACTCTCGAAGATGTTTTTAAACGGAAAGATATAAGGTTACTCACACATTGGGAAAATATCGCAAATAAATCGGGTGCTAGCCGTTTAATAAGTAAGCCAAATTTTCATTCATCATCCGTATTTACCGAAAATCTTGTGGCTGTTCAAATGAATAGACTAAAAATAACATTAAACAAACCTATTTATGTAGGATTTACAGTATTAAAATTATCAAAAACCCTTATGTATGATTTCCATTACAAATATTTTATGCCTAAATATATAGAACGAGCTTCGTTGCTATACACTGACACTGACTCTCTAATTTACGAAATTCAAACTGACGACTTCTATAAAGACATTGAACAGGATATTGACAGTAGATTTGATACATCAGACTTTTCTCCACAAAACATTTTTGGAATACCATTAAAAAATAAAAAAGTGTTAGGTATGTTTAAAGATGAATGTAATGGAAAAATTATAACAGAATTTATAGGACTGAAAGCAAAAACACATTGTATACTTCTAGAAGATGATAATGAGTTAAGTAAAAAAATTAAGGGTATTAAAAAAAGTGTTGTTTCAAATAAAATATCATTTAATGACTACAAAAATTGTTTGAATAATGATGAATTAGGTCTCAATTAAATTTTAAAAGTATAAAACATGATTTGTACACCCAATTAGTTAATAAATTAGCATTGACAAATGATGATGATAAAAGATTCGTTATACCAAATTCTTTTAATACTTTGGCATGGGGTAACAAAGAACTCGAAAATTTTGATATTCAATAGTTTACAAATTTAATTAAAGTATAAGTTTATATAATTTGGAATAAAATAATATGTATGTTAATTTTAATAATTTTATTTACTAAATAATACTAAATAATAATAATATTGTATCAGATTTTATTTTAAATAAATGTATAATAGTATAATAGTATTTTAAAGAATATCGTTTTTATTTATCCATGAGTTGTGTGATGAATCAAAACCAAGCCATTTGACATAAACCTTTGTTCCATTCCTCTTCAAGATTTTTTCTACAAGGTAAGTATCATGATGATTTGTCTTTTGGAGCTCCTTTTCATAAAACCTACCTGATATTAGCTGACCCTTATAGTCCTCAAGTAAATACGTCACAGGAAATTTGTTGTTAATCCTGATAACTTTAAATATTTCAGTAGTCCAATTTGGTGTATAACCTTTTTCGTAAACGGTTTTAAATTTGCTAACTCGAACGAAATCTCCAACTTTAAATTTATTTTTCTGCATTAACTTAGGATATGTATACACACGTTTTAAAAGTTGTTTTTCATTTGCCATATTAACTTCTACAGGTGCTAATTTAATTGTCCTATGTTTTTTGTTGTTGTAATCTTTCAGTAATTTTTTTAAAATATTCAACCACTTGTAAGATCCTTGAAGACTAAACTTTTTCCACATCTGCTCCTTAAGAGTTCGATTAAATCTTTCTACTATATGTACATGCTTTTATTGGACTAAATGATGAATAGTGGTTAATATTTTTCTGTTTCACAAGCTGATTGAAATCTTTATTATAGAATTCAGTTCCCATATCCGTTTGTAGATTCTTTGGTACTCTTTTACTCTCATTGAAAATTTTTGTTAAAGCACCAACAATTATCTGTGATGTTTTTTTCTTTATAGGCTCAACCCAAGCAAATTTAAAAAAAGCATCGATTACAGTTAGAAGATATTTAAAACCAGCATTTTCTCTTGCATAGGGAATCATTTCCACGAGATCTGCTTGCCATAAGTCATCAATACCCTTAATTTTAACATGTCTGCGTATAAAATTTTTACGTGCTGGCTTATGTAATTCATTCACTATTTGACTGCGGCTCATTTTATGTAAGTGGACGAATTAATAATGAAATCATATGAATTTTGGATTGGTATATATAAAATATTTTTTCCTCATAATGTTTAGGATTTATTTAAAACAAAAAGATATCATGGATTATGATCACTATAACATTCATCAAAATAAATGTTACTTGATTTGTCCTCAACGTTGATAACAGAGAAGTAGCGAAGTCGAAAACCATAATAAGATTGTTTCAAAATTAAATACTTTTTCTAAATAATTTTATATATAATATTGTTTTATTTATTTATTTATACAAAATGAACATTATATCTATCAGATTTTACCATAATTAAGTGTTCTTTAGACAAATGGTTTAAATTTTGTATTTCTCGATCATTAAAAACGTTGAATCGCTCCGGCATAAATATGATATTCTCATCAGTCTCTATTAGGATTTTCATGCCATATCTCGTGTTGACTGATTTGACTTCTTGTACCACATAGTTTCTGTTCACATCCAGATCTTCAAATTTGGTTATTTTTTTCTCAGCAAACCTTGGCACATTGTTGAGTTTTTCTAAAAGTTGTTGACGAATATCCATGGTTGGTTGGTTGGTTGGTTGTTAACGATCTTATGCTTACTATCAAACTGATAATTTTCAAAGGAGCTCGCTATAATTTATACTTATTATGGTTTAAGCTGACTTTTAAACACGCGCAGTTTCTTCCAATCTTACCACATCAGCATAAATATTACGAAGTATCGATTAAATACAAACCTTTGTCATCATATCATGTTACGTTCATTGATTTTAACATTCACATCAGCAAAATTGAGTCAATAAACATGTTTTGACACGCACAGTTTTCCAATCTTACCACATCAGAATAAATATTATAAAGTATCGATTAAATACAAACCTTTGTCATCATATCAAGTTACGTTCAATGATTTCAACATCCATATTCGTAAAATAAGGTCAATAAACATGTTTAATCATGGTTAATCAAACAAGTCAACATGTATATGTACATCACGTGGCCCCTCTGAAAACATCATTTTCAAATATACGAGAGTTTATCTAGATCTAGTATAGATTTGTACATTGTTCGAGTCACACGAGAAAAGTAAAAAACCTCATTTAAATGGATTCACCAGTACATCGAGAGGAACAAGGAGATACATGCGGTTTATACGGGTTAGAAGGTGGAATGAATAAGGTGCAGAGTCGGCTAAAATCATTCGAGAAGTTATGGAATAAATGGTTCATCGATCCATTAGAACTATCCCGAGCTGGATTTTACTATACAGGCGTGGACGACTGCATCAAGTGTTTCAGCTGCAAAGGAGTTCTCGAGGATTGGAATATCACCAATGAAATATGGACGGAACATGCATTTTGGTTTCCCGCATGCCGACACGTTAAAAACATTAGAGGTGAAGAGTTTATCGATAATATTCAAACCAAATGGATTCAAGACGGTGTAATTCATTGTAAAAATAATATTTAAGAAATAAAAAATTGATTTGAAAAAAGTATAAATTGTTTTTATTCATTAATTTCTTAGTGTACGTACAGAAAGTTCATTCATTATTTTTTCCTTACATAAAACTGGTATTTCATTAAACAATCTTGAATAATTAAAATAGTTATATCCTGTTACTGGCGGTATGAAAAAATCCTGTATTTGTAGAGAAAATGTTAGCTGATCGAAACATTTTTCTTTGTATAAATAGAAATAATTAGCAACATCAGCCCGTACTGTTTCGCTCCAGATAATGATTGATTGCAAAAATGATGATAAAGATGAGCAGCGTTCCCATTCTTTGGAATTTAAAACGATTTTCTTCCCTCCACTCGTAAATATAATACGTCTCTCATTATTTCTGCTGGTTAGCTTTACATCACAATTTCCATTCGTTTTTGGTAATTCAGCAAAGGAAATGTTACCATTGAAGTGGTTGTTTATTGTTGGTAAATTATTGAAAATTGTAGTCGTCCACATTTCAGCACTTAGTGTATGAAATATTGTATTTTTGAACAAGATTATAGTAGTTTCAAAAGTGTTAATATCATAACCAACATTTAGATAACTTGTATGTTGATCATTTAAAAAATATGTATGAGACAACAATAAATTAGGTATGGTTGCCATCTTTTTTTTAATTAAATTATTAACGCTTTTTACTTTAAGCATATTGTTTATGTTTCAAGGTAAATGTAAACTAGTTTTTCATAAAAATAACTTCCGTATTTATACTCTTCAAGAGTGGTACTATCTCTTTCACACATGTTAATAAAATCATATTTTATTCTTCTTATCGATGAACTTAAATAACCTTTCTACAAAATTCCTAAAACGTGATGAATCATGTTTGTTTTTGTTCTTGTAGTTAAAATCTTAGGAAATTCTTTTTTAAAAAGTTTCTTTATTTTTACATCATTTTCAATATGGTTTTTAACATTAAATAATTTTATAAATTTTTTCATTGAGTTACGTTTACATCTATTTAACAAATATACACAACAATATTGGCCACAAACTCCGGTGAATAAACTTTGTAATTGTTTATTATTGTATGTAATGCATTTACTGTTATATTTTAGAAATCTATTAATCTCAGGATATTTCGTTGGTGATCTTCCGTAAGAATCAAAAAATTCTCCACATCCATTTGATGGAAAATAAACAGCTAACCAATGTTGCCCTGGTTGATTTGATTTGTCCGTATTAATAACATATAAAGCAGGTTTTGATTTAACCCTCTTTGGGATTGTGTTTATTGCAAAAACACCTTGAAAATACTTCTTAGTAAATTTATGTGTTTTCAATGCTTGTTGAATATCTAAAGTAGTTGTTGTATTGGCAATCATCATGTGTATTAGTATAAACTAACTTTTTATTTAGGATATAAGAGGTATTTATATTATTAATAATTCGTTACAATATTACGATTTTTATCTATTTCTAGAGTTGTATCATATTCCAAGTACACTAAACATGTTTTAGTTGTCTTAAGAGCTTCCCCAAATCGTGCCTCGAGTCTTAAACTTCCTTGATTCATTAGAGAGTTGCATGATAAAGTACTTGACATGTCCGAAGTTAGATCAAAAGCTAACAGGAAATAGCCATTCTTGAACATTTCTTTGGTAATCAAATTTCCTTGAGGTGTGTGTAAAATTCCACTCGATGTAAATATTGTTGAATACGCTCTAGCGTAACTGGACCCATCTGCAAAATTCATTTCAATCGGTGCACTAGGAACTTGAACCCCATTTATATAAATTGCGAACGATGTTATTTTATTATTTTTAAAATTATATGGATTCTTAGATCTTTTCCCAGAATATGCATCATTATCTACCATTGTAAATATTAGATTTGTTTGGAGCTGTCCTAGAACAATATTATCTAGTGAAATTGAGTTTGCTCCGGCAGGAATTGTAAATGATTTAATTTCGTTACGCTTATAGTGATATTTTGCTGTTGTATTTTCAAGCATTTTATGGTGTGCAATTAAAATATTTGGATTTACATGAGCATGTCTCAAGTAAAGTGTAGCTTCTGTAATTTTGACAATCGAAGTATCTGTATCAGCACCGAGTAAATAAAATTCCGGTTTATTCAATGTTAACGAAATTCGTAAATCTACATTGTTTAATAATAGCAAAGGTTGATTGAGCATGTCAGCATGCAATTTTCCATATACTTCTACAATTCCACTGTTTTTAGTTAATGCTGTTCTTAATTTTAATCCATCGTTTTCAGCAAGATTATCAAGATTTTTTGTCTCCAAACTCCATCCTGATAATTGCAAATGTGTTTTGTATGCATCATCACCATAATTTAATAGTTGTTCTAAATATGCTCGATAACTGTAATTCCCATCTGTTGAATTTATATTCTTTCCGTTTAAAGAAATATTGACTTGATGAAACAGGGAATGCAGCATATTGTTAACTAAACTAGGCTGATCTTTGTCGGCCTCTACATATAATTTGCCATCATTTTTAGTTACTTGAAATTTCGGACATAAATTTATTGATGATAAATCTAAATATGAATCACCATGACTGTAACAAGCAAATTCAATAACCGACTGATTTTCTAAACTGGTTATAGGTTTGTATGCTACTTCTTCATTTTTTAAAATACTTGTTTGAATTGAAGGTGGTTGAAATAAATCTAGCTCCGATTTCATGCATTCTGTAAACGCCATTATGTAAAAATATCAATAATCCGTTTCTTGTTTGTTTTATTTTTTAATATATTTTTTCTCTTTTTCACGCTGTCACGAACAACTCTCAACTGTTTACAACGGCTTTTCAAGCAGCCTTTTATTGATTTTTTAGCTCCTGTACCAGACATTTGTTTAATTTTGTCTGCTGCTTTATCTCGTAATTTATCAACCACTTGTATTGATCTATCACGAAGTATTTCATTAATCGGCTTTTGTGTCTGAAGAATGTCTGAACCAACTTGAAGTGCTTCACTTGTTAAGCCATGAAGGGCTGATGTTAATATTGGTTTTAAGTAACGGAATATTCCGCCGAAAAATCCTCCTAATCCTCTTCCCTTTTGATATACTCTTTGAGATCGTAATAGTGGACCAAAATCTTCATTGTTATAGCCACCACCGCCGTATTGGTTAGCGTAGTACTTTGCGTAATAGTTATCCATTTGTAATTAATGAAATCCGTAAGATACCTCTTTATATACCTTTGCGAAAGTGAAGTACTAGGTAGGTCATAAAAAGTCCATCTTTAAAATTAATTTGTTCACCAGTTTCATCAGTTATTAAAATACTGATCTCTGATATATTATACTTTTCAATGGGGCAATATTGAACATTATCTATTTGATATGATCGAGATATGCTTCTATCAACGTCTGTTCCTAGGGGATGCATATACAAGCATGATACAGATGCATCCCCAATAGTTCTCGGTTTGATTATATTACAATAAAAACACATGTAAAATGGAAATGGATTGATCTTAGTCTTCACATCAATATAATTATCTTTAATATTTTTTATTTTAGCTTCATTCTCTTTGGTTGCTTTGAAATTTTTAATTTCCATTTGTAAAGATTTTATAAACTCTGGCCATCTCGTTATTTTAATCTGAGAAAATATTACATCAAAAAATTCCTCAAGTGTGTACTCTTGATGACATTTTATTAAAGGGTTAACACCTTTCAACGCTGGTAGCTGAATATATGGTTCTTCTTTGTTATAATTGATTCTAACTAATTCAGTTGATGAGTTATACCGATCAAAGAAATTAGCTTCTTCGATTGGTTGATAAAATTTAGGGGTAGTTGCATATAAAAATATTATTAATTCAACGTTTAAAGGAAGTATGTATTTTGATGGCGTTTTAATTGTAATTTTTGTTTGTTCACTTATGGAAGTATGAGCAACGTTAGTTAGACCAACATACCATTTCTCATTAGGATCCAAATTTATAGTGTTAGGAAGTTTAACCGTGAACCTCGATAATGAATTGTTTGGGTAATATTTTAAAGAACTGTTACTTAAAAGAGTTACGTGTGTGAAATTATCCATCACTGTTCTCATTAATAACTAATAAATTAATAAATAAAAACACCGATTTTATCCTTTATATAACTTTTTATTTTTATAATTTTTATTTCATTCTTGTCCAAGGATGTTTTCGTAAGCGTTCTTGTTCACTACGTTTTATTGTTTGAACTGTTAACGTACGTTCACTTTTCCTCTTAGGTGGGTCCTGAGATGATTGCATTGATCCTGGTTTTGGAGGCTGAAGATCTTTCCGGTTTTTAAAAATATATTTTTTTGTTGGAACAGAGATTGTTGCACCGTCTTTCATTTCAAATGTTCTGTACATGTTAGAGTCTGAAGAAGCTCTTTCCCGCAAAATTTCTTTTGGATCAATATACTCCTCAGAAACAATCCTATCATCATCATCACCATCATCATCATCATCAACATCAAATACACCGTCATTATTTTCAAATATTTCTTCTGTGTCTAATTGTGTAAAATCTGGTTTAGTTTTTTCATCAACATTTGTGTACACCTCTTCAACTTTAGGTATATCAGTTTGTGTACCAATATCAAAGCCTTCTGATGGTGAATCTGTATTTGTTTCTTGGTCTGTAGAAAAAATTCTTTTAGTTTGAACTCCCACTCCTTGAACATGACGTATTGCTGGTTGATGCCAATTAAATTTATTCTTATACGCATTTTTTCTTTTCATTGATGAATATGTTAATAAGTTCTGCCTATATAGATGCCACTTATTCAAATCAGTTAGTTTGTTGTTGTGTAGAATTGATTTCATATTTTTATCTAATTCCGATAGTTTACTATCATCAATTAAATATTTTTTAATTTTTTCGAAAATTTCTGGTTGTATAACAATCATCCGTTGTAAATTACTCATGATGACTGATTAATTATTTGGCCTATCAATCCTGATAAAATAGTACCGATTAAAACGGGTAAGAATCCACCTTTTTGTACAAGAATTTTACGCTTTGAAGAGAGACCCAGTTTTGGACAAGCCAAGCTGCGAAGTTCTCTTTTATACTTTTTTAATTTTGTTTTACACTGTTTAGAAATTCTATTGTTTCCATTTAATGTGTTCAGTGATATTTCACATAAAGTTTTTATAACTTCCGGGGGACAGACCTTAAGTAGCGCTTTTCTCGTTTGTGGGTTACACTTTTTTAGCACATGTAGAATATGTTTGTTTGCCTTCAATCGTTTCATTTTTTATACACACGTTTTTATTTTCAAATAAAATAGTTGGACAATAACATGTAAAATAATCTTTTTTTAAGATATCTGTACGGAAACGAAATAAATCATTGGCTGACTGTGTTAAATCATTGGCTGACTGTGTTAAATCAAATAGTAAATAACCGTGAGCTCTCGAAGTAGCCTCGTTATATACCCTCATAAGTTCTGCTGTGTTTTCAGGGTATATTTGTCTTGCTAGAGAACAAATCTGAGATCTATCTCTGGGATTTTTAAAAACTACCAGATATTTACAATTTAAAGAAATATCTCGACAATATTTTGCTTGGTGAAACACATTCTGAGTTACTAAAATAACAGACAAATTATTATGATGTGAACCTTTGGTAAAAAGTTCGCAAATATTTTTATTATAAGCTTCTGTCATTAGATCATCTAATATTATGATACTTCCGTCTTCACAAGTTTCAAAAGTGTCTGGGATATTTTTTATAATTTCTATCTGATTTGTTTCATAGATATCTTGTGGTATCGCTTTTGAGTTTCCATTACACCATACAATTTTATTTACTTTTTTACCATCATTCAAATGTTTTAATAAATTTATAACGAAAGTAGTTTTTCCACACCCTGATGGCCCCGCAACCATCATTGTAAACGGTCTAACAATATACATTATTCTAATGTATCATATTATAAATGCGTACCCTTTTATAACTTCTTAATAGAAAATAATTTTACTTTCGTCAAATGTATAGTTTAAAAGATGATATACAGATAAAGTTGGTAAAATAAAAAAATTATGATCAAGATTTCAATGCCAAGGTTAAATTATAAAATATTAATACATATAACGTACTATCCAATTTCAATTATGCAATTTTTTTCTTATCTTCTTTTCTTACTTTATGCTGATTACATTTTACAATTTTTATTTATTGTACGATTAACTAGTTTTTTTTTTTCAATGCCAAGGTTAAATTATAAATATTATTATAACTTTGTAGTATCCAATTTCAATTAAAAAATAAATATTATTCGTTTAAGTTACAAACCATGTTTACAGAATATACATAAACTTTGAAATGTGACATCTACAGATAATGTTTTAAAAAATAACAATATACAGTTGAATACATGATTTTGGATAAATTCATATAGAGTTTTAGTTATCGTGGTTGATAATAAAACTGTATATTGAACCAAGTTACAAACCATGTACATAAAATAAGCTTTTAAAGTGACACCTACAGATAAAGTTGGAAAATAATAATAATTTACAGTTGAATACCTGATTTTAGATACATTTATATAGAGTTTTAGTTATCGTGGTTGATAATTAAACTGTAAGAAATGTGCACCATCTATCGAAAAATTAATTAATATTAAAAAGTTCAAAGCTTAAAGTTTATGACTGTGCTGCCATCTAACAAAATGTCTTAAAAAAATATTGTACAGTTAATGTACAGTTGAACAACGGATTTTTAATAAAATTATATACTTACGTTTACATTTTATATAGAGATTTAGTTACCGGGGTTACACTGTAGTATGCCCATAGTAAAAACATACGTAATCGTTTATGTTGTTGTAATTTACATATAAAAATCCACCCCATGTGGGGTGTTCCAGGACATACGCTTTTACACTACTGATATCAATGAGTCGCTTTCAAATTTCATTCCTTAAAATTTGACTACCGACCGGTCAAAATGACCGGTTTTCATTTATTGAATTCATTTATTTTAATTATTATGGTAGAATTATTTTATAAATTTATGATAACTTTTATTATAACAATAAACTAACTATTTTAAAAATCATCAAAAGTTTCCAAAACAATTCTAACATAATAATTAAAATAAATGAATTCAATAAATGTAAATCCGTCATTTTGGCGGGTCGGTTGGTCTAGTGTTAATAATTGATACATCTATTCAAAATTCAATCAATCAAACAATAATGCCTCGTATAAATTTTTTCTACCTCGTACCATTTGTCTTCTAAATTCTGGGTCAGTTTAACCGATGGAATTATGGGTGTAGTTGGGCTATTTTAGCCAGGTGAACTTAAATTATCAAATTAACATAATAATAAAAAATAAAAATGATAAATAAATATTTCAAGAAAAAATAAAAAATAAGTTCGACTATCTCACTTGAAAGTCAAAGCTGACATTAATAAAGTTGATGTACTTCTTGGGGCCGACGTATTTTTAGCAGTACTAAATCCAGAAAGGCGTGAAATTGACGGATTACCAAACTCCAAACTCGGCTGGTTAGTAGCAAGAGCATGGTATAATTGAGCGGCAAATCTAACTAACTTTAATGTCACTACTAATCCTGTCTTTCAATTTATAAATGAAGATGTACATCAGGAAATGAAAAATGTCTAGGTAGTGGCAGAAATTTGGTCCCGTACACATCCAGTTACCAATCCACATGAATGTGATCTATTTTACAAACCAACCACCATTCGAAGCGAAAATGGTCAATTCATACTTAGTTTAAAGAACCAACACCTCCACCATTGGCACATCATATAAGGCAGCCGGAATTTTTCACAGCTAAGACAAAATATTATTTACAGCATCACACTGCCGTCAAGCCCAGCATTAGTACCAAAAAATTAAGAGTCGTCTTTGACGTTGTATGCAAAACCAGCACGGGACTTTCTCTTAATGATGTTGTATACAAGTGTGTCCAAAACTATAAAGTAGCCTGACTACAATAATTTTAAAATTGCGAAAACAATACAGAAAATGTACAGGCAAATTCTAGCAAACATCGACAATGGAAATTTCAAATTAATTTTCTGGCATAAAAATAGGCTAGAACAGGGACAAACTTATAAACTAAACACAGTGACTTACGGTACCGGAAGTGCACTCTATTTAGTAGTCTAAAAACTTTGAAGAAAGCAACCGAAAGTGCTGCTACACTACGACGATTTGCTGACCGGGTGTGATAAAGTTCAAGAAGCGTTGCTACTTAAGAAACAACTAAGTAACATCTTGAAAGAGAGCGGTTTCAACCGAGAAAGTGAAAATGTAATTTACAAGAATTTCTAAATTCGTTTTCCCAGCATGAGGTACAAAATATCCCGAATCTTATTGAAGGCGATTCCAACATCAAAACTATTGGAGTTATGTACATGAAATTTGGAATTAGATACCTTTTCATTCAAGGTACAAGAAAGTAAGTTAATTGGACCAAGAGAAAAATTTTGTCAACGGTAGCTAAACTATGTATATGAATCATTGGGCTGGCTTGCTTGCACCTACAATAATTTTATTTAAACTGTTACCGCAACTGTTAACATTATCAAAATCGGAAGCAATTCAAATTCATCATCGTTCAACGGCATTAGAAGACACACTTTCAGTTACATGCATTTTGTGACGCATTGGAAGCTGCATATGGTTGCATTGTACATTTACGAGCAAGTAATGGGTTTGGTTAAATTTCGGTCAATACTTTAAATGCAAAAAGTAAAATTTCACCGATAAAACATGTGTCGGTACCTCGATTAGAACTGTGTGGTCAGTCTTATTATTGCAAAAATTTGCATATAATCTCTATCTTACAGGAAGTATAGAGGTTTTTGTCTGGATAGATTATATGATAGTCCTCCAGCTAAGTTGTCTGATGTTCCTCGGCGCTGAAAAAGTTTTATTGGAACTCGGATGGCAACAGTTCTGGTAGAATTTCCTCGAAACACCAACATATTGATTCAAGACATAATCCAGTATATGCAATAACCATCGAAGTCAAACCGGGAGCATTATTAAAATTCTAAATTTGGTGTAAGGGACCACCTTGGCTGAATGAGCACGAAAAGAGCAGCAACGATTCATAAGGAGTAATCACTACCGCTAAAAATCAATTGTCCTCGCTAAATAAATTAATTGATTCGAATGGATAACTAGGAGTAGATGAACGGGACAGGAATTCTTCACAACCGTATTCAACTATGCATCAAGTACTACTTCCAAACAACCACAAAGTTGTAAAAAAATAGATCGAGATGTTCATTTCGATAATATGCATGATGCTAATTCACTGACGTTAAGCATCACAAAAAGCAAGTATTGGATGATAGAGAACGATACCTAATTAAATACTTTATAAAGGCCCATATACATATGCATTCGTCATCGCTAACACACAAAAGAGCAAAAAATGGCTGATTTACCAGCGGTTGTAACCAAAGTCGACCCTATCAAAGACGGGATTAGATTACGCTGGGCCAATATATCAAGAGAAGTAACCGCCAAACCTTACCGGCAGAAAATGCATACGTAGCAGTTTTCGTACGGTCAGCTGAAAAAACAGTTCATTTAGAAGTGGTTAGCAGCCTTGATACAGTATCATTCTTGGTAATACTCAATCATTTTATTGCTCGACGTGGAAATTTGTCGTGACAACGGATCAAACTGTGTTAGAACTAACCAGGAATTATAACAGACCCAAACAAACAATTTACTAATTTTTGATTTTCTCTTGCAGAATTCCCTCTTTAACGATCTGTGGGAGTCCACAATAAACTCATTCAAATGCCATTTGAAGAGAATTACAATCATTTTCTGCTGTTTTGTACTAAAGAGGCGAAAATTAAAATGGGCGTGACTTGGAAGAAAAGAAATGTAATTTGAGGACCTCTGCGTATTCCGCTCTTGTGAATCATTGACCTATTATTATCAGTTTAAAACTAAAAAAATAATTATTTTGACATTTTCAGCCCTCTGGTTGTCAAACTGTAGCTATAATATGTCAGCTCTCGTACTCCCCTTAATCATTTGTTAATTATCTATGAAAATCATTAGGAAAATTTCCATTAATTGTAAATATGCACTGATTTTTCACAAGTATTAGAAATTTATGTAGTTAAACTGGAGCCAGCACAAACTGGGTTTCACACTTTACTGAAGGGCTGCTATTTTACCTATCAAACGCTGTTTTGAGTATATTAATATTTTGCTAGCTGTGCCTTTAAGCGGCAATAATATAAAATTAGATCTATCTGACTAAAAAATTTGAGATAACGATATCTTATAAAATGGTAAGGCTTCTGACGATATTATACTTAGATCCGAAAATTCAACACTTTACTTGTGAGCTAAAAATCCGATTTCAAAAACTGTGTCAAAACTAAAATATCGAATAACGGAAGTTTGAACTTTGTCTGTATTAAAGACCTTTTTTGCTTTGTCTATTTTAGCTGAATCCACAACACTGTATCCCGACACTGGATGATCACGAATTGGTGTTATGGGAGAGTCGAGTTATTTTAACCTATTTAACTGCAGCATACGCCAAAGATGATAATCTATATCCAAAAGATTTTCGAATACGTGCCATGGTAGATCAACGACTACAATTCGATTTAGGGACTTTGATGAAACGTACCCTCGATTACTTTGTAAGTTGGTCTAATAATTATCTAATTATCTAACAAAATCAATAATTAAAATAATTTAATTCATTTAGTTTCCAACAATAATAATGGGTGCTCCGCTTGAGGAATCGAAAAAAGCAAAACTTGCAGAAGCTTTATATTGGTTTGAGTCTATGATGAAAAATCGTGTTTACGCGGCCGCAACACATTTCACATTAGCCGATTTAGCGATATGCGTTACTGTATCACAAATTGATGCATTCGGTTTTGATTTACTACCATATCCACGCGTTCGCACATGGTATCAACGTTGTGTAACAGATCTTGAACCATTTGGATATGAGGTAAGATTAGACGGTGTCTAAAAAAGTAAAATAAATGTTTCTTTCTAATATCCTTTTCTAATTACCAATTACCACTGTGATTGATTCATTTGTTTTTTTTTGTTTTTTTTGTATCAAACAGGAAATTAATCAATCTGGAGCGGATACATTAGCAGGATTATTTCGTTCAAAGTTACAACAGTAAAATATTTTAAGATTTTATAAAGTGGATTTGCTTGTAGAAATTTTATTTCTTCTCTAGTTTTTAATTTTCTCTTTTCTTTTCCTTAAAACATAAAATAGAAAAATGTTTTTTTATACACTATACATACATATATTGTACAACATGAAAAGGAAATTGCACATTTCAATTGATCTACAATCAAAATCACTGAAATGCATTAAATAATAATAAAAAAAAGATAAAAATAAAAAAACAAAAATACCGATTTTCATTTTTCGTGTGTTTCGGTTGATAATTTGTGGTTAGATAAAAATCCATATAGCTAATGTATATAGGAACAAGATAGAATCTATTTTAAAGTTAAACAATTTTGATATCCACACACACAGCACAAAAAAATGAACATTTTTTTATTAATTTTAAAAGAACTGAAAGGATTTTTTTGTTCTTTCTCCTATCTCAACAAATATTTGACCCTTTTAAATTGAATTTGACTTCCTGTTCCTTTTATCTAAAATAGATTAAATTTTGCCTCACCCAAATGAATCTAAGTACATATATACATTCTATGATGGTATTATGTTGTGTAAATTGTGGTGTATAATAGGTTTTGTTCTTCCTTAATCAATGAATAATGATTTTTTTTTAAAATATTTTCCATGATTGTTGAAAACTTGAAGCATACAACGCTGGACTCCATTATATTTGTTTAAAGTGGAATTTTTGAACAGAATTGAAATCGTCGATTATTTACGTTGATGGCGGTTGCTGAGAGTTTGATAATTGCCGATGTCTTTATAGCACAACTAACCTGATCTACTTTTTGGCGACGAAATAATTTGCAAAGTAATTCTAACTGTAACCCAGCAAACGTAATCTCAGTAGTTACTACTACGATCAGTAGTTACTCAGTAGATATTGCGCTAGAGCGCAGAAATGAAATGAAAAAATTGTACCGACGCGAATAATAAACTTCATCTTAAGATCAATACAAATCATGCTACGTGAGATTGATGAATCTCGATTCCCCAAATGAAATCCAGTGGAATAAATAAAAAGCAGTTAACCACTTTTCTTAATTTTTCCAACAATTGTGTAGAAATATTCGACCAATCGAAATGGCCGTTGGTATGAAAATTACATTTGCAGATTTTCGATTTTTGTGGCTCTCAGGATGAGTTGATTTTCAAAAAATTGAATTTTCCACGAAACGTGTAGAAATATGCGGCCGATCCAAATGGCCGTTTGTATGACAATTACAGGTCTCAACGGCTATTGGTAGAGGTATCAATCACCAAAATCGGATCACACTTGCAGATTTTCAAATTTTGTGGCTCTGAATTTGTGGCCTATAGTTCAGTTGATTTTCACAAAAATTGAATTTGATCCAAATGGCCGTTGGTATGACAATTACAGGTCTCAACGCCTATGGGATACCTCTATCAATCACCGAAATCGGATCACATTTGCAGATATTCGATTCTTGTGGCTCTGAGTTTGTGGGCTATAGTTCAGTTGATTGTCAAACAAATTGAATTTTCCACGAAACGTGTAAAAATATGCGGCTGATCCAAATGGCCGTTGGTATTGCCATACACAATTACAGGTCTCAACGTCTATTTATAGAGATATCAATCATAGAAATCGAAGCACAGTTGCAGATTTTCGAATTTTGAGGCTCTGAATTTGTGGGTTCAGTTGATTTTCAAAAAAATTGAATTTTCCACGAAGCGTGAAGAAATATTCGATCTATCCAAACGGCCGTTGGTATGACAATTACAGGTCTGAACACGTATTGATAGAGGTATCAATCATCGAAATCGGAGCACATTTGCAGATTTTCGAATTTTGTGACTCTGAATTTGTGGGCTATAGTTCAGTTGATTTCATAAAAATTTAATTTGATCCAAATGGCCGTTTGCATGACAATTACAGGTCTCAACGCTTATTGATAGAGGTACCAATCATCGAAATCGGAGCACATTTGAAGATTTTCGAATTTTGTGGCTCAGAATTTGTGGGCTATAGTTCAGTTGATTTTCAAAAAAATTGAATTTTCCACGAAACGTGTAGCAATATTCGACCGATCCAAATGGCCGTTGGTATGACAATTACAAGTCTCAACGCCTATTGATAGGGGTATCAATCATGGAAATCGGAGAACATTTGCAGATTTTCGAATTTTGTGGCTCTGAATTTGTGGGCTATAGTTCAGTTGATTTTCAAAAAAAATTAATTTGATCCAAATGGCCGTTTGTATGACAATTACAGGTCTTAAAGCCTATTGATAGAGGTATCAATCATCGAAATCGGAGCACATTTGCAGATTTTCGAATTTTGTGGCTCTGAATTTGTGGGCTATAGTTCAGTTGATTTTCAAAAAAATTTAATTTGATCCAAATGGCCGTTGGTCTTAAAGCCTATTGATAGAGGTATCAATCATCGAAATCGGAGCACATTTGCAGATTTTCGTTTTTTGTGGCTTTGAATTTGTGGGCTATAGTTCAGTTGATTTTCAAAAAAATTGAATTTTCCGCAAAACGTGTGGAAATATTCGATCGGTCCAAATGGCCGTTGGTATGACAATTACAGGTCTCAACGCCTATTGATCATCGGAATCGGAGCACATTTGAAGATTTTCGAATTTTGTGGCTCTGAATTTGTGGGCTATAGTTCAGTTGATTTTCAAAAAAATTGAATTATCCATGAAACATGTGGAAATATTCGATCGGTCCAAATGGCCGTTTGTATGACAATTACAGGTCTCAACAACTATTGGTAGAGGTATCAATCACCGAAATCGGATGACATTTGCAGATTTTCGATTTTTGTGGCTCTGAATTTGTGGGCTATAGTTCAGTTGATTTTCATAAAAATTAAATTTGATCCAAATGGCCGTTTGTATGGCAATTACTGGTCTCAACGTCTACTGATATAGGTATCAATCATAGAAATCGGAGCACATTTGCAGATTTTCGAATTTTGAGGCTCTGAATTTGTGGGTTCAGTTGATTTTCAAAAAAATTGAATTTTCCACGAAACGTGAAGAAATATTCGATCTATCCAAATGGCCGTTTGTATGACAATTACAGGTCTGAACACGTATTGATAGAGGTATCAATCATCGAAATCGGAGCACATTTGCAGATTTTCGAATTTTGTGGCTCTGAATTTGTGGGCTATAGTTCAGTTGATTTTCATAAAAATTTAATTTGATCCAAATGGCCGTTTGCATGACAATTACAGGTCTCAACGCTTATTGATAGAGGTATCAATCATCGAAATCGGAGCACATTTGAAGATTTTCGAATTTTGTGGCTCAGAATTTGTGGGCTATAGTTCAGTTGATTTTCAAAAAAATTGAATTTTCCACGAAACGTGTAGCAATATTCGACCGATCCAAATGGCCGTTGGTATGACAATTACAAGTCTCAACGCCTATTGATAGGGGTATCAATCATGGAAATCGGAGAACATTTGCAGATTTTCGAATTTTGTGGCTCTGAATTTGTGGGCTATAGTTCAGTTGATTTTCAAAAAAATTTAATTTGATCCAAATGGCCGTTTGTATGACAATTACAGGTCTTAAAGCCTATTGATAGAGGTATCAATCATCGAAATCGGAGCACATTTGCAGATTTTCGAATTTTGTGGCTCTGAATTTGTGGGCTATAGTTCAGTTGATTTTCAAAAAAATTTAATTTGATCCAAATGGCCGTTGGTCTTAAAGCCTATTGATAGAGGTATCAATCATCGAAATCGGAGCACATTTGCAGATTTTCGATTTTTGTGGCTCTGAATTTATTGGCTATAGTTCAGTTGATTTTCAAAAAAATTGAATTTTCCGCGAAACGTGTGGAAATATTCGATCGGTTCAAATGGCCGTTGGTATGACAATTACAGGTCTCAACGCCTATTGATAGAGGTATCAATCATCAAAATCGGAGCACATTTACAGATTTTCGAATTTTGTGGCTCTGAATTTGTGGGCTATAGTTCAGTTGATTTTCATAAAAATTAAAATTTGATCCAAATGGCCGTTTGTATGACAATTACAAGTCTGAACGCCTATTGATCATCGGAATCGGAGCACATTTGCAGATTTTCGATTTTTGTGGCTCTGAATTTGTGGGATATAGTTCAGTTGATTTTCAAAAAAATTGAATTTTCCACGAAACGTGTAGCAATATTCGACCGATCCAAATGGCCGTTGGTATGACAATTACAGGTCCCAACGCCTATTGATAGAGGTATCAATCATGGGAATCGGAGCACATTTGCAGATTTTTGAATTTTGTGGCTCTGAATTTGTGGGCTATAGTTCAGTTGATTTTCATAAAAATTAAATTTGATCCAAATGGCCGTTTGTATGACAATTACAGGTCTGAACGCCTATTGATCATCGGAATCGGAGCACATTTGCAGATTTTCGATTTTTGTGGCTCTGAATTTGTGGGCTATAGTTCAGTTGATTTTCAAAAAAATTGAATTTTCCACGAAACGTGTAGCAATATTCGACCGATCCAAATGGCCGTTGGTATGACAATTACAGGTCCCAACGCCTATTGATAGAGGTATAAATCATCGAAATCGGAGCACATTTGCAGATTTTCGAATTTTGTGGCTCTGAATTTGTGGGCTATAGTTCAGTTGATTTTCAAAAAAATTGAATTTTCCACGAAACGTGTAGCAATATTCGACCGATCCAAATGGCCGTTGGTATGACAATTACAGGTCCCAACGCGTATTGATAGAGGTATCAATCATCGAAATCGGAGCATATTTGCAGATTTTCGAATTTTGTGGCTCTGAATTTGTGGGCTATAGTTCAGTTGATTTTCAAAAAAATTGAATTTTCCACGAAACGTGTAGCAATATTCGACCGATCCAAATGGCCATTGGTATGACAATTACAGGTCCCAACGCCTATTGATAGACGTATCAATCATCGAAATCGGAGCATATTTGCAGATTTTCGAATTTTGTGGCTCTGAATTTGTGGGCTATAGTTCAGTTGATTTTCAAAAAAATTGAATTTTACACGAAACGTGTAGCAATATTCGACCGATCCAAATGGCCGTTGGTATGACAATTACAGGTCTCAACGCCTATTGATAGAGGTATCAATCATGGGAATCGGAGCACATTTGCAGATTTTCGATTTTTGTAGCTCTGAATTTGTGGGCTATAGTTCAGTTGATTTTCAAAAAAATTGAATTTTCCACGAAACGTGTAGCAATATTCGACCGATCCAAATGGCCGTTGGTATGACAATTACAGGTCTCAACGCTTATTGATAGAGGTATCAATCATGGGAATCGGAGCACATCTGCAGATTTTTGAATTTTGTGGCTCTGAATTTGTGGGCTATAGTTCAGTTGATTTTCAAAAAAATTGAATTTTCCACGAAACGTGTAGCAATATTCGACCGATCCAAATGGCCGTTGGCATGACAATTACAGGTCCCAACGCGTATTGATAGAGGTATCAATCATGGGAATCGGAGCACATTTGCAGATTTTCGAATTTTGTGGCTCTGAATTTGTGGGCTATAGTTCAGTTGATTTTCAAAAAAATTTAATTTGATCCAAATGGCCGTTGGTATGACAATTACAGGTCTCAACGCCTATTGATAGAGGTATCAATCATCGGAATCGGAGCACATTTGCAGATTTTCGATTTTTGTAGCTCTGAATTTGTGGGCTATAGTTCAGTTGATTTTCAAAAAAATTGAATTTTCCACGAAACGTGTAGCAATATTCGACCGATCCAAATGGCCGTTGGCATGACAATTACAGGTCCCAACGCGTATTGATTGAGGTATCAATCATGGGAATCGGAGCACATCTGCAGATTTTTGAATTTTGTGGCTCTGAATTTGTGGGCTATAGTTCAGTTGATTTTCAAAAAAATTGAATTTTCCACGAAACGTGTAGTAATATTCAACCGATCCAAATGGCCGTTGATATGACAATTACAGGTCTCAACGCCTATTGATTGAGGTATCAATCATCGGAATCGGAGCACATTTGCAGATTTTCGATTTTTGTAGCTCTGAATTTGTGGGCTATAGTTCAGTTGATTTTCAAAAAAGTTGAATTTTCCACGAAACGTGTAGCAATATTCGACCGATCCAAATGGCCGTTGGCATGACAATTACAGGTCCCAACGCGTATTGATAGAGGTATCAATCATGGGAATCGGATCACATTTGCAGATTTTCGTTTTTTGTGGCACTGAATTTATGGGCTATAGTTCAGTTGATTTTCAAAAAAATTGAATTTTCCACGAAACGTGTAGTAATATTCAACCGATCCAAATGGCCGTTGATATGACAATTACAGGTCTCAACGCCTATTGATAGAGGTATCAATCATCGGAATCGGAGCACATTTGCAGATTTTCGATTTTTGTAGCTCTGAATTTGTGGGCTATAGTTCAGTTGATTTTCAAAAAAGTTGAATTTTTCACGAAACGTGTAGCAATATTCGACCGATCCAAATGGCCGTTGGTATGACAATTACAGGTCTCAACGCTTATTGATAGAGGTATCAATCATGGGAATCGGAGCACATCTGCAGATTTTTGAATTTTGTGGCTCTGAATTTGTGGGCTATAGTTCAGTTGATTTTCAAAAAAATTGAATTTTCCACGAAACGTGTAGCAATATTCGACCGATCCAAATGGCCGTTGGCATGACAATTACAGGTCCCAACGCGTATTGATAGAGGTATCAATCATGGGAATCGGAGCACATTTGCAGATTTTCGAATTTTGTGGCTCTGAATTTGTGGGCTATAGTTCAGTTGATTTTCAAAAAAATTTAATTTGATCCAAATGGCCGTTGGTATGACAATTACAGGTCTCAACGCCTATTGATAGAGGTATCAATCATCGGAATCGGAGCACATTTGCAGATTTTCGATTTTTGTAGCTCTGAATTTGTGGGCTATAGTTCAGTTGATTTTCAAAAAAATTGAATTTTCCACGAAACGTGTAGCAATATTCGACCGATCCAAATGGCCGTTGGCATGACAATTACAGGTCCCAACGCGTATTGATTGAGGTATCAATCATGGGAATCGGAGCACATCTGCAGATTTTTGAATTTTGTGGCTCTGAATTTGTGGGCTATAGTTCAGTTGATTTTCAAAAAAATTGAATTTTCCACGAAACGTGTAGTAATATTCAACCGATCCAAATGGCCGTTGATATGACAATTACAGGTCTCAACGCCTATTGATAGAGGTATCAATCATCGGAATCGGAGCACATTTGCAGATTTTCGATTTTTGTAGCTCTGAATTTGTGGGCTATAGTTCAGTTGATTTTCAAAAAAGTTGAATTTTCCACGAAACGTGTAGCAATATTCGACCGATCCAAATGGCCGTTGGCATGACAATTACAGGTCCCAACGCGTATTGATAGAGGTATCAATCATGGGAATCGGATCACATTTGCAGATTTTCGATTTTTGTAGCTCTGAATTTGTGGGCTATAGTTCAGTTGATTTTCAAAAAAATTGAATTTTCCACGAAACGTGTAGCAATATTCGACCGATACAAATGGCCGTTGGCATGACAATTACAGGTCTCAACGCCTATTGATAGAGGTATCAATCATGGGAATCTGAGCACATTTGCAGATTTTCGAATTTTGTGGCTCTGAATTTGTGGGCTATAGTTCAGTTGATTTTCAAAAAAATTGAATTTTCCACGAAACGTGTAGTAATATTCGACCGATCCAAATGGCCGTTGATATGACAATTACAGGTCTCAACGCCTATTGATAGAGGTATCAATCATGGAAATCGGATCACATTTGCAGATTTTTGATTTTTGTGGCTCTGAATTTGTGGGCTATAGTTCAGTTGATTTTCAAAAAAATTGAATTTTCCACGAAACGTGTAGCAATATTCGACCGATCCAAATGGCCGTTGGTATGACAATTACAGGTCCCAACGCGTATTGATTGAGGTATCAATCATGGAAATCGGATCACATTTGCAGATTTTTGATTTTTGTGGCTCTGAATTTGTGGGCTATAGTTCAGTTGATTTTCAAAAAAATTGAATTTTCCACGAAACGTGTAGCAATATTCGACCGATCCAAATGGCCGTTGGTATGACAATTACAGGTCCCAACGCGTATTGATTGAGGTATCAATCATGGAAATCGGATCACATTTGCAGATTTTTGATTTTTGTGGCACTGAATTTATGGGCTATAGTTCAGTTGATTTTCAAAAAAATTGAATTTTCCACGAAACGTGTAGTAATATTCGACCGATCCAAATGGCCGTTGATATGACAATTACAGGTCTCAACGCCTATTGATAGAGGTATCAATCATGGAAATCGGATCACATCTGCAGATTTTTGATTTTTGTGACTCTGAATTTGTGGGCTATAGTTCAGTTGATTTTCAAAAAAATTGAATTTTCCACGAAACGTGTAGCAATATTCGACCGATCCAAATGGCCGTTGGTATGACAATTACAGGTCTCAACGCCTATTGATAGAGGTATCAATCATGGGAATCTGAGCACATTTGCAGATTTTCGAATTTTGTGGCTCTGAATTTGTGGGCTATAGTTCAGTTGATTTTCAAAAAAATTGAATTTTCCACGAAACGTGTAGTAATATTCGACCGATCCAAATGGCCGTTGATATGACAATTACAGGTCTCAACGCCTATTGATAGAGGTATCAATCATGGAAATCGGATCACATTTGCAGATTTTTGATTTTTGTGGCTCTGAATTTGTGGGCTATAGTTCAGTTGATTTTCAAAAAAATTGAATTTTCCACGAAACGTGTAGCAATATTCGACCGATCCAAATGGCCGTTGGTATGACAATTACAGGTCCCAACGCGTATTGATTGAGGTATCAATCATGGAAATCGGATCACATTTGCAGATTTTTGATTTTTGTGGCTCTGAATTTGTGGGCTATAGTTCAGTTGATTTTCAAAAAAATTGAATTTTCCACGAAACGTGTAGCAATATTCGACCGATCCAAATGGCCGTTGGTATGACAATTACAGGTCCCAACGCGTATTGTTTGAGGTATCAATCATGGGAATCGGAGCACATCTGCAGATTTTTGAATTTTGTGGCTCTGAATTTGTGGGCTATAGTTCAGTTGATTTTCAAAAAAATTGAATTTTCCACGAAACGTGTAGCAATATTCGACCGATCCAAATGGCCGTTGGCATGACAATTACAGG
This sequence comes from Tipula helvola, assembly GCA_963556165.1. Classification (NCBI taxonomy): domain Eukaryota; kingdom Metazoa; phylum Arthropoda; class Insecta; order Diptera; family Tipulidae; genus Tipula; species Tipula helvola. The sequence goes on along the minus strand of OY744483.1, from coordinate 255,989,607 downwards.
TCCCAACGCGTATTGATAGAGGTATCAATCATGGGAATCGGATCACATTTGCAGATTTTCGAATTTTGTGGCTCTGAATTTGTGGGCTATAGTTCAGTTGATTTTCAAAAAAATTTAATTTGATCCAAATGGCCGTTGGTATGACAATTACAGGTCTCAACGCCTATTGATAGAGGTATCAATCATCGGAATCGGAGCACATTTGCAGATTTTTGATTTTTGTAGCTCTGAATTTGTGGGCTATAGTTCAGTTGATTTTCAAAAAAATTGAATTTTCCACGAAACGTGTAGTAATATTCGACCGATCCAAATGGCCGTTGATATGACAATTACAGGTCTCAACGCCTATTGATAGAGGTATCAATCATGGAAATCGGATCACATTTGCAGATTTTTGATTTTTGTGGCTCTGAATTTGTGGGCTATAGTTCAGTTGATTTTCAAAAAAATTGAATTTTCCACGAAACGTGTAGCAATATTCGACCGATCCAAATGGCCGTTGGTATGACAATTACAGGTCCCAACGCGTATTGATTGAGGTATCAATCATGGGAATCGGAGCACATCTGCAGATTTTTGAATTTTGTGGCTCTGAATTTGTGGGCTATAGTTCAGTTGATTTTCAAAAAAATTGAATTTTCCACGAAACGTGTAGCAATATTCGACCGATCCAAATGGCCGTTGGCATGACAATTACAGGTCCCAACGCGTATTGATAGAGGTATCAATCATGGGAATCGGATCACATTTGCAGATTTTCGATTTTTGTAGCTCTGAATTTGTGGGCTATAGTTCAGTTGATTTTCAAAAAAATTGAATTTTCCACGAAACGTGTAGCAATATTCGACCGATACAAATGGCCGTTGGCATGACAATTACAGGTCCCAACGCGTATTGATTGAGGTATCAATCATGGGAATCGGAGCACATTTGCAGATTTTCGAATTTTGTGGCTCTGAATTTGTGGGCTATAGTTCAGTTGGTTTTCAAAAAAATTTAATTTGATCCAAATGGCCGTTGGTATGACAATTACAGGTCTCAACGCCTATTGATTGAGGTATCAATCATCGGAATCGGAGCACATTTGCAGATTTTCGATTTTTGTAGCTCTGAATTTGTGGGCTATAGTTCAGTTGATTTTCAAAAAAATTGAATTTTCCACGAAACGTGTAGCAATATTCGACCGATCCAAATGGCCGTTGGCATGACAATTACAGGTCCCAACGCGTATTGATAGAGGTATCAATCATGGGAATCGGAGCACATTTGCAGATTTTCGAATTTTGTGGCTCTGAATTTGTGGGCTATAGTTCAGTTGATTTTCAAAAAAATTTAATTTGATCCAAATGGCCGTTGGTATGACAATTACAGGTCTCAACGCCTATTGATAGAGGTATCAATCATCGGAATCGGAGCACATTTGCAGATTTTCGATTTTTGTAGCTCTGAATTTGTGGGCTATAGTTCAGTTGATTTTCAAAAAAATTGAATTTTCCACGAAACGTGTAGCAATATTCGACCGATCCAAATGGCCGTTGGCATGACAATTACAGGTCCCAACGCGTATTGATTGAGGTATCAATCATGGGAATCGGAGCACATCTGCAGATTTTTGAATTTTGTGGCTCTGAATTTGTGGGCTATAGTTCAGTTGATTTTCAAAAAAATTGAATTTTCCACGAAACGTGTAGTAATATTCAACCGATCCAAATGGCCGTTGATATGACAATTACAGGTCTCAACGCCTATTGATAGAGGTATCAATCATCGGAATCGGAGCACATTTGCAGATTTTCGATTTTTGTAGCTCTGAATTTGTGGGCTATAGTTCAGTTGATTTTCAAAAAAATTGAATTTTCCACGAAACGTGTAGCAATATTCGACCGATCCAAATGGCCGTTGGTATGACAATTACAGGTCCCAACGCGTATTGATTGAGGTATCAATCATGGGAATCGGAGCACATCTGCAGATTTTTGAATTTTGTGGCTCTGAATTTGTGGGCTATAGTTCAGTTGATTTTCAAAAAAATTGAATTTTCCACGAAACGTGTAGCAATATTCGACCGATCCAAATGGCCGTTGGCATGACAATTACAGGTCCCAACGCGTATTGATAGAGGTATCAATCATGGGAATCGGATCACATTTGCAGATTTTCGAATTTTGTGGCTCTGAATTTGTGGGCTATAGTTCAGTTGATTTTCAAAAAAATTTAATTTGATCCAAATGGCCGTTGGTATGACAATTACAGGTCTCAACGCCTATTGATAGAGGTATCAATCATCGGAATCGGAGCACATTTGCAGATTTTTGATTTTTGTAGCTCTGAATTTGTGGGCTATAGTTCAGTTGATTTTCAAAAAAATTGAATTTTCCACGAAACGTGTAGTAATATTCGACCGATCCAAATGGCCGTTGATATGACAATTACAGGTCTCAACGCCTATTGATAGAGGTATCAATCATGGAAATCGGATCACATTTGCAGATTTTTGATTTTTGTGGCTCTGAATTTGTGGGCTATAGTTCAGTTGATTTTCAAAAAAATTGAATTTTCCACGAAACGTGTAGCAATATTCAACCGATCCAAATGGCCGTTGATATGACAATTACAGGTCTCAACGCCTATTGATAGAGGTATCAATCATGGAAATCGGATCACATCTGCAGATTTTTGATTTTTGTGACTCTGAATTTGTGGGCTATAGTTCAGTTGATTTTCAAAAAAATTGAATTTTCCACGAAACGTGTAGCAATATTCGACCGATCCAAATGGCCGTTGGTATGACAATTACAGGTCTCAACGCCTATTGATAGAGGTATCAATCATGGGAATCTGAGCACATTTGCAGATTTTCGAATTTTGTGGCTCTGAATTTGTGGGCTATAGTTCAGTTGATTTTCAAAAAAATTGAATTTTCCACGAAACGTGTAGTAATATTCGACCGATCCAAATGGCCGTTGATATGACAATTACAGGTCTCAACGCCTATTGATAGAGGTATCAATCATGGAAATCGGATCACATTTGCAGATTTTTGATTTTTGTGGCTCTGAATTTGTGGGCTATAGTTCAGTTGATTTTCAAAAAAATTGAATTTTCCACGAAACGTGTAGCAATATTCGACCGATCCAAATGGCCGTTGGTATGACAATTACAGGTCCCAACGCGTATTGATTGAGGTATCAATCATGGAAATCGGATCACATTTGCAGATTTTTGATTTTTGTGGCTCTGAATTTGTGGGCTATAGTTCAGTTGATTTTCAAAAAAATTGAATTTTCCACGAAACGTGTAGCAATATTCGACCGATCCAAATGGCCGTTGGTATGACAATTACAGGTCCCAACGCGTATTGATTGAGGTATCAATCATGGGAATCGGAGCACATCTGCAGATTTTTGAATTTTGTGGCTCTGAATTTGTGGGCTATAGTTCAGTTGATTTTCAAAAAAATTGAATTTTCCACGAAACGTGTAGCAATATTCGACCGATCCAAATGGCCGTTGGCATGACAATTACAGGTCCCAACGCGTATTGATAGAGGTATCAATCATGGGAATCGGATCACATTTGCAGATTTTCGAATTTTGTGGCTCTGAATTTGTGGGCTATAGTTCAGTTGATTTTCAAAAAAATTTAATTTGATCCAAATGGCCGTTGGTATGACAATTACAGGTCTCAACGCCTATTGATAGAGGTATCAATCATCGGAATCGGAGCACATTTGCAGATTTTTGATTTTTGTAGCTCTGAATTTGTGGGCTATAGTTCAGTTGATTTTCAAAAAAATTGAATTTTCCACGAAACGTGTAGTAATATTCGACCGATCCAAATGGCCGTTGATATGACAATTACAGGTCTCAACGCCTATTGATAGAGGTATCAATCATGGAAATCGGATCACATTTGCAGATTTTTGATTTTTGTGGCTCTGAATTTGTGGGCTATAGTTCAGTTGATTTTCAAAAAAATTGAATTTTCCACGAAACGTGTAGCAATATTCGACCGATCCAAATGGCCGTTGGTATGACAATTACAGGTCCCAACGCGTATTGATTGAGGTATCAATCATGGAAATCGGATCACATTTGCAGATTTTTGATTTTTGTGGCTCTGAATTTGTGGGCTATAGTTCAGTTGATTTTCAAAAAAATTGAATTTTCCACGAAACGTGTAGCAATATTCGACCGATCCAAATGGCCGTTGGTATGACAATTACAGGTCCCAACGCGTATTGATTGAGGTATCAATCATGGGAATCGGAGCACATCTGCAGATTTTTGAATTTTGTGGCTCTGAATTTGTGGGCTATAGTTCAGTTGATTTTCAAAAAAATTGAATTTTCCACGAAACGTGTAGCAATATTCGACCGATCCAAATGGCCGTTGGCATGACAATTACAGGTCCCAACGCGTATTGATAGAGGTATCAATCATGGGAATCGGATCACATTTGCAGATTTTCGATTTTTGTAGCTCTGAATTTGTGGGCTATAGTTCAGTTGATTTTCAAAAAAATTGAATTTTCCACGAAACGTGTAGCAATATTCGACCGATACAAATGGCCGTTGGCATGACAATTACAGGTCCCAACGCGTATTGATTGAGGTATCAATCATGGGAATCGGAGCACATTTGCAGATTTTCGAATTTTGTGGCTCTGAATTTGTGGGCTATAGTTCAGTTGGTTTTCAAAAAAATTTAATTTGATCCAAATGGCCGTTGGTATGACAATTACAGGTCTCAACGCCTATTGATTGAGGTATCAATCATCGGAATCGGAGCACATTTGCAGATTTTCGATTTTTGTAGCTCTGAATTTGTGGGCTATAGTTCAGTTGATTTTCAAAAAAATTGAATTTTCCACGAAACGTGTAGCAATATTCGACCGATCCAAATGGCCGTTGGCATGACAATTACAGGTCCCAACGCGTATTGATTGAGGTATCAATCATGGGAATCGGAGCACATCTGCAGATTTTTGAATTTTGTGGCTCTGAATTTGTGGGCTATAGTTCAGTTGATTTTCAAAAAAATTGAATTTTCCACGAAACGTGTAGTAATATTCAACCGATCCAAATGGCCGTTGATATGACAATTACAGGTCTCAACGCCTATTGATAGAGGTATCAATCATCGGAATCGGAGCACATTTGCAGATTTTCGATTTTGTAGCTCTGAATTTGTGGGCTATAGTTCAGTTGATTTTCAAAAAAGTTGAATTTTCCACGAAACGTGTAGTAATATTCGACCGATCCAAATGGCCGTTGATATGACAATTACAGGTCTCAACGCCTATTGATAGAGGTATCAATCATGGAAATCGGATCACATCTGCAGATTTTTGATTTTTGTGGCTCTGAATTTGTGGGCTATAGTTCAGTTGATTTTCAAAAAAATTGAATTTTCCACGAAACGTGTAGCAATATTCGACCGATCCAAATGGCCGTTGGTATGACAATTACAGGTCTCAACGCCTATTGATAGAGGTATCAATCATGGGAATCTGAGCACATTTGCAGATTTTCGAATTTTGTGGCTCTGAATTTGTGGGCTATAGTTCAGTTGATTTTCAAAAAAATTGAATTTTCCACGAAACGTGTAGTAATATTCGACCGATCCAAATGGCCGTTGATATGACAATTACAGGTCTCAACGCCTATTGATAGAGGTATCAATCATGGAAATCGGATCACATTTGCAGATTTTTGATTTTTGTGGCTCTGAATTTGTGGCTATAGTTCAGTTGATTTTCAAAAAAATTGAATTTTCCACGAAACGTGTAGCAATATTCGACCGATCCAAATGGCCGTTGGTATGACAATTACAGGTCCCAACGCGTATTGATTGAGGTATCAATCATGGAAATCGGATCACATTTGCAGATTTTTGATTTTTGTGGCTCTGAATTTGTGGGCTATAGTTCAGTTGATTTTCAAAAAAATTGAATTTTCCACGAAACGTGTAGCAATATTCGACCGATCCAAATGGGCCGTTGGTATGACAATTACAGGTCCCAACGCGTATTGATTGAGGTATCAATCATGGGAATCGGAGCACATCTGCAGATTTTTGAATTTTGTGGCTCTGAATTTGTGGGCTATAGTTCAGTTGATTTTCAAAAAAATTGAATTTTCCACGAAACGTGTAGCAATATTCGACCGATCCAAATGGCCGTTGGCATGACAATTACAGGTCCCAACGCGTATTGATAGAGGTATCAATCATGGAATCGGATCACATTTGCAGATTTTCGTTTTTTGTGGCACTGAATTTATGGGCTATAGTTCAGTTGATTTTCAAAAAAATTGAATTTTCCACGAAACGTGTAGTAATATTCGACCGATCCAAATGGCCGTTGATATGACAATTACAGGTCTCAACGCCTATTGATAGAGGTATCAATCATGGAAATCGGATCACATCTGCAGATTTTTGATTTTTGTGGCTCTGAATTTGTGGCTATAGTTCAGTTGATTTTCAAAAAAATTGAATTTTCCACGAAACGTGTAGCAATATTCGACCGATCCAAATGGCCGTTGGTATGACAATTACAGGTCTCAACGCCTATTGATAGAGGTATCAATCATGGGAATCTGAGCACATTTGCAGATTTTCGAATTTTGTGGCTCTGAATTTGTGGGCTATAGTTCAGTTGATTTTCAAAAAAATTGAATTTTCCACGAAACGTGTAGTAATATTCGACCGATCCAAATGGCCGTTGATATGACAATTACAGGTCTCAACGCCTATTGATAGAGGTATCAATCATGGAAATCGGATCACATTTGCAGATTTTTGATTTTTGTGGCTCTGAATTTGTGGGCTATAGTTCAGTTGATTTTCAAAAAAATTGAATTTTCCACGAAACGTGTAGCAATATTCGACCGATCCAAATGGCCGTTGGTATGACAATTACAGGTCCCAACGCGTATTGATTGAGGTATCAATCATGGAAATCGGATCACATTTGCAGATTTTTGATTTTTGTGGCTCTGAATTTGTGGGCTATAGTTCAGTTGATTTTCAAAAAAATTGAATTTTCCACGAAACGTGTAGCAATATTCGACCGATCCAAATGGCCGTTGGCATGACAATTACAGGTCTCAACGCGTATTGATTGAGGTATCAATCATGGGAATCGGAGCACATTTGCAGATTTTCGAATTTTGTAGCTCTGAATTTGTGGGCTATAGTTCAGTTGGGTTTTCAAAAAAATTTAATTTGATCCAAATGGCCGTTGGTATGACAATTACAGGTCTCAACGCCTATTGATAGAGGTATCAATCATCGGAATCGGAGCACATTTGCAGATTTTCGATTTTTGTAGCTCTGAATTTGTGGGCTATAGTTCAGTTGATTTTCAAAAAAATTGAATTTTCCACGAAACGTGTAGCAATATTCGACCGATACAAATGGCCGTTGGCATGACAATTACAGGTCCCAACGCGTATTGATTGAGGTATCAATCATGGGAATCGGAGCACATTTGCAGATTTTCGAATTTTGTGGCTCTGAATTTGTGGGCTATAGTTCAGTTGGTTTTCAAAAAAATTTAATTTGATCCAAATGGCCGTTGGTATGACAATTACAGGTCTCAACGCCTATTGATTGAGGTATCAATCATCGGAATCGGAGCACATTTGCAGATTTTCGATTTTTGTAGCTCTGAATTTGTGGGCTATAGTTCAGTTGATTTTCAAAAAAATTGAATTTTCCACGAAACGTGTAGCAATATTCGACCGATCCAAATGGCCGTTGGCATGACAATTACAGGTCCCAACGCGTATTGATAGAGGTATCAATCATGGGAATCGGAGCACATTTGCAGATTTTCGTTTTTTGTGGCACTGAATTTATGGGCTATAGTTCAGTTGATTTTCAAAAAAATTGAATTTTCCACGAAACGTGTAGTAATATTCGACCGATCCAAATGGCCGTTGGCATGACAATTACAGGTCCCAACGCGTATTGATAGAGGTATCAATCATGGGAATCGGAGCACATTTGCAGATTTTTGATTTTTGTGGCTCTGAATTTGTGGGCTATAGTTCAGTTGATTTTCAAAAAAATTTAATTTGATCCAAATGGCCGTTGGTATGACAATTACAGGTCTCAACGCCTATTGATAGAGGTATCAATCATGGGAATCGGAGCACATTTGCAGATTTTCGAATTTTGTGGCTCTGAATTTGTGGGCTATAGTTCAGTTGATTTTCAAAAAAATTGAATTTTCCACGAAACGTGTAGTAATATTCGACCGATCCAAATGGCCGTTGATATGACAATTACAGGTCTCAACGCCTATTGATAGAGGTATCAATCATGGAAATCGGATCACATTTGCAGATTTTTGATTTTTGTGGCTCTGAATTTGTGGGCTATAGTTCAGTTGATTTTCAAAAAAATTGAATTTTCCACGAAACGTGTAGCAATATTCGACCGATCCAAATGGCCGTTGGTATGACAATTACAGGTCCCAACGCGTATTGATTGAGGTATCAATCATGGGAATCGGAGCACATCTGCAGATTTTTGAATTTTGTGGCTCTGAATTTGCGGGCTATAGTTCGGTTGATTTTCAAAAAAATTGAATTTTCCACGAAACGTGTAGCAATATTCGACCGATCCAAATGGCCGTTGGCATGACAATTACAGGTCCCAACGCGTATTGATTGAGGTATCAATCATGGGAATCGGAGCACATCTGCAGATTTTTGAATTTTGTGGCTCTGAATTTGTGGGCTATAGTTCAGTTGATTTTCAAAAAAATTGAATTTTCCACGAAACGTGTAGCAATATTCGACCGATCCAAATGGCCGTTGATATGACAATTACAGGTCTCAACGCCTATTGATAGAGGTATCAATCATCGGAATCGGAGCACATTTGCAGATTTTTGATTTTTGTAGCTCTGAATTTGTGGGCTATAGTTCAGTTGATTTTCAAAAAAATTGAATTTTCCACGAAACGTGTAGCAATATTCGACCGATCCAAATGGCCGTTGGCATGACAATTACAGGTCCCAACGCGTATTGATAGAGGTATCAATCATGGGAATCGGAGCACATTTGCAGATTTTCTTTTTTGTGGCACTGAATTTATGGGCTATAGTTCAGTTGATTTTCAAAAAAATTGAATTTTCCACGAAACGTGTAGTAATATTCGACCGATCCAAATGGCCGTTGATATGACAATTACAGGTCCCAACGCCTATTGATAGAGGTATCAATCATGGGAATCGGATCACATTTGCAGATTTTCGAATTTTGTGGCTCTGAATTTGTGGGCTATAGTTCAGTTGATTTTCAAAAAAATTTAATTTGATCCAAATGGCCGTTGGTATGACAATTACAGGTCTCAACGCCTATTGATAGAGGTATCAATCATCGGAATCGGAGCACATTTGCAGATTTTTGATTTTTGTAGCTCTGAATTTGTGGGCTATAGTTCAGTTGATTTTCAAAAAAATTGAATTTTCCACGAAACGTGTAGTAATATTCGACCGATCCAAATGGCCGTTGATATGACAATTACAGGTCTCAACGCCTATTGATAGAGGTATCAATCATGGAAATCGGATCACATTTGCAGATTTTTGATTTTTGTGGCTCTGAATTTGTGGGCTATAGTTCAGTTGATTTTCAAAAAAATTGAATTTTCCACGAAACGTGTAGCAATATTCGACCGATCCAAATGGCCGTTGGTATGACAATTACAGGTCCCAACGCGTATTGATTGAGGTATCAATCATGGGAATCGGAGCACATCTGCAGATTTTTGAATTTTGTGGCTCTGAATTTGTGGGCTATAGTTCAGTTGATTTTCAAAAAAATTGAATTTTCCACGAAACGTGTAGCAATATTCGACCGATCCAAATGGCCGTTGGCATGACAATTACAGGTCCCAACGCGTATTGATAGAGGTATCAATCATGGGAATCGGAGCACATTTGCAGATTTTCGAATTTTGTGGCTCTGAATTTGTGGGCTATAGTTCAGTTGATTTTCAAAAAAATTGAATTTTCCACGAAACGTGTAGTAATATTCAACCGATCCAAATGGCCGTTGATATGACAATTACAGATCTCAACGCCTATTGATAGAGGTATCAATCTTCGGAATCGGAGCACATTTGCAGATTTTCGATTTTTGTAGCTCTGAATTTGTGGGCTATAGTTCAGTTGATTTTCAAAAAAATTGAATTTTCCACGAAACGTGTAGCAATATTCGACCGATCCAAATGGCCGTTGGCATGACAATTACAGGTCCCAACGCGTATTGATAGAGGTATCAATCATGGGAATCGGAGCACATTTGCAGATTTTCGTTTTTTGTGGCACTGAATTTATGGGCTATAGTTCAGTTGATTTCAAAAAAATTGAATTTTCCACGAAACGTGTAGCAATATTCGACCGATCCAAATGGCCGTTGGTATGACAATTACAGGTCCCAACGCGTATTGATTGAGGTATCAATCATGGGAATCGGAGCACATTTGCAGATTTTCGATTTTTGTAGCTCTGAATTTGTGGGCTATAGTTCAGTTGATTTTCAAAAAAATTGAATTTTCCACGAAACGTGTAGCAATATTCGACCGATCCAAATGGCCGTTGGCATGACAATTACAGGTCCCAACGCGTATTGATTGAGGTATCAATCATGGGAATCGGAGCACATTTGCAGATTTTCGAATTTTGTGGCTCTGAATTTGTGGGCTATAGTTCAGTTGATTTTCAAAAAAATTGAATTTTCCACGAAACGTGTAGTAATATTCGACCGATCCAAATGGCCGTTGATATGACAATTACAGGTCTCAACGCCTATTGATAGAGGTATCAATCATGGAAATCGGAGCACATTTGCAGATTTTCGAATTTTGTGGCTCTGAATTTGTGGGCTATAGTTCAGTTGATTTTCAAAAAAATTGAATTTTCCACGAAACGTGTAGCAATATTCGACCGATCCAAATGGCCGTTGGTATGACAATTACAGGTCCCAACGCCTATTGATAGAGGTATCAATCATCGGAATCGGAGCACATTTGCAGATTTTTGATTTTTGTAGCTCTGAATTTGTGGGGCTATAGTTCAGTTGATTTTCAAAAAAATTGAATTTTCCACGAAACGTGTAGCAATATTCGACCGATCCAAATGGCCGTTGGCATGACAATTACAGGTCCCAACGCGTATTGATAGAGGTATCAATCATGGGAATCGGAGCACATTTGCAGATTTTCTTTTTTTGTGGCACTGAATTTATGGGCTATAGTTCAGTTGATTTTCAAAAAAATTGAATTTTCCACGAAACGTGTAGTAATATTCGACCGATCCAAATGGCCGTTGATATGACAATTACAGGTCTCAACGCCTATTGATAGAGGTATCAATCATGGAAATCGGATCACATTTGCAGATTTTCGAATTTTGTGGCTCTGAATTTGTGGGCTATAGTTCAGTTGATTTTCAAAAAAATTTAATTTGATCCAAATGGCCGTTGGTATGGCAATTACAGGTCTCAACGCCTATTGATAGAGGTATCAATCATGGGAATCGGAGCACATTTGCAGATTTTCGAATTTTGTGGCTCTGAATTTGTGGGCTTTAGTTCAGTTGATTTTCAAAAAAATTGAATTTTCCACGAAACGTGTAGCAATATTCGACCGATCCAAATGGCCGTTGGTATGACAATTACAGGTCCCAACGCGTATTGATTGAGGTATCAATCATGGGAATCGGAGCACATCTGCAGATTTTTGAATTTTGTGGCTCTGAATTTGTGGGCTATAGTTCAGTTGATTTTCAAAAAAATTGAATTTTCCACGAAACGTGTAGCAATATTCGACCGATCCAAATGGCCGTTGGCATGACAATTACAGGTCCCAACGCGTTTTGATAGCCTCTATCAATACGCGTTGGGACCTGTAATTGTCATGCCAACGGCCATTTGGATCGGTCGAATATTGCTACAGCGTTTCGTGGAAAATTCAATTTTTTGAAAATCAACTGAACTATAGCCCACAAATTCAGAGCCACAAAATTCAAAAATCTGCAGATGTGCTCCGATTCCCATGATTGATACCTCAATCAATACGCGTTGGGACCTGTAATTGTCATACCAACGGCCATTTGGATCGGTCGAATATTGCTACACGTTTCGTGGAAAATTCAATTTTTTTGAAAATCAACTGAACTAAAGCCCACAAATTCAGAGCCACAAAATTCGAAAATCTGCAAATGTGCTCCGATTCCCATGATTGATACCTCTATCAATAGGCGTTGAGACCTGTAATTGCCATACCAACGGCCATTTGGATCAAATTAAATTTTTTGAAAATCAACTGAACTATAGCCCACAAATTCAGAGCCACAAAATTCGAAAATCTGCAAATGTGATCCGATTTCCATGATTGATACCTCTATCAATAGGCGTTGAGACCTGTAATTGTCATATCAACGGCCATTTGGATCGGTCGAATATTACTACACGTTTCGTGGAAAATTCAATTTTTTTGAAAATCAACTGAACTATAGCCCATAAATTCAGTGCCACAAAAAAAGAAAATCTGCAAATGTGCTCCGATTCCCCATGATTGATACCCTCTATCAATACGCGTTGGGGACCTGTAATTGTCATGCCAACGGCCATTTGGATCGGTCGAATATTGCTACACGTTTCGTGGAAAATTCAATTTTTTTGAAAATCAACTGAACTATAGCCCACAAATTCAGAGGCTACAAAAATCAAAAATCTGCAAATGTGCTCCGATTCCGATGATTGATACCTCTATCAATAGGCGTTGGGACCTGTAATTGTCATACCAACGGCCATTTGGATCGGGTCGAATATTGCTACACGTTTCGTGGAAAATTCAATTTTTTTGAAAAATCAACTGAACTATAGCCCACAAATTCAGAGCCACAAAATTCGAAAATCTGCAAATGTGCTCCGATTTCCATGATTGATACCTCTATCAATAGGCGTTGAGACCTGTAATTGTCATATCAACGGCCATTTGGATCGGTCGAATATTACTACACGTTTCGTGGAAAATTCAATTTTTTTGAAAATCAACTGAACTATAGCCCACAAATTCAGAGCCACAAAATTCGAAAATCTGCAAATGTGCTCCGATTCCCATGATTGGATACCTCAATCAATACGCGTTGGGACCTGTAATTGTCATGCCAACGGCCATTTGGATCGGTCGAATATTGCTACACGTTTCGTGGAAAATTCAATTTTTTTGAAAATCAACTGAACTATAGCCCACAAATTCAGAGCTACAAAAATCGAAAATCTGCAAATGTGCTCCGATTCCCATGATTGATACCTCAATCAATACGCGTTGGGACCTGTAATTGTCATACCAACGGCCATTTGGATCGGTCGAATATTGCTACACGTTTCGTGGAAAATTCAATTTTTTTGAAAATCAACTGAACTATAGCCCATAAATTCAGTGCCACAAAAAAACGAAAATCTGCAAATGTGCTCCGATTCCCATGATTGATACCTCTATCAATACGCGTTGGGACCTGTAATTGTCATGCCAACGGCCATTTGGATCGGTCGAATATTGCTACACGTTTCGTGGAAAATTCAATTTTTTGAAAATCAACTGAACTATAGCCCACAAATTCAGAGCTACAAAAATCGAAAATCTGCAAATGTGCTCCGATTCCGAAGATTGATACCTCTATCAATAGCGTTGAGATCTGTAATTGTCATATCAACGGCCATTTGGATCGGTTGAATATTACTACACGTTTCGTGGAAAATTCAATTTTTTTGAAAATCAACTGAACTATAGCCCACAAATTCAGAGCCACAAAATTCGAAAATCTGCATATGTGCTCCGATTCCCATGATTGATACCTCTATCAATACGCGTTGGGACCTGTAATTGTCATGCCAACGGCCATTTGGATCGGTCGAATATTGCTACACGTTTCGTGGAAAATGTCAATTTTTTTGAAAATCAACTGAACTATAGCCCACAAATTCAGAGCCACAAAATTCAAAAATCTGCAGATGTGCTCCGATTCCATGATTGATACCTCAATCAATACGCGTTGGACCTGTAATTGTCATACCAACGGCCATTTGGATCGGTCGAATATTGCTACACGTTTCGTGGAAAATTCAATTTTTTTGAAAATCAACTGAACTATAGCCCACAAATTCAGAGCCACAAAAATCAAAAATCTGCAAATGTGATCCGATTTCCATGATTGATACCTCTATCAATAGGCGTTGAGACCTGTAATTGTCATATCAACGGCCATTTGGATCGGTCGAATATTACTACACGTTTCGTGGAAAATTCAATTTTTTTTGAAAACAACTGGAACTATAGCCCACAAATTCAGAGCTACAAAAATCAAAATCTGCAAATGTGCTCCGATTCCGATGATTGATACCTCTATCAATAGGCGTTGAGACCTGTAATTGTCATACCAACGGCCATTTGGATCAAATTAAATTTTTTTGAAATCAACTGAAACTATAGCCCACAAATTCAGAGCCACAAAATTCGAAAATCTGCAAATGTGATCCGATTCCATGATTGATACCTCTATCAATAGGCGTTGGGACCTGTAATTGTCATATCAACGGCCATTTGGATCGGTCGAATATTACTACACGTTTCGTGGAAAATTCAATTTTTTGAAAATCAACTGAACTATAGCCCATAAATTCAGTGCCACAAAAAAAGAAAATCTGCAAATGTGTGCTCCGATTCCCATGATTGATACCTCTATCAATACGCGTTGGGACCTGTAATTGTCATGCCAACGGCCATTTGGATCGTCGAATTTTGCTACACGTTTCGTGGAAAATTCAATTTTTTTGAAAATCAACTGAACTATAGCCCACAAATTCAGAGCTACAAAAATCAAAAATCTGCAGAATGTGCTCCGATTCCGGATGATTGATACCTCTATCAATGAGGCGTTGAGACCTGTAATTGTCATATCAACGGCCTTTTGGATCGGTCGAATTTTGCTACACGTTTCGTGGAAAATTCAATTTTTTTGAAAATCAACTGAACTTAGCCCACAAATTCAGAGCCACAAAATTCAAAAATCTGCAGATGTGCTCCGATTCCCATGATTGATACCTCAATCAATACGCGTTGGGACCGTGTAATTGTCAGGCCAACGCCATTGGATCGGTCGATATTGCTACACGTTTCGTGGAAAATTCAATTTTTTGAAAATCATCCGAACTATAGCCCTGCAATATTCAGAGCCACAAAATTCAAAAATCTGCAGATGTGCTCCGATTCCATGGATTGATACCTCATCAATACGCGTTGGGACCTGTAATTGTCATACCAACGCATTTGGATTCGGTCGAATAGTGCTACACGTTTCGTGAAAGATTCATTTTTTTGAAAATCAACTGAACTATAGCCCACAAATTCAGAGCCACAAAAATCAAAAATCTGCAAATGTGATCCGATTTCCTTGATTGATACCTCTATCAATAGGCGTTTGAGACCTGTAATTGTCATATCAACGGCATTTGGATCGGTCGAATATTACACACGTTTCGTGAAAATTCAATTTTTTTGAAAATCAACTGAACTATAGCCCACAAATTCAGAGCCACAAAATTCGAAAATCTGCAAATGTGCTCCGATTCCATGATTGATACCTCTATCAATAGGCTTGAGACCTGTAATTGTCATACCAACGGCCATTTGGATCATATTAAATTTTTTGAATAATCAACTGAACTATAGCCCACAAATTCAGAGCCACAAAAATCAAAAATCTGCAAATGTGCTCCGATTCCCATGATTGAACCTCTATCAATACGCTTTGGGACCTGTAATTGTCATGCCAACGGCCATTTGGGATCGGTCGAGATTACTACACGTTTCGTGGAAATTCAATTTTTTGAAAATCAACTGAACTATAGCCCATAAATTCAGTGCCACAAAAAACGAAAATCTGCAAATGTGCTCCGATTCCCATGATTGATACCTCTATCAAGTACGCGTTGGGACCTGTAATTGTCATGCCAACGGCCATTTGGATCGGTCGAATATTGCTACACGTTTTCGTGGAAATTTCAATTTTTTTTGAAAATCAACTGAACTATAGCCCACAAATTCAGAGCTACAAAAATCGAAAATCTGCAAATGTGCTCCGATTCCCGATGATTGATACTCAGATCAATAGGCGTTGAGACCTGTAATTGTCATACCAACGGCCATTTGGATCAAATTAATTTTTTTGAAAACCAACTGAACTATAGCCCACAAATTCAGAGCCACAAAATTCGAAAATCTGCAAATGTGCTCCGATTCCCATGATTGATACCTCAATCAATACGCGTTGGGACCTGTAATTGTCATGCAACGGCCATTTGTATCGGTCGAATATTGCTAACGTTTCGTGGAAATTCATTTTTTTGAAAATCAACTGAACTATAGCCCACAAATTCAGAGCTACAAAAATCGAAATCTGCAAATGTGCTCCGATTCCGATGATTGATACCTCTATCAATAGGCGTTGAGACCTGTAATTGTCATACCAACGGCCATTTGGATCAAATTAAATTTTTTGAAAACCAACTGAACTATAGCCCACAAATTCAGAGCTACAAAATTCGAAATCTGCAAATGTGCTCCGATTCCCATGATTGATACCTCAATCAATACGCGTTGAGACCTGTAATTGTCATGCCAACGGCCATTTGGATCGGTCGAATATTGCTACACGTTTCGTGGAAAATTCAATTTTTTTGAAAATCAACTGAACTATAGCCCACAAATTCAGGAGCCACAAAAATCAAAAAATCTGCAAATGTGATCCGATTTCCATGATTGATACCTCAATCAATACGCGTTGGACCTGTAATTGTCATACCAACGGCCATTTGGATCGGTCGAATATTGCTACACGTTTCGTGGAAAATTCAATTTTTTTGAAAATCAACTGAACTATAGCCCACAAATTCAGAGCCACAAAAATCAAAATCTGCAAATGTGATCCGATTTCCATGATTGATACCTCTATCAATAGGCGTTGAGACCTGTAATTGTCATATCAACGGCCATTTGGATCGGTCGAATATTACTACACGTTTTCGTGGAAAATTCAATTTTTTGAAAATCAACTGAACTATAGCCCACAAATTCAGAGCCACAAAATTCGAAAATCTGCAAATGTGCTCAGATTCCCATTGATTGATACCTCTATCAATAGCGTTGAGACCTGTAATTGTCATACCAACGGCCATTTGGATCGGTCGAATATTGCTACACGTTTCGTGGAAAATTCAATTTTTTTGAAAATCAACTGAACTATAGCCCACAAATTCAGAGCCACAAAATCAAAAATCTGCAGATGTGATCCGATTTCCATGATTGATACCTCTATCAATAGGCGTTGAGACCTGTAATTGTCATATCAACGGCCATTTGGATCGGTCGAATATTACTACACGTTTCGTGGAAAATTCAATTTTTTTGAAAATCAACTGAACTATAGCCCATAAATTCAGTGCACAAAAAACGAAAATCTGCAAATGTGGATCCGATTCCCATGATTGATACCTCTATCAATACGCGTTGGGACCTGTAATTGTCATGCCAACGGGCCATTTGGATCGGTCGAATATTGCTACACGTTTCGTGGAAAATTCAATTTTTTGAAAATCAACTGAACTATAGCCCACAAATTCAGAGCCACAAAATTCAAAAATCTGCAGATGTGCTCCGATTCCATGATGTGATACCTCAATCAATACGCGTTGGGACCTGTAATTGTCATACCAACGGCCATTTGGATCGGTCGAATATTGCTACACGTTTCGTGGAAAATTCAATTTTTTTGAAAATCAACTGAACTATAGCCCACAAATTCAGAGCCACAAAAATCAAAAATCTGCAAATGTGATCCGATTTCCATGATTGATACCTCAATCAATACGCGTTGGGACCTGTAATTGTCATACCAACGGCCATTTGGATCGGTCGAATATTGCTACACGTTTCGTGGAAAATTCAATTTTTTTGAAAATCAACTGAACTATAGCCCACAAATTCAGAGCCACAAAAATCAAAAATCTGCAAATGTGATCCGATTTCCATGATTGATACCTCTATCAATAGGCGTTGAGACTGTAATTGTCATATCAACGGCCATTTGGATCGGTCGAATATTACTACACGTTTCGTGGAAAATTCATTTTTTGAAATCAACTGAACTAGCCCACAAATTCAGAGCCACAAAATTCGAAAATCTGCAAATGTGCTCAGATTCCCATGATTGATACCTCTATCAATAGGCGTTGAGACCTGTAATTGTCATACCAACGGCCATTTGGATCGGTCGAATATTGCTACACGTTTCGTGGAAAATTCAATTTTTTGAAAATCAACTGAACTATAGCCCACAAATTCAGAGCCACAAAAATCAAAAATCTGCAGATGTGATCCGATTTCCATGATTGATACCTCTATCAATAGGCGTTGAGACCTGTAATTGTCATATCAACGGCCATTTGGATCGGTCGAATATTACTACACGTTTCGTGGAAAATTCAACTTTTTTGAAAATCAACTGAACTATAGCCCACAAATTCAGAGCTACAAAAATCGAAAATCTGCAAATGTGCTCCGATTCCGATGATTGATACCTCTATCAATAGGCGTTGAGACCTGTAATTGTCATATCAACGGCCATTTGGGATCGGTTGAATATTACTACACGTTTCGTGGAAAATTCAATTTTTTTGAAAATCTACTGAACTATAGCCCACAAATTCAGAGCCACAAAATTCAAAAATCTGCAGATGTGCTCCGATTCCCATGATTGATACCTCAATCAATACGCGTTGGGACCTGTAATTGTCATGCCAACGGCCATTTGGATCGGTCGAATATTGCTACACGTTTCGTGGAAAATTCAAGTTTTTTTGAAAATCAACTGAACTATAGCCCACAAATTCAGAGCTACAAAAATCGAAAATCTGCAAATGTGCTCCGATTCCGATGATTGATACCTCAATCAATAGGCGTTGAGACCTGTAATTGTCATACCAACGCCATTTGGATCAAATTAAATTTTTTTTGAAAACCAACTGAACTATAGCCCACAAATTCAGAGCCACAAAATTCGAAAATCTGCAAATGTGCTCCGATTCCCATGATTGATACCTCAAGTCAATACGCGTTGGGACCTGTAATTGTCATGCCAACGGCCATTTGTATCGGTCGAATATTGCTACACGTTTCGTGGAAAATTCAATTTTTTTGAAAATCAACTGAACTATAGCCCCACAAATTCAGAGCTACAAAAATCGAAAATCTGCTAATGTGAATCCGATTCCCATGATTGATACCTCTATCAATACGCGTTGGGACCTGTAATTGTCATGCCAACGGCCATTTGGATCGGTCGAATATTGCTACACGTTTCGTGGGAAAATTCAATTTTTTGAAAATCAACTGAACTATAGCCCACAAATTCAGAGCCACAAAATTCAAAAATCTGCAGATGGTGCTCCGATTCCCATGATTGATACCTCAATCAATACGCGTTGGGACCTGTAATTGTCATACCAACGGCCATTTGGATCGTCGAATATTGCTACACGTTTCGTGGAAAATTCAATTTTTTGAAAATCAACTGAACTATAGCCCACAAATTCAGAGCCACAAAAAATCAAAAATCTGCAAATGTGATCCGATTTCCATGATTGATACCTCAATCAATACGCGTTGGGACCTGTAATTGTCATACCAACGGCCATTTGGATCGGTCGAATATTGCTACACGTTTCGTGGAAAATTCAATTTTTTTGAAAATCAACTGAACTATAGCCCACAAATTCAGAGCCACAAAAATCAAAAATCTGCAAATGTGATCCGATTTCCATGATTGATACCTCTATCAATAGGCGTTGAGACCTGTAATTGTCATATCAACGGCCATTTGGATCGGTCGAATATTACTACACGTTCGTGGAAAATTCAATTTTTTTTGAAAATCAACTGAACTATAGCCCACAAATTCAGAGCTACAAAAATCAAAAATCTGCAAATGTGGCTCCGATTCCGATGATTGATACCTCTATCAATAGGCGTTGAGACCTGTAATTGTCATACCAACGGCCATTTGGATCAAATTAAATTTTTTTGAAATCAACTGAACTATAGCCCACAAATTCAGAGCCACAAAATTCGAAAATCTGCAAATGTGATCCGATTCCCATGATTGATACCTCTATCATACGCGTTGGGACCTGTAATTGTCATGCCAACGGCCATTTGGATCGGTCGAATATTGCTACACGTTTCGTGGAAAATTCAATTTTTTGAAAATCAACTGAACTATAGCCCACAAATTCAGAGCCACAAAATTCAAAAATCTGCAGATGTGCTCCGATTCCCATGATTGATACCTCAATCAATACGCGTTGGGACCTGTAATTGTCATACAACGGCCATTTGGATCGGTCGATTATTGCTACACGTTTCGTGGAAAATTCAATTTTTTTGAAAATCATCTGAACTATAGCCCACAAATTCAGAGCCACAAAAATCAAAAATCTGCAAATGTGATCCGATTTCCATGATTGATACCTCAATCAATACGCGTTGGGACCTGTAATTGTCATACCAACGGCCATTTGGATCGGTCGAATATTGCTACACGTTTCGTGGAAAATTCAATTTTTTTGAAAATCAACTGAACTATAGCCCACAAATTCAGAGCCACAAAAATCAAAAATCTGCAAATGTTGATCCGATTTCCATGATTGATACCTCTATCAATAGGCGTTGAGACCTGTAATTGTCATATCAACGGCCATTTGGATCGGTCGAATATTACTACACGTTTCGTGGTGAAATTCAATTTTTTTGAAAATCAACTGAACTATAGCCCACAAATTCAGAGCCACAAATTCGAAAATCTGCAAATGTGCTCAGATTCCCATGATTGATACCTCTATCAATAGGCGTTGAGACCTGTAATTGTCATACCAACGGCCATTTGGATCGGTCGAATATTGCTACACGTTTCGTGGAAAATTCAATTTTTTTGAAAATCAACTGAACTATAGCCCACAAATTCAGAGTCACAAAAATCAAAAATCTGCAGATGTGATCCGATTTCCATGATTGATACCTCTATCAATAGGCGTTGAGACCTGTAATTGTCATATCAACGGCCATTTGGATCGGTTGAATATTACTACACGTTTCGTGGAAAATTCAATTTTTTGAAAATCAACTGAACTATAGCCCACAAATTCAGAGCCACAAATATCAAAAATCTGCAAATGTGATCCGATTTCCATGATTGATACCTCTATCAATAGGCGTTGAGACCTGTAATTGTCATATCAACGGCCATTTGGAATCGGTCGAATATTACTACACGTTTCGTGGAAAATGTCAATTTTTTTGAAAATCAACTGAACTATAGCCCACAAATTCAGAGCTACAAAAATCAAAAATCTGCAAATGTGCTCCGATTCCGATGATTGATACCTCTATCAATAGGCGTTGAGACCTGTAATTGTCATACCAACGGCCATTTGGATCAAATTAAATTTTTTTGAAATCAACTGAACTATAGCCCACAAATTCAGAGCCACAAAATTCGAAAATCTGCTAATGTGATCCGATTCCCATGATTGATACCTCTATCAATACGCGTTGGGACCTGTAATTGTCATGCCAACGGCCATTTGGATCGGTCGAATATTGCTACACGTTTCGTGGAAAATTCAATTTTTTTGAAAATCAACTGAACTATAGCCCACAAATTCTGAGCCACAAAATTCAAAAATCTGCAGATGTGCTCCGATTCCCATGATTGATACCTCAATCAATACGCGTTGGGACCTGTAATTGTCATACCAACGGCCATTTGGATCGGTCGAATATTGCTACACGTTTCGTGGGAAAATTCAATTTTTTTGAAAATCAACTGAACTATAGCCCACAAATTCAGAGCTACAAAAATCGAAAATCTGCAAATGTCTCCGATTCCGATGATTGATACCTCTATCAATAGGCTGTGAGACTGTAATTGTCATATCAACGGCCAGTTTGGGATCGGTTGAATATTACGTACACGTTTCGTGGAAAATTCAATTTTTTGAAAATCAACTGAACTATAGCCCACAAATTCAGAGCCACAAAATTCAAAAATCTGCAGATGTGCTCCGATTCCCATGATTGATACCTCAATCAATACGCGTTGGGACCTGTATTTGTCATTGCCAACGGCCATTTGGATCGGTCGAATATTGCTACACGTTTCGTGGAAAATTCAATTTTTTTGATAATCAACTGAACTATAGCCCACAAATTCAGAGCTACAAAAATCGAAAATCTGCAAATGTGCTCCGATTCCGATGATTGATACCTCTATCAATAGGCGTTGAGACCTGTAATTGGTCATACCAACGGCCATTTGGATCAAATTAAATTTTTTTGAAAATCAACTGAAACTATAGCCCACAAATTCAGAGCCACAAAATTCGAAAATCTGCTAATGTGCTCCGATTCCCATGATTGATACCTCTATCAATTACGCGTTGGGACCTGTAATTGTCATGCCAACGGCCATTTGGATCGGTCGAATATTGCTACACGTTTCGTGAAATTCTATTTTTTGAAAATCATCTGATCTATAGCCCACTAATTCAGAGCTACAAAAATCGAAAAATCTGCAAATGTGCTCCGATTCCGATGGATTGATACCTCAATCATTGAGCGTTGAGACCTGGTAATTGTCATACCAACGGCCATTTTGGATCAAATTAAATTTTTTTGAATACCAACTGAACTATAGCCCACAAATTCAGAGCCACAAAATTCGAAAATCTGCAAATGTGCTCCGATTCCCATGATTGATACCTCAATCAATACGCGTTGGGACCTGTAATTGTCATGCCAACGGCCATTTGTATCGGTCGAATATTGCTACACGTTTCGTGGAAAATTCAATTTTTTTGAAAATCAACTGAACTATAGCCCACAAATTCAGAGCTACAATAATCGAAATTCTGCAAATGTGATCCGATTCCCATGATTGATACCTCTATCAATACGCGTTGGGACCTGTAATTGTCATGCCAACGGCCATTTGGATCGGTCGAATATTGCTACACGTTTCGTGGAAAATTCAATTTTTTTGAAAATCAACTGAACTATAGCCCACAAATTCAGAGCCACAAAATTCAAAAATCTGCAGATGTGCTCCGATTCCCATGATTGATACCTCAATCAATACGCGTTGGGACCTGTAATTGTCATAACCAACGGCCATTTGGATCGGTCCGAATATTGCTACACGTTTCGTGGAAAATTCAATTTTTT